>SKCR01029360.1:0-97055 GCA_019454045.1 Zanthoxylum bungeanum | reverse complement strand
ATAATATATCTTCTTATTATAATATGTAATAAAAAAAATGAATAGTAGAGATTAGGTGTTATGTGACACTATTAGAAAGCTTAAAATGTTTAAATTATATATATATACACACAAACATATATTTTTTGCCGGATTATCTGTGATATTATTCAAAAATTAATCAGATAGTATAATATATTTTCTTGTTATGATATGTTCCTATTTAATAGAGTTATTAATTTAATAATATTTTTTAACTGTAATATGATAATATAATATATTTTCTTATTATAATAAAGTTATTATAAAATTATAAAATGTATTTTTATTGTAATAGATTTTTTATTTAATACAAAATTAATTGCAAAGATATTTTAATTTTATAATTTATAATAAAAAATTAATTATATAGGTTAATTATAGGGATTATATTATGTTTTCTTGTTATAATTTGGTTATTATTTAATAGATTTATTAATTTAATTTTATAATTTAATAATATATTTTTTAACTATAATATAATAGTATAATATGTTTTCTTATTATAATGCAGTTTTTATAAAATTATAATATGTATTTTTATTGTAATAGATTTTTTATTTTAATTCAAAATTAATTGTAAAAATATTTTAATTTTATAATTTAATAATAAAAAATTAATTGTAGAGGTTAAGTGCCCCACATATTTTTTATTTTAATGAGAGATTATAATATGTTTTCTTATTATAATAGGTTGTTTTATTTTAATTTTATAATTTAATAATAATAAATTAAAATATTGATTAATGAATTAAATTAATAGGTTTCTTACTTAAATAATAAATATATATTTATATTATAATAGGTTTCTTATGTTAATAATTTATTATTTTAATTTTATAATTTAATAAAAAATAATTGTAGAGATATTTTAATTTTATAATTTAATAATAAAAAATTAATTATATAGGTTAATTATAGGGATTATATTATGTTTTCTTGTTATAATTTGGTTATTATTTAATAGATTTATTAATTTAATTTTATAATTTAATAATATATTTTTTAACTATAATATAATAGTATAATATGTTTTCTTATTATAATGCAGTTTTTATAAAATTATAATATGTATTTTTATTGTAATAGATTTTTTATTTTAATTCAAAATTAATTGTAAAAATATTTTAATTTTATAATTTAATAATAAAAAATTAATTGTAGAGGTTAAGTGCCCCACATATTTTTTATTTTAATGAGAGATTATAATATGTTTTCTTATTATAATAGGTTGTTTTATTTTAATTTTATAATTTAATAATAAAAATTTAAAATATTGATTAATGAATTAAATTAATAGGTTTCTTACTTAAATAATAAATATATATTTATATTATAATAGGTTTCTTATGTTAATAATTTATTATTTTAATTTTATAATTTAATAAAAAATAATTGTAGAGATATTTTAATTTATATTTTAATAATAAAAATTAATTGTAGAGATTATGCTAATTATATGAAACCGCCACGTGGCGCGATGATGATGGTTATAAATGTTTTATTCTATATATATATAAAATAAAAAATTATTGTAGAGGTTAGATGACATGTATTAAATTATTTTTATTTTATAATAAGCTTCTTAATTTAATTTTTAATAATAAAATAAATTTTAGAAATATTTTAATTTTGTAATTTAATCTATTTTTATTGTAATATATTTCTTATTTAATAGATTTATTAATTTAATTATAATTTAATAGAATTAATAGTGAGATGTCACGTGGGGTGATATAAGGACTTAAAAATATTTAACTTATATATATATATGTTATTAATTATTAACTGTTAATTATTATTTTATTAGTTTTTAATTTATTACTTTGTTAGGTGTAATTTTAAGAGTCAGAGAGGGGTAAAATAGTCAAAATATGAGATCCTACCATAACTCCCATTCACAATCCCAAAATTGGTGGGCAAAATCGCAACCCGCCTTATAGTGATTATATTTCATAATTAGGAGCCTGCTAGCTTGCCTACCCAACAACCTAACCCGTCTTCACGATTTTACCAAAATTACCGGGTGTAATCTTTGCTATTATACCATTATAAAATTTTGTATTTTACTACTATATCTTGAGAGAACTTTATATTTTACTTGGTCTATTATTTCATATATGTTAATGTTTAAGAGTTATGGTAATGTCCAATTTAGCAATGAAAAGTACTCATATTTGGTATAAATGACATACAAAAATTTGCATAACGTAAATATACATACCATCAAAATTAATTTAGACAATTGAATTTATATTGTAGTCAAATTTTTCGTTATAGAAATTTGTTTTACCCAATTAGGTATCTTATTAAATTTGATTTGCCATACCGGGTTGGATATATACATTTTGGAATTGTTGCAAATTCCGCCGTCAAATCACCCATTCTGGGCTTAAACAGAATAAGTAAAACTCTCGGCTATCTCAGTCTTTTACAAGAAACACATTCATTGGATTCGAACCAACGACTTCAAAGTAAGATCCTGAACCCTACACCACCAGCCACGCACGCCCATTGGGACGATACATACAAACAAACATCAAAAGGCTATTTCAAGTACTAAATAGCTAGGTCTAGTATTGAATTGATTACTTCCTATTTATAGAATTTACTCAATTATGTTAGTCAACTAATAGAATTAATTTTGCTTGTCTTAACAAATCAATAAATATGGACCAATTGAATACTTTATTTAAGTCAAAAGATTGGAAGTATAAACGGTCATAAAAAAATTACCACATTTTAATCTATATATATATATATATATATTCTATTCTATATATCTATATATTTCTGAAGTAAAATGAGCTTTCTCCTTAACTCCTCCTTATAATGTGGAGATGTTAATTTCTATAATTAATGCCTTATTCAATGATTTTATGTTGAAATTAACTAATAAGTAACAAATGGCATGAAGCTACATTGCATCCTCATTGATTAATGTTATTAAAAGGGTGGATTTTGAAGCAAATAACAAAATGTAAGCATTGATGGGAGTGTTAAAAGGAGTCATAACGGTGGGTCTTCTCAACTCCTTATTAGAAACACAGCAAGGTAAAACAAAAGAAAACAGTTTTATTGAGGCAAAGAAATAAACACCATTAAGTGAAAACAAAGAGTGTCAACGGAGCTATAGCCGTGAGACTCAACTCTTCCCCCACAATTTTTCAAATATTCATACAGACACTTGAGAGAGTTTCCGTGAACTAAAGCTGCATCGAAATAGGTAGCTTTCGCCTTTAACATTTCTTAGTGAATGACAATCGGATTTACTTGGCAAACCAGTGACCCATAGTCTTGAACTGTTCTGCCGTTGGTGTAAACTAAGACAATTGCCAACACACATCTTTACTTCGACCATTTCCCGTTCTACGGTTGTGTTCATTTCGATCCTGAACAACGGTCCTGGATTCATCAAGTACTTTAGGGTAACCCGCATTTAAAAGTTCACATGGAAGTGACCTCACTTCTTACTTGAAATTGGTGATCTACTATGAAGAGGTAATATGCCTTTACCCCCATTAGGACTCATCTCCTAATATAGTGATCATTAAAAGCCTTAGCTTATCCTAACCTTGACAGACAGCACTCTGCATCATTATCGGAATGGGAAAGAGTACAAAACTCTTCAGTGCTTGTTTTGAATTGCACAAAGTTTATGTTGTCCCTTTTGAACCTACATCTTGGGATCTCCAGTTAGTTAGATTGGGTTTCCACGGTGACAATTCTTAGATTATAGGCTTCAAGCTCATTCCCCTCGATGACTTCTCAACTTGCTCTCGAGGTAAACCTTTAGTTAGTGGATCCGCTAGGTTTTCCTTCGACTTAACATAATCGATCGAAATTATGCCACTTGAGAGCAGTTGACGTATGGTATTATGTCTCCGACGTATGTGTCGAGACTTACAATTATACATTGTATTTTGGGCTCTCCCAATAGCCGATTGGCTATCACAATGTATGCTAATCGCTGGCACCAGTTTGGGCCCAGGAAGTTTCTAAGCCATTCTTCTTCTTCCGCTGTTTTGTCTAAGGATATGAACTCTGATTCCATAGTAGACCGGGCAATACATGTTTGCCTCGAGGATTTCCATGACACGACTGCATTACCAAGTGTGAAAATAAATCCACTCGTAGATTTGGAATCCACTGTATCAGATATCCAGTTAGCATCGCTGTATCCCTCTAGAACAGTAGAATATCTCTCGTAATGTAGCCCATATTTTGAAGTTTCTCTCAGATATCTCAAAACTCTTACTATGGCTTTCCAGTGGTTATGTCCTGGATTGCTCGTATATCTGCTAAGCTTGTTCACAGCTTGAGCGATATCAGGTCGTGTGCAATTCGTAAGATACATCAAACTTTCGATGATTCTCGAATACTCTAATTGCGATACGCTTGAGCCAGTATTCTTTGATAGATGAAGAGTTAGGTCCACATGGGTTCTAGCCACATTTAGGTTCCCTTTGATATATTTCTCAAGTATCTTCTCAATATAATGAGTCTGAGATAATATATATCCGTCTGATGTCCTAGAAATCTTAATTCCTAGGATCACATCAGCTACTCCCAAATCTTTCATATCAAATCTGCTGGATAACACATTTTTGGTAGAATGAATCATTTCATGATTACTACCAATTATCAGCATATCGTCTGCATAGAGACACACAATGACATATCATTTTTGAGTTGATTTGGTGTACTTACACTTATCACACTCATTGGTTTTGAACCCACTTGACAACATCTCATTGTCAAATTTCTCATGCCATTGTTTAGGTGGTTGTTTTAATCCGTACAAGGATTTTACAAGTTTGCACACCCTCTGTTCTTGTCCAGGAACATTAAACCCTTCTGGTTGTTCCATGTAAATCTCTTCATCCAATTCACCATTCAAGAATGCCGTCTTTACATCCATTTGATGTATTTCACATCCATTTGATGTATTTCAAGACCAAATATAGCTGCTATGGCTATGAGCATTCTTATCGATGTGATATGAGTCACTGGTGAATAGGTGTCAAAGTAATGAAGGCTATCATTTTGTCTATAATCTTTTATAACAAGTATTGCCTTGTACTTATCTATTGATCCATCCATTTTCATCTTCCGTTTGAATATCCATTTGTAGCCCAATGGCTTACAACCTGGAGGAAAATCGACCAACTCCCAAGTATGGTTCTGTAGGATTGAATCAATCTCACTGTTAATAGCCTCTTTCCACAGAGGTGCCTCCGGAGAAGACATAGCTTCTTTATAGCTTTGAGGCTCATTTTCTAACAGGTATGTCAGAAAATTGGGACCAAACGACTTAGACGTTCTAGCTCTTTTGCTACGTCTAGGTTCGATTGTCTCAACATTTGCACGTTGATATGATTCTTGGTCAACCTGATCACTGTATTTGACAGTATCAATCGTTCTTTTGAGAGACTATGTTCTTTGTCTTTCCTTACAAGGAAACGTCTCTTCAAAAAATATCGCATTCCTTGACTCAATTATCATATTTAGATTGATGTCAGGAATCTCAGACTTGTGTACCAAGAATCGATACGCACTACTGTTGCGAGCATATCCAATGAATATACAATCAATAGTTTTGGGTCATATTCTAACCTTCTTAGGTTTAGGAACAATTACTTTGGCAAGACACCCCCACACTTTTAGGTATTTATAGGAAGATACGTGACCTTTCCACAACTTATATGATGTCTTGTCCAATATTCTGTGAGGAAGCTGTAGGGGTTTTTAGGGGTTGAATTCGGTAACGCAGCGGAAGCGGTGAAAATCCAATTTTTCAGATTTCAAAACTTTTTCTCGGATTAATTAAATAAACATATTTATTTAATATTCCAATAATCAAATTATGAAAATAAATTCAATAAAACAATTTTAAGTGAATTTACCGAAATGTCCTTCCTTTGGTATTTTGTCCGTTTTAGTCCGAAATTGATCCAATCAATTTTGAATAATTCTAAATCATTTCTAAGATGAACTTATGATGTTCATAACATCAAAACACCAAAAGCACCAAAATCCCCAATTATTTTGTTAAAGCCGAGAGCCCCTCCAAGGAGCACATTTGTGCACTTTGTCATTTCATGTCTCAAAACACATCTAAATGCAATCCAATGAACATGAAACTTTATATGCATCATATACACACACAAATACACAACATATATGAAAATCCCCAAATTTGGAATTGGTCAAGAACCCTAATTTTTCAATTTCCACAAATTAGACAAATTAGACCAAATACATTAAATCAATTACTTCAATCATCATTCTTACATCAATCCAAGTCTCAACACAATGAAACAACTCAAGATAAAATCTAGGTCATTTAAGAGTGGGTCAATAACTCTAGATTAGCAACATGGTTTCCAAAACCTTAAAAGAATAGTTATAACTACAATAGTTACAAGCTTTCTTCATCACACATGCTCAACACTTTCACCAAATTTCCATCATCAAAAACACAAGAAATAATGAAAAGAATAACTTAAGAACATCACAAGATGTTGCCTAGATCCTAAGGAACAATTCCTTTCTAATAGTAAGTTTAAAAACTTACAAAATCCAAGCTTTTCTTTGAGTTTTTCCTTTTCTTCTTCACTTGCTTTCTTTGTTTTCTTTAATGGTGTTTCTTGTAAAGTGTATTAGGTTATTATGAAATGAAAAAATGAAAACAATATATACTTGTGCACAAATGGCCTTTGGCCGAAATTCACAAAAATATATCAAGGATTTTCATTTCAATTTCATTTCAAAGTTATGTTATCAACTTGCATAAATATCTTAATACAACTTTATTAGATATTTATTTAAGTCAACAAAAGCAACTAACATCATTTACTTTAAATATCCTAATGTAAGATATTTATATTTTAATTAATTTAATCATTTAACAATTAAATAATCAATTAATTAATCAAATACAAATATATTAAATATATGTATAATATTTACATTAAATATTAAAAATATATTCATATAGGATATAAGTCAAATAACTCATTTTGACTATTAATTAATGTGTATTTAAATTAATCAAGTATTAAATGTAAATACACAATAATTAGGCAAATGACTATCTAGTCCTTTTAGCACGTATTTTGCGTTTAACCTTTAAACGACTTTATAAATAATCAATATTATTTATTAATGTTGCTCTAGTGCTCTACGAGTATGTTTCATTATTGAGACTCTCTAGATTCAGGTATATCCGTCACGAAATCAAATTTCGTGTCCATAATCTATCCACCCGTAGATTATGACGATCACGGATAATCTCGCTGAACCATACAGGTCGAGGTCATGGAAAATGTATAATTCCTCCGTCACAGGTATCCGGATAAATCCCAGAGATATAGATGTAAACGTCAAATCTCTATCGGGATTATCCAGTCGACTATTCTATTAGCAATCTCAAAAGAATGTTTAGAACTAGCTTCTAAACTTTACCACGGGCCCATGGTTTTATCTGATTGCTAATCATATGGACTACCTATGCTCTGATACACAGAACTGACGGATCCTATCTTGATACACATAGGACACCCTGAGGATCTATCTACACCCAACGAACAGACGGAGGTCTGATCTAAATAGATCGGTGACGTGACTGCCGTCTAAGTGTAGAAGATGTCTCATGTGCCCACAATGGCATCTCAAGTCTAAGAATCACAAGTGCTACTCAACCCAAGAAGATTCTTATTGACGCTGGTGTACCATCCATTAAGAATCTTCGGTGAGTCGTTCAGTGTTTATCGCTATAAACACCTACACGTCTATACTAGTCTCCAAGACTAATGGTTCATTGAGAAACCATTGGAATCATATATTCCAGTATACGACATGTACCGGTCTCAACGGGTTTACTATACTGACCAAGTAGTGTAAACCTTGACCAGGAACTGTCTGAGAATGACAACGTCATGATACTTCTCAATGTCCGTTGCGACGCTTTTGCAACTGTATCATGACTAATCATTCTCGGGTCATTACGTCTTTACCATATAGAAAGATAGATTATATTATAGAAACTGCATATATTATTCATAATAATAATGTTTTACAGAAGTATTTAACAGAAATACAACCGGGAATTGGCGCTCTGAGCACCAACCCCAACAAAATCTCCCACTTGCTCTAGTGCCAATATCGATTGTATCTAATACCCATCGACTCCACGTGTTTATCAAACAGCTTCGGAGGTATGGCCTTCGTCAGCGGGTCTGCTACATTATCTTCACTCGGTACCTTGCACACGACAATATCCCCTCGCGACACGATCTCTCGAATGATGTGGTACTTGCGTTCCACATGCTTCGACTTCTGATGCGCCCTCGGTTCCTTTGCTTGCGCAATGGCTCCAGTATTATCACAGTATAACGGAATCGCATTCTCGATACTTGGGACAACTCCCAATTCTGTGATAAAGTTCTTTATACACAGCCTCTTTTGCAGCTTCAGAAGCTGCAATATATTCCGCCTCTCAGTGAATCACTTTCATGTCGATCCCTGTTTGGAACTCTTCCAACAAACTGCACCTCCGTTAAGGGTAAAGACAAATCCAGATGTAGACTTTCTATCATCGGGATCCGATTGGAAATCGGAGTCTGTATACCCATTAACCTGCAGTTCGTTTCCTCCATAAACTATTAACTTATCCTTAGTACCTTTAAGATACTTTAGGATATGTTTAATGGCCATCCAATGGTCATTACCTGGATTGGACTGATATCGACTAGTTACGCTAACAGCGAAACTGATATCAGGCCTCGTACATAACATGGCATACATTATGCTACCCAAACATGAAGCATAAGGTTGGTTAGACATTCTAACCTTCTCATCTTCTGTTTGTGGACACATCTTCTTGGAAAGATGAATCCCATGTCTGAACGGTATGTTGCTGTCTTACAGTTACCAAAGCTATACCGTTCCAAGATCTTATCTACGTACGTTGATTGGGATAACCCAATCAGCCTCCTTTGTCTATCTCTATAGAGTTTTATCCCTAAAACATAGGAAGCTTCTCCCAGGTCCTTCATGGAGAAATTCTTACAGAGGTACGCTTTGACGCTTTGCAACATACCTAAATCATTCCCAATGATTAGGATGTCATCAACATATAGGACTAAAAATACGACCATGCTCCCACTGGCCTTCTGATACACACAGGATTCTTTCGAATTCTTGAGAAAACCAGACGATCTAATAATCTCATCGAATCGAAGATTCCAACTTCGTGAAGCTTGTTTAAGTCCATAAATGGACTTCTTAAGCTTACATACCATACCCGAGGTTTTGCTGGACGTGAAACCTTCCGGCTGTTCCATATAGATTTCTTCATCAAGAAATCCATTTAGAAAAGCCGTTTTGACATCCATTTGCCAAATCTCGTAGTCATGATACGCAGCTATAGAAAGCAAAATCCGGATAGACTTAAGCATTGCTACCGGCGAAAAAGTTTCATCGTAGTCGACGCCAGGTCGCTGCGTGTAACCTTTTGCTACCAGTCGGGCCTTGTAAGTTTCAACCTTACCGTCAGGCCCGCGCTTCCTTTGTAAACCCATTTACAACCGATAGGAACAATTCCTTCGGGAAGCGGAATCAAGTCCCAAACTTGATTTTCATGCATTGAGTCTATCTCGGATTTCATGGCACTTTGCCATTTCACGGAGTCGATGTCCAACATCGATTCTCTATAGGTGAAAGGATCTGTCTCTTCAACTAAGAGAACATCCAGACTCTTTTCTTGTATCAAATACAAGCGTTCAGGAGGTCTAGATACCCTTTCCGACCTACGGAGTGTGTGTGTTGAAGGTCCTTCATCTACTTGAACTTCAGGTTCCTCCGTTGGTTCGTTGTTTTCAGGTTGGACTTCATCAAGCTCAACCTGTCTATGATTACCACCTTCTGACAAAAATTCTACTTCTAGAAATTTTGCGAAGCGAGCTACGAACACATTTCGATGCTCGGTATCATAGAACAGATATCCCCTCGTATTCGAAGGATATCCAACAAACCTAAACTTTTGCCCTCGAGGCGAAAGCTTATCTTGCTGAGTCACCCTGACATAGGCAGGACAACCCCAAACCTTAATATAATTAAGATTTGGTCTCCTACCGAACCATATCTGATACGGTGTCGTAGGAACAGCCTTTGAAGGAATCTTATTCAAAAGATGTGCGGCTGTTAAGAGAGAGTAACCCCATAAGTAATAGGGCAAATCTGTGAAACTCAACATCGATCGGACCATATCCAATAAAGTCCGATTTCTCCTTTCAGATACACCATTGTGCTGTGGTGTACCTGGAGGAGTATATTGAGCGAGAATCCCATTCTCCTTCATATAATCCATGAACTCACCACTCATATATTCGCCGCCTCGATCTGATCGAAGGCATTTAATATATTTACCAGTTTGTTTTTCTACTTCATTTCGGAACTCTTTGAACTTTTCAAAGGTTTCCGATTTATGTCGCATCAAATACACATAACCGTACCGTGACAAATCATCGGTAAAGGTAACGAAGTACGAATAACCACTGTGAGCAGTTTGACTTAGTGGACCACATACATCAGAATGTACGAGTTCCAGTAAGTTAGTGGCGCGGTGTCCAACACCAGAAAATGGGGCTTTGGTCATCTTACCCTGAATACAGGATTCACAAGTTGGATAGGATTCAATGGTAAGATCTGATATCAAACCATTCCTAACCAATTGGGTAAGGCGTTTAACGCCAATGTGACCAAGTCTCATATGCCAAAGTTCAGTATTATTAATTACAGGTAAACTACGTTTATTAACTCCAGTATTTAATATATCTTTTGAAGTTTGCAATGTATAATGACCATGCTGGTTTGGACAACAAAGGATCTGAATATTATTTTTATCATATAAATACAAAGAACTATTCTTAATATTAATACAAAAGCCTTCTGTATCTAATACAAAAAGTGATATAATATTGCGACACATCCCGGTACAAAATGACAGTCATATACAAAAGTGTCCCATTCGGCAATGAGATCTCGCATACTCCCACTGCAACTGCATCCAAAGAGTCTCCACTCCCGAACCGCAACTGCATCTCTCCAGGCTTCAGTTTCCTACTTTCCTTCAGCACCTGCAACGAATTGCAAATGTGAATGGGACAAGCAGAATCTAAAATCCAGCTGGATGTAACGGCTTCACAAGCCAAAGATAAATCAATAACTGGAAAAATAAAAGTACCTGATGTAGAAGCTCTGTCTCTCCTCACTGGGCAATGTAATCAGGACAGTTCCTTTTCCAGTGCCCGACTTTGCCGCAGTGGTGGCATTTGTCTTCAGAAGCCCTTTTGGGCTTTGCAATCTTCGCCTGTTGTTGAGGACCAAAAGCCTTCTTCTTCTTCTTGCCTTTCTTGTTCTTTCCCTTGGACCATCCTTGGGAAGAAGCCGAAAGAGAAGTAGTTCTAGGAGGGCGAGTCGGTACTCCCTTCTTAAGGTCCTCTTCTGCCGTGAGCAACATCCTATGTAGCTCTTGGTAGGTACAGACAGTCCCGTGCATGTTGAAGTACATCACGAACTGGCGAAATGAAGCTGGTAGTGAACCAAGAATGACACTCCTACCGAGAATGTCATTCAAGATGAGATTATGTTGCCTCAATTGATCGATCAAATCGATCATCTGAAGAACATGTGGGCTAACACTCTGCCCCTCATCCAGACGCGCATGGAACAGTTCCATGGCGACTTTGTGAACAATCACTTGTTCCTGGTTCTCAAACGATTGTCTCAATCGCGTCATCATACTATAGGAATCTAGCATACCATAGTACTGTTGCTTGAGTTTCGGAGACAGTGAACTAAGGATGTATGATTTAACCCTTAAATCATCATCCTTCCAAGTTTCAAAAACTTGGCGTTCCTCCTCCGAAGCATCCGCACCCACTGCAAGGGGCAACGGACCCTCAAGAACATAACCCAACTTTTCGGAATCGAGGACAATCCTCAAATCCAATTCCCAGTCTGCAAAGTTCTCAGCGCCTTTCAGTTTGTTCGCATCAAGCATACGCGCAAACTGATTTGTGGATTGTGCCGCCATCGCCAATCTATCATATAGATCACGATAAACGGTTAGCAGATATAAGCAGTTTCATATAATATCAAAAGCATAAACTAGATCATGGATTTTTAATCTAATATGCCCCTCCCACTAAATCATGCAATACTGTAATCCCAAAACAGAATACAAATATTTAATAATTAAATTAAATACTAATAGTGAAAAGTGGATCCCGTGAATATATTTCGGCTCACAGCAGAGGCACGGTCTCGCCTACGTATATTCATCAGGTAGACAACTCATTTGTCAATCATTCACTAATGACTCCTAAGTATCCGGTCCTGGCCGTTTCTCGTTGTCGCTGCGAAGGCAGGCCCACAAGGAGACGTACCAAGGTTAAACTCGTCAATGATAAACTCAAGTTACTTACGTAATCCTGACAGCTAGGGCACGTTCAGAATTCCGCTTTTACTTGAATTTACCTAGTATCTGCTATACATCCGGTATAAATAAAAATCTTTATCGGCTACATCCTCCAAAGCAGAGGCACGGTCTCGGATTTAGTCCCAACGACATTATTCATGAAGTCTAATCATTTTAAGGGCATAGAATCAGACTCGCTCTGATACCATTTTGTAGGGGTTTTTAGGGGTTGAATCCGGTAACGCAGCGGAAGCGGTGTGAAAATCCAATTTTTCAGATTTCAAAACTTTTTCTCGGATTAATTAAATAAACATATTTATTTAATATTCCAATAATCAAATTATGAAAATAAATTCAATAAAACAATTTTAAGTGAATTTACCGAAATGCCCTTCCTTTGGTATTTTGTCCGTTTTAGTCCGAAATTGATCCAATCAATTTTGAATGATTCTAAATCATTTCTAAGATGAACTTATGATGTTCATAACATCAAAACACCAAAAGCACCAAAATCCCCAAATTATTTTGTCAAAGCCGAGAGCCCCTCCAAGGAGCACATTTGTGCACTTTGTCATTTCATGTCTCAAAACACATCTAAATGTAATCCAATGAACATGAAACTTTATATGCATCATATACAACACAAATACACAACATATATGAAAAGCCCCAAATTTGGAATTGGTCAAGAACCCTAATTTTTCAATTTCCACAAATTGGACAAATTAGACCAAATACATTAAATCAATTACTTCAATCATCATTCTTACATCCCATCCAAGTCTCAACACAATGAAACAACTCAAGATCAAATCTAGGTCATTTAAGAGTGGGTCAATAACTCTAGATTAGCAACATGGTTTCCAAAAACCTTAAAAGAATAGTTATAACTACAATAGTTACAAGCTTTCTTCATCACACATGCTCAACACTTTCAACCAAATTTCCATCATCAAAAACACAAGAAATAATGAAAAGAATAACTTAAGAACATCACAAGATGTTGCCTAGATCCTAAGGAACAAATTCCTTTCTAATAGTAAGTTTGAAAAACTTACAAAATCCAAGCTTTTCTTTGAGTTTTTCCTTTTCTCTTCACTTGCTTTCTTTGTTTTCTTTAATGGTGTTTCTTGTAAAGTGTATTAGGTTATTATGAAATGAAAAAATGAAAACAATATATACTTGTGCACAATGGCCTTGGCCGAAATTCACAAAAATATACAATCAAGGATTTTTCATTTCAATTTCATTTCAAAATTATGTTATCAACTTGCATAAATATCTTAATACATTAGATATTTATTTAAGTCAACAAAAGCAACTAACATCATTTACTTTAAATATCCTAATGTAAGATATTTATATTTTAATTAATTTAATCATTTAACAATTAAATAATCAATTAATTAATCAAATACAAATATATTAAATATATGTATAATATTTACATTAAATATTAAAAACATATATTCATTTAGGATATAAGTCAAATAACTCATTTTGACTATTAATTAATGTGTATTTAAATTAATCAAGTATTAAATGTAAATACACAATAATTAGGCAAATGACTATCTAGTCCTTTTAGCACGTATTTTGCGTTTAACCTTTAAACGACTTTATAAATAATCAATATTATTTATTAATGTTGCTCTAGTGCTCTACGAGTATGTTTCATTATTGAGACTCTCTAGATTCAGGTATATCCGTCACGAAATCAAATTTCGTGTCCATAATCTATCCACCCGTAGATTATGACGATCACGGATAATCTCGCTGAACCATACAGGTCGAGGTCATGGAAAATGTATAATTCCTCCGTCACAGGTATCCGGATAAATCCCAGAGATATAGATGTAAACGTCAAATCTCTATCGGGATTATCCAGTCGACTATTCTATTAGCAATCTCAAAAGAATGTTTAGAACTAGCTTCTAAACTTTACCACGGGCCCATGGTTTTATCTGATTGCTAATCATATGGACTACCTATGCTCTGATACACAGAACTGACGGATCCTATCTTGATACACATAGGACACCCTGAGGATCTATCTACACCCAACGAACAGACGGAGGTCTGATCTAAATAGATCGGTGACGTGACTGCCGTCTAAGTGTAGAAGATGTCTCATGTGCCCACAATGGCATCTCAAGTCTAAGAATCACAAGTGCTACTCAACCCAAGAAGATTCTTATTGACGCTGGTGTACCATCCATTAAGAATCTTCGGTGAGTCGTTCAGTGTTTATCCGCTATAAACACCTACACGTCTATACTAGTCTCCAAGACTAATGGTTCATTGAGAAACCATTGGAATCATATATTCCAGTATACGACATGTACCGGTCTCAACGGGTTTACTATACTGACCAAGTAGTGTAAACCTTGACCAGGAACTGTCTGAGAATGACAACGTCATGATACTCTCAATGTCCGTTGCGACGCTTTTGCAACTGTATCATGACTAATCATTCTCGGGTCATTACGTCTTTACCATATAGAAAGATAGATTATATTATAGAAACTGCATATATTATTCATAATAATAATGTTTTACAGAAGTATTTAACAGAAATACAACCGGGAATTGGCGCTCTGAGCACCAACCCCAAAGAAGCTTGTTTAGAATGTTGTTTGCGGAAAGCAAGGCTCCCCCATAACTTGTCAACATGGCGTTCATCATTTCCTTCAATGTTCGATTTTTACGCTCAGTAATCCCGTTTTGTTGAGGAGAATAAGGAGCAGTGGTTTCGTGAATAATTCCGTGCATGGACAATATTCACCGAATGGTGACACATATTCACCACCTCTATCACTCCTGATTCTCTTGATTTTCTTGCCAAGTTGATTTTCAACTTTGTTCTTATAGTGTATAAAGCTCTCAATAGCTTCATCTTTCCTCCTCAGCAAATACACATAACAGAATCTTGTGCTATCATCGATAAAAGTGACAAAGTACTTTTTATCGCCTCTTGTTTGCACAATATTCATATCACACACGTCAGTGTGTACAAGTTTCAAGGGTTCAGAACTTCGTTCTATGGAATGAAATGATGTTCTATGCATTTTTTCTTCAACACATATTTCACACTTATGTTGGCTATCAATTGCAAATTTAGGTATAAGGTCCATGTTAATTAATTTACGCATTGTACCATAATTAACATGTCCTAACCTCCCATGCCATACATTTTGTGACTCAATAATATAAGCAGAAGTTGAAGCTTTATTAATCGCACTGTGTCGATTGACAGTCATTATATTGAATTTGAAAAGGCCCTCAGTGAGGTATCCTCTTCCTACATACACATCATTCTTGGTCAATACAAATTTATCAGAAACAAATACAAGCTTAAAACCAGCCTTGCTAAGGAGAGAGCCCGAGAGAAAGTTCTTCCGAATATCTGGAACATGCAGTACATTCTTCAATGTAAGCTCTTTTCCGGATGTCATCTTCAAAACCACCGTGCCTTGTCCAACCACTCTTGAGGTAGACGAGTTTTCTATTGTCAGATGATCGCCGCCATCGACCTTCTGATACAAGGAAAACATCTTGTTATCTGCACAGATATGATGAGTAGCCCCAGTGTCTACCCACCATTCTCTCGGATTCCCAACCAAGTTGGCTTCAGTTACCACTGCTGACAGATTCATCTATGAGATATCTTCAGTCAGTTGCTCATTCTTAGTGACATGGGCCTCATTTCTCTTTTTCTTGCCCTTGTGCTGAGACTTCTTGTTTCTGCAGTCATTTTCCATATGACCGCTCTTTCCACAATTGTAGCACTTTCCCTTGAACTTCTTGTAACCTTGGGAAGAGTCAGCTCCAATATTCTTTCTCTTCTTGCTACCCTTTACACCCTCAACGATGTTGGCCTTAGACTCCATAGTCTTGTAGCTGGCCTTCTCGGACATCCTATTGTCCTCCTCGATTCTCAATCAAACACCAAGGTCTTCAAGGCTCATCTGTTTCTTCTTGTGTTTCAGATAGCTCCTGAAGTCCTTCCATGATGAAGGAAACTTTTCAATAATAGTGGCAACCTGAAACATCTCATAGAGTTTCATACTTCATCCAATATTTCATGAATGATCAACTGCAGTTCACCCAACTGAGACATTACTGTTCTTGAATCTACCATCTTGTAGTCCAGGAACCTACCAACGATAAATCTTTTGTCCGGCATTCTTGGTTTTATATTTCTTGTCGAGAGATTCTCAGAGAACCTTCGTAGAAATCATGCCTTGGTACACATTGTACATGGTATTATCAAGTCCACCCAAAAGGTAGTTCTTACATAAGAAGTTTCCAGACGACCATGTCTCTTCCCGCAGTTGCTTGGCTATATCCGATTCACCGTCCACAGGATCCGGAGGATCTTCGAGGTATTTAGTCAACTGCAAAGTTGTCAGGTAGACCAGTATTTTGCTCTGCCACTGTTTAAAGTTTTCCCCACCAAACTTTTCTGGCTTTTCTCCATGAGAGACCGGTACTGTGATGTTTCCACTAGCCATACGTAATTGGAAAAACCAACAGGGGTCAATAAGTTTACAAAAGAAAAATTGCACAACGATCAACAAATGATCTTGTTCAAAGTGATATACTAAGTATCCACTTGTTGTTCTATTGGACGGTGGTTCCAGTAAACACAAGTCCTTGAATTCGACTAAAGATTCTTATGAAAAGTAAATAAAGGAATATTCCCAGAGGACGAGGGGGGTCCGGAGTAACCACTTAAATCCCTGACCACTTAGGCTCTTATCGTCTTTTTGACAGAATATCCTTTAAACACTTCTTCAATAGGATCTCTAAGCAATTCAAACTCAGTATTACACTTATGATTTGACAATAAAATATTCGATATGTGTAGATATATGTGTATGTGTCAATCAAGATTGGATGGAATTACTTTTGTATGATTACACTTTAATTTCTAAACCAATTATGCAGCACACAAATAATTTTCAACTTTATCACTATGTGGATGCTTGTGATAATTGAACACCCTAATAATAACTTGAATCTATACTACCAAGATTATTGTGATTCAGTATATGATTTACTAAGTTAATATTAAATTAATCTAAGTCTTTTCAATTTAGAAACAATTGCAGGACCTAGTTCGTTAGTGTCGCGTTCGTATCTAGGTTCAAACGAGACTGTCCAGTGTGTGTATGTTCGTGTTGCGTTCGAGAACGCGTACGAACAAAGTGTTCCAGAGAGTTCACGTTCGTGTAGCGTTTGATAACACATTCGAACGATGTGTTCCAGAGAGTTCACATTCGTATAGCGTTCGAGAACGCGTTCGAACAGAATATTCCAGATAGTCTTTGTTCGTATCCCGTTTAATACGCGTTAGAACATTTTAAGTCAGAGGGCTTGCGTTCGATTTGCGTTTGAAGACGCGTTAGAACGTTCTTACGAAATTTTAGATTTTAGCCTTTGCGTTTGTCAGGCGTTCGAATGCTCTACGTATTTTACATGCACAGACTATATTTTCCAGAAAATTTTCCTTATCTAAGCATGCGAATTACTATCTAACAACACTAAAATGATAAGTTCTTAAGATTGTTGTATTATAGTGTCATTAAACAGAAAAGTAACATGCAACAAACAAATCAAATCTAGAAAATAAAAGTCAGATATACTTTCTCATGCAAGAACCCTAAAACTGTTAAAATGAAGAAAACCTGGAAAAACGACGAATGTAATAGTCCAAGTCGAGAAGATTATATGTCCTTAAGAACTTATCAGCCTCGTCTCAGTGCTCTACGAATTTTGTGGCTAATGTTTTCCCAGGATAATCCAGATTCCTCTTGTTCAAGGGGCACTCCTTAACAAGATCTCGAACTTGGAATATGGTGGTTCTCTCTCAGACTCAAGAAACAATATGAGACTCTAGACTTTTTGTTTGAATTCAGATGGAATCAGATGTTTAAAAAAAGGAACATAAAAGCTTCATTTTATAAGCATGGAAGGGTGCTCTTTGGATTGGGGTGCAACCCTTCAAAGGGTTATACCCCTCCTATGCACCCCTTGGAGCATATGACCATGTTACACACAATTGGAGGACGTGTCCTTATGGGGTACCATCAAAGGGACATGTCCTTACTCTATCCAAACTATTATTTTTGAAGATTTGAAGAATTTACAACAAAGTCAACTATAGCGGTGTCCCAATATGGCAAAAGGTTATTATTAAGAGCACTGACATGAAATGGGACATGCATAAAGGGGATGTTTATTTTGTTATTGTTGTTAGGTTTTATTTCCTCAAGTTTTTGTTAAGATATTTAATTTAATTTTTTTTGCTTATTTATTTTATGAGATGTTTTTATTTTTAATTATTTTATGATCATGCATGATAATCTGTCTAGAAAAAAATAAACGAAACCAAAGAAATTTATACAGCGAATTGTGAAAAGAAAGTTGATTACATATATTTGGAATATGAAATTCCAATCATGGCGTAGGCTCATTTCAGCTCATCATATATCATGTAGTTCTTTTCACCAAATATGATTACAAGATAAATGAGTGAATTTGTCTATAATAACTTGCATATGATGTTGAGTTATGTCTTCCCTGAGGTAATGATTTTCTTGTTGAATATAGATATGCTTTGGGTCTCAGAAAATTTGATTTTGATGTCAATAGAAAGAGAATCAAGGTGAAGTTCTTCGATGATCTCACATTACTATCTTTGCAGATAAAGTAAATTGATCTAACTATTAACTAATCATTGATATTTATTGGAGGCACTGCGATTAGCATTAGAGAAGAAATGATGAGCTTCTATAGACATCTTTGGAGAGGCATATTCAATAAAATTTATGAAGACTGTGTCAAGTTATTCCATAAATTTAATTTGTAAGAATAATTAAAATTGAAAACATGGAAATTATAACATCAAAAATGATAAACATATTTAAACTTTTACTTAAAGTTTCTACACCTCTCTCACTGTAGCTACAGTGAGGGGGTGTAAAAACTTTAAGTAAAATTTTATGTATGTTGTAGACGCTGGTTTTTCAGCCGAGGTCCACAATCGAGATTTCGTAGAAAGGAGGGAGCACTAGCGATCCTGCAAAATAAAAGGTATAATGAGCGTGTAGAGTCTTCCCACCGGTGTGGTGGATGCCGTAGGCACTTCGACGCTCAAGTCAATAATGAAAATGAGTTATAAATAAAATAGGAGGAGAAACAAGGTCAGAGACTACCTTGATCCCCGTGGACTGCCGTGAGGGCGGTGGGTCGGAGGTTCAGAGGGTTCTGGTGAGAGTGATTAAACTTAGAGTTGTAATGCTTCCATTTTTCCTCCTCTGATTTATGAATTATACTTCCTTTTATAGGCCTCCAAAGGGGAACTCTAACACATGCATTTAATAATAACATATGCATTTAACGTGGATTGCTCCCACTAACACGTTACCTTCTATTTTTGATGTAATGGTAGCTGATTGTTCGGAGGCAATCAATTGAACGATCAGACCTCTTCTCTCAGTAGGGTTGACGTGCTTCAATTTGGAACTGGGCCTGCCTGGTCATCGGACCAAACCCAACATTGGTATTGCAGAGTTTGGGCCTTACTCTTATATAATCACGTAAACTGCTGGAGATGTGGGGCAGCCTCAAGTATTGGGCTAAAGGTAGAAATACGAGAATGTCTTTGGCCCAAATTTGGCCCATACAGTTTGTCCCATACTCTCTAAGTCGATGAGTCATTGGCTTGGAGAGTACCTGTTGAACGTGTTGTCTATGATAAAATATATAAGCCTTCCTTATTCAATCGTTGAGGGGATCCTTCAATGGCCACGTCAATTCCATATAGACGAATCGAAATGATGTTGCGCTGACCAAGCGATAGTTAAATAATTTTAGGCATGGGTAAGTCTTGTGAATCCACCATGTCGACTGGGCTAGGAGGATAATGAAGGATCTTATTCAGCCGACATTCTATGTTGCTGAAGGTCTAGGATTTGAAGTGATTTTTCAAGGACCTGGATGTGAACTGTTGAGTCGACCCGACATTGGTATTGTTGTTGGGTCCATGACTGATATTCATTCGACCCGAAATATGGTGATCATGTGATCCAATGGGGGAATGGGCCAATTGAAGACCAAGATGTAATTCAGTCAATTGATCTTGAAAACATGTGAGGTGGGGTCTTCATGTCGTCTAGACCAGATAGATGTTCAATTCTTGACCTGACTCGACATGACCCAATCGGGGAATGTTCCAGTCGACAGGTCTAGATGAAGGCCAGGAGATCATCCACTCGACCGGTCCTAAATTGGGACCAAGTAGATTCTTCACGTCGTCTAGACCGGATGAAGGTCTAGGTTTTGACTTGACTTGACATGAGCCAATTGGGGAATACTCCTGTCGACTGGACCAGATGAAGGCCAGAAGATCATCCACTCGACCGGTCCTGAATTGGGACCAAGTAGAGTCTTCACGTCGTCTGTACCGGATGGAGGTCCAGGTTTGACTTGACTCGATATGAGCCAATTGGGGAATGCTCCCGTCGACTGGACCAGATGAAGGCCAGAAGATCATCCACTCGACCGGTCCCGAATAGGAACCAAGTAGAGCCTTGACGTCATTTGGAACAAATGGAAGTCCAGGTTTTTACTTGACTCGACATGAGCCAATGAGGGAATGATCCCGTCGACTGGACCAGATGAAGGCCAAAAGACCATCCACTCGACCGATCCCGAATAGGAACCAAGTAGAGCCTTCACGTCATCTGGAACAAATGGAAGTCCATGTTTTTACTTGACTCTACATGAGCCAATTGAGGAATGCTCCCGTCGACTGGACCAATGAACCAAGTAGAGCCTTCACGTCGTCTGGAACAAATGGAAGTCCAAGTTTTGACTTGACTCAACATGAGCCAATTACGGAATGCTCCCGTCGACTGGACCAGTTGAAGGCCAGGAGATCATCCACTCGACCGGTCCCGAATAGAAACCAAGTAGAGCCTTCACGTCGTCTGGACCAAATGGAAGTCCAGGTCTTGATGTGACTCGACATATGGGGGTAACATTATACCTTAAAACGCTTTTGTAGGGTGGGCAAGTGATGAAACATTCGTATGTCATTTGGATTAGGTTCTTACCATGACAGTCTTGATAGGGGTACTTAGCCAAAATTATTCTTAATGGGCTTTGAATGGGCCTTGCATTCCTCAATTTCCTAAATTGTAATAAATGTAGCATCAATATCGAGGCATTTTTGGCGGGAAAATGAGGTGCCAAAAATGAAGAATAGTATAAAGAGTCTTGAGGGGGTTCATTTGCTTCATTGTAAAATTCCTTCTCAAGTCGTAAGGTTGGAGCACTCTCCTCGAATTCAAGGTATTCTTCATATATTTCCTCGTCTTCTTCAGTTCTTCAAGTTGTTCATAGGGTAGATTCAACTTGTTCTTAGCTAGAATATGAGCTTTGATCTTTAAATGGTTTGGGGATTTTTGGGATTGTGTTCGTGTGAAATTAGGGTTTGATCTTCTGACATATTGGTTTTAGGTTGATTCGTTGTTTGTAGAGTGAACTGATATGTCATCTGAGAGTTGCTCGAGCTCAAGTGATACACTGATGGAGATGTATGTAGACTCGCCCTTGCGGGTTATCTCCCCATATAGGATGTATGATGGAGAAGGATTTAGTGGGGATGAAGATATTCTGACTGTCGCGTCGGTAGAACCCCTTTTAGGTATCCCTAAGGACGTGCCACCACTCCGAGTAATTCTAGCAGAGTCGGGTGGAGAACCCAGTACAAGCGAGCCGACCAATATACTGATAAAAAATCCACATAGTTGAGTGACCGAAAGGACCATGAGGGAGATGAAGATAAAATATCGGTTCCCCGAGTCGATTCAAGTGAGATTGGCCTCGTCGAGTAAACGGATAGATTATAAGATTCCTAGGTGGATGAGGTTATACAAACGCCCCTTCGTAGATGGGTTTAGGTTTCCAATCCCTAATCTCATATGGGAGGTATTAGATCACTACGGGATAATTCCTTCCCAACTAATGCCAAACACATGAAGGGTGTTGATGTCGGTTGAGATTTTGACGTTCGAGTTGGGGGTTAGATTTGAGGTAAAAGACCTTCTGTATACGTACTATTTGAAGGAACACGTTATCGAGAAAGGGAGATATCACATGTTCCTTTGACACAAGAGGGAGCACCTGATTTCAGGATTGACCACGAATGATCGAGGGGGATGGCAAAAAATATTTTTTTTGTGAGAGGAGAGGTTGTATTTGGGTCGACTAGGTCTGGTAGAATACCTGAACATTGGGATACAAAGAGTGAGTGTTATTCTTACTTTGTGCTTTTTCTTGTAGACCCATTACATTCCTAACACTTTATAATTATTTTCTTTGTAGGTTCGACTCGGAATCGTAGCTTCGACGTAACACCTGGAGTCGTTGCAAATACAAATTATTTGTTGAGCATTCCTTCGGCAGAGAGGAATTGAAGGGTGGTTTTAGAGGAGAAAAGACTGAGGTTGAGTCTGTTGTGGAATGAGGTTTTCTATCCGAAAGGTATCCATTTGCCCCCAAACCTCGAAGTAAAGTATTACTTGAGGAGTCAATTACTGGTACAACCAGTACACCATTGTCAAATATTGACAAAAACATAACACCTTCTACATCTGAAAGTCAAATGCAAGTTTATCAGGATACCATACCACCTAGAAGTAGTGGGAGGATTCTAAGAGAACCTGAACGCTATCTAGGAAATGGTGAGGTGCAAGTTGTTACATCTTGTGATGGTATAAATGATCCATTGACCTATCGTAGTGCAATGAAAGATACTGATAAAGAGGAATGGCTCAAAGCCATGAACCTCGAGATGAAGTCTATATACTCTAACTCAGTCTGGGAACTTGTAGACCAACCTGATGGGGTAAAACCCATAGGTTGCAAGTGGATCTACAAGATAAAAAGAGGAATAGATGGGAAAGTACAGACTTTCAAGGCTAGGCTAGTGGCAAATGGTTTTACCCAAAAAGAGAGAGTTGACTATGAAGAAATTTTCTCGCCAGTAGCCATGCTAAAATCCCTCAGGATTCTTCTTTCCATTGCCGCATATTATGACTATGAGATTTGGCAAATGGACGTCAAGACTGCATTCTTGAATGGAAATCTTGATGAGATTATCTATATGGTACAACCGGATGGGTTCATTACCCAAGGTCAAGAGTAAAAAGTTTGCAAGTTGCAAAGGTTCATTTATAGACTTAAGCAAGCATCTAGATCTTGGAACATAAGGTTTGATACTACAATCAAGTCTTATAACTTTGAGCAGAACATCGATGAGCCTTGTGTCTACAAGCACATCATTAATGGTAAGGTGGTTTTCCTTGTATTATACGTCGATGATATTTTACTCATTGGGAATGATGCAAAGATATTATCGGTCGTGAAAATTTGGCTAGCTAACCAATTCCAAATGAAAGATTTGGGAGATGAAAGTTATGTACTTGGGATCCAGATAATTTGGGATTGCAAGAAATGACTGTTAACAATGTCTCAAACATCCTATATCGACAAGATCTGTTCGATTTGGTATGCAGAATTCCAAGAAAGGTAATTTACCTTTCATGCATGAAATTCATTTGTCTAATGAACAGTCTCCTAAAACACCTCAAGGAGTTGAGAAGATGAGACATATACCATATGCTTCAGCAGTTGGAAGTCTTATGTATGATATGTTATGCACGAGATCAGGCATTTATTTTGCAATGGGAGTAGTCAGTAGGTTTCAATCCAACCCAGGATTATTGGGTAGCGGTGAAACATATTCTCAAGTATCTTCGGAGAACTAGAAATTATATGCTTGTATATACAAGTCAAGCTATGATTCTTAGAGAATATATTGACTCTGATTTTCAGACGGATGTCGATTCTATGAAATCAACATCTGGATCAGTGTTCACCCTAGGTGGTGGGGCTATAGTATGAAGGAGCATAAAGCAATCTTGTATTGCTGACTCCGCCATGGAGGCTGAATATGTAGCAGCTTGTGAAGTAGCTAAGGAAGCAGTCTGGCTCCGTAAGTTCTTGGCAAATCTGGAAGTTGTCCAGATATGGATAAACCACTCACACTTTATTGTGATAATAGTGGTGCAGTGGCGAACTCCAAAGAACCAAAAAGCCACAAGAAGGGTAAGCATATTGAGAGGAAATATCACCTCATCAGAGAGATAGTGTAGATAGGAGATGTCGCTGTCACGCAGATTCCATCCGCAGACAGCCTGGCTGATCCGTTTACAAAGACCTTATCGGCTAAAGTGTTTGAAGGTCACCTAAAGGGTTTATGATTACATGACATGTCCCATTTGCTCTAGTCCGAGTGAGAGATTGTTGGGATTTATGTCCTAAAACATCATGTATTGTAAAACTAAATTTATTATTGTAATAATAATAAATGCAATATTCATTCTATCAAAGTTGTTTGATTTATATTGCATATTCTCCAATTGTCTTGTTTACCTTGATTACTATTGTACCTTCAAACTTAGCGTATGTTTGATCCACAAGAGAATTTAAGTATGAAGTTAGTAATCTAAATAGTCCATAGAGAGCAAACAAAGTGGGTACTTTATTTGTGGTTTATCTATAGCCGGTCCATTCCATATTTGTATGACGACCTTGATCCGGGATCGTTCATGTAGTGACATGGGAATGAAGGCACCTTGTATGATGAGATCATATAGGACTGGAATCAGATAAATACAAATTTCTTTTAATATCCGTTAACCGAAGTGTTGGACAATTATGACCCATAACATCACTATTTGTATAGAACATGGTGTTGTTGTACAAATTAACTATGTGACAAATGAAATTGATCTTTTATCATTTGTAATTGGAATACCGGGATATATAAATGATAAAAGTCCTTATGATTAGTTCCGGATTGAGATGATATGAGACAGTACCAATACACCAAGGTTTAATCATTAAATATCCCTACTCGTAGTATTATCGAGACTGGACATCGATAATGCGGAATAGACTAGTATTGCACTTGTGCGCGTTGTGAGAGCATAACGACATAGTTCTCATATATTTAAGTATTGGATACTTATGCAAGTGTGATAGGAGGTTGTGTTTACCGATGGTACGGGAACAGCTTCGCTCTGGATAGACCCCTCGGAATCCCATTGGTAATATGACTATGTGTCTATGGGAGTCCGAATCAGGGTATGTGTATTTGGTCTTAACCTGAGACTTGCATCGCTAATACTTGCGACAATCAATATACTTTGGTTTTGGTCGTCCGGGGCTTTAACAGGTTCTGTATACGCCTCTTCTGGGTATACTGAGAATCGTAGTGTATTGGGTGTGATGTCAAGATGGAAGTATCACTCCAGTCATATGGAGATGATGATCACGTAGGATACGGAACTAGCACTCTTATGTACTGCAGTCATCGAGATAATATGACTAGGTCATGCTTATCCGATTATAAAGACTAATTACCAGAGATCCGATATGTGCTTCGTACGGGGCAGACACAATTCCAGCCTCAGGCCTAGCATGTGACATTCGATACTTGATCGTAATACGCAATACTACGTATACTACGCCTGACACAAATTACATATTCCTTAAAAGAATATTTATGGAGAATTAGGTAGGCACGGTGTTTTGCTAGAAGCCAACCATGTCTTGTAAATCGGTAAGAACGTGGTGCCGGGTACGCACGTGTTCGGATAATCCGACGATCGGATTTACTACCAATATATCCAGGGATCTCATTGGTTGCTTCCCGAAGATTCACCGATGACGTATGACTCGAACAAAATTAATCTAGGATTAATTACGGAGAATTTTATCTGGGATAAAATTCAATTAATAGAGAGAGAACGATTAATTTGGAATTAATCGATTGAAATAATATATTCGATATATTAAATGAAATTAGATTTCATAACGGAATTAAAATTAGATTTTATTCAGGCGAACGAGTTAATTTAGAATTAATTCGCTAGCGACGTGAATATTAATTTTACTAGGCATAATTATTTAATTAAATTTGATTTAATTACGTCTCAACGGAAAATTCATTAATTCAGAGTTAGCGAACCCGAGCTCGGGATATGTGCGGGCCCACTCAGATTTTGAATCAAGTGGGGCCCACATGTCACATCACAAGTTACATCACTTGTCACTTTGTTCACTTTATTGTGATGGAAGTTAATGAAGACTTGTAAATTACTCAAGGTGATGACTTGATTGACATATACCAAATGTTGGATATTTGGTATATCATAGATTTTCTTTTGAAAATTAAAATACAACAACTTCATCACTCTCTCTCTCCCTTACGACATTGCTCCATTTTTCTCTCTAAAAATTTGGCTTGGCCGAATTCAAGAAGAAGAAGAAGAAGAAAAATTGTGGCAATTTTTCTAAGTGCTAGCACACACAAGGAGTGATTCAAAGGTGTTAGGGAAACCTATCCATGAGTTTGGAATTCAAGGACGAGCTTGGAAGCTCAACATACATCAAAGGAGAAGCTTGGAGCAACTTCCATGGAGGCAAAAGTTTTGAACTCTACACCAACATCCAAGCCGATCAAAGTGAGTATTTCTGCTACTTTACTTTGTTTATTTACACCATTTTATGCTTAATTGATCTTGGTTTGACCTAGAAAACCCAAAAATTGTATCAGAGCCATAAATTGAGCATGAAATGAATTAGGGTTCATAGACTTTAATTTGAGGCTTTTATGATTTATGCATGATTTCTTCAAATTGAGGTTTTGGTTGAGCTTGGATGATGTTTAATTAGATTTGTGCATCTTAGGAATTGAGCAATTGAATTGGATAAAATTTCCCCAAATTCCATATGCTTGGCCGAGAGTTTGAACCTTTTAAAGTCATGGTGATTTTTGAATTTTAGACAATTGGATGTGTTTAAAATGCATGAATATATTGATTTGTGATTTAATTGGATTGAAATAAAAATCATATATAAAAATCCCATGATTGTCGTGACTTTATGAGCATGTTGGATTGATTTTGCTTCAATTTGTGTTAGACAAAAATTGATTAATGAAAGCATGATTAATTAGTGTAATTGGTGTTTTGGAAATATTAATTTAACTAATTAATTATGGCTAATACCCTTTAATTAAATAATTGTGATATTTGGAATATTGTGATTAAATTAATTGGGCTTTATTTGGAATTGGGCTAAAAATGTTGTATTTGGGCTTAACGGGCTTGGTTGGGCCAAGTTTGGTTTAAGATAATTGGTTGGATCCAATTGGGCCTAAAACCATTTCCATAAAGTCCAAATATGATTATTGGGCATTTAAAAATTTAATTGGGCCTAATGGGCCAAAATTAATTTTGTGGCAAAGGGTGATTGCTTATTGGGCTTTGGTTGCCAAAGTCCATGCCTTATGAATTAATTAAAAGTCCATTGGACTTTAATTAAATTGACATTGGATGTTAATTGGGCTTTGAGACCCATTAAGATTAGATTTAGAATCTAAGTCGCAAAGGCACATTAAAAAATGTAATTATTTAATTTGGAATTAAATAAAGAATTAGTATTGAATACAAATTAAATTGGATTTAATATTGTAGTTTGATATAATTCAAGAATACGTACTTTGAGTACTTATTCTTAAAACGGTTGGACTCGCGCAAATCAAATCGTTGTTTGAACATTGGATGGTCATTAATCAAAGATTAATTAATTGGATTAGATTGATTGATAACATGCTTTGTGTGAATACATGGATGTGATGTATGAATAATGTATATCGGATGGATATTAAATGGGTGAGGGCAATTTTGGAAATTGTTGTAATAAATTTAGAATTTATTTAATTGGACCTGCGTGTCCAGCCTATTACCTCTTGATTCTTTATATTTCTCTTCTCACCTATTCCCCTCAATGTAAATGAGGTTTCTTTAGAAGTGTTATGTAATTGGGTAGAAGTAAGAATAATGCTAGCGGGGAGAGGAAATTGAGTGATTTGTTCTAGGAATAATTTGTGAGATATCCATCCGTATATCGTTATTAATTTATTTACCGCGTCTTATTATGCTTTTAGAATGCATGAATAAGGGTGTATGATGAGACCTAATCAAAGATAATTAATTGGTTGCCAATTACGCGAAAAACCCTCAACAAATATTAAGCATTTTCCTTCCATTGAATGATTCATTCTCAAGATCCAAGATTGACACTGGTTTGTTGGCCAAAGTCAAGACCTTTGTCTATCGCGGATGTGTTTGAATCATGAAGGTTTTGTTCCATATCGTATGTCTTGTCCAAGTTGTGATTTGTTGGCCAAAGTCAAGATCACTTCTTGTCCATCGACATCGATTACGAAGCTTTCCATAGTCAATGGGTCCCGCTTAACTGGAATCATTAAGCTTGTTGTGCCAAAGCCAAGGCTTAGTTGATTCAGAGGAAATGGTTAGGAAAATATATTGGATATATTGGCATATATATTGTGTATATGTTTCGGACTTGGATGTCCACCTACTGGATCTAGGAATTGGATGGGATCCAATTGATCTTAGAGATCTACCTAGTTAAGTTTTATACAACTTGTTGGCCAAAGTCAAGGTTGTGTGTTATTTAACGGGATCGTAGCCCACTAGAAAACTAGGTTTCCCGAGTACTCCACAGAGGGTTAGAGGCTCGCCGAAAAATAGTGGGAGGCAAGTATTAAATTTGCAATTTCGTTTAGATACTTGCCAATACGCGCTCATTTCATTTTTCGTCATTAATATATTAGTTGGACTAATATTCAATTGTTGTTTTAATTAAACAGTTGGACTGTATTCAAACTACTTCATTTATAGTTGATTATATAATTGGATTATAGTAATCAATATATTTGAATTTTAACCAATCAAATTATAGTTGATTATATAGTTAGACTATAGTAATCATTATAATCAATTGTACCCGAAATCGTTGATTAGATAGTTGGACTATTGGAATCAAGATAACTGAAAGATTAACGTTTAGAACATAATCCTGAGTGAAAATGTCTTTAAACGGCTTTAATTTTCAGATTGGGAATAGAACCTCAGGATAGTTTTGGGAACTGAGAACTTATTCTATTTGATAGAGAAACCTCTCGAGCCTGAGCCCAGAGTTGAGCAAATAGTGGAGCATTAGTTTTGGAAGATTCATGATGATGATAACTTTAGTGCTCAATCCGTTATGCTTACCGCAATGACTCTTTAATTCCGTCATCTGAATTAAGGATTAGATCCTTATACCATGATGTTGAAATTAAAGATCTTCATATATCTATCCTTAGATCTTAGAAGTACGAATTGTAAAAGAAGCTCTTTAGCTCGCGTATGTCAGAGGGTACATCTGTCGAGCACTAGGTGTCGCAGATGATTGCTGACATCGATCAGCTAGGTTAGCTGGGCATTACCTACGTGGCCGAGACTACCAAAGATTTGATCTTATAGTCTCTACCCGAAAGCTGGGGCAGGTTCATAATAAACCAAGAGTAAACTCTTGGATAGTTGATGGCTATGCTCAAGGAGGCAGAGCCAGAGCTTCTAAAAGGGGCAAAGGCAAAATCATCATAGTCTTCTGGGAAGATAAAAGACATATCCCAAGATGTCTACCTAAAATGTGGAAAACGGGGTCACTGAAGCGTGACTGTCGTATGGACAATGCAGACATGAAGGAAGTGAAGGCGGGGTAAGGCTCCGGCTTCAAGTATGTTTTTCATAAACAAATTCACTATTAGTTTCAAAATTGGATTTTTGATACTAGATGTGGTACATAAATATGTATTGATGTGCATAATCTACTGATTAGCAGGAGACTGACTTCAGATGAGATCTACCTACGAGTCGAAAATGGGACGAGAGTCGCTGTTTTAATCGTAGAAACCTAAGTTTTGGAACTGCCCTTGGGGCATGTACTTAAATTAGGAAACTGTTATAATGTACCTAGTTTGACTAGAAACATTATCTCTATATCTAAGTATAACTCGTTGCGGGTATACCTTTATATTCTAGAACACTAAGTGTTTTGTTTATAAAGATGATTTTTAGATAAACACATTAGATGTGAATAACATTATTTATATTTTGAATATAAATGAATCTCAAACATAAAACATGACAAACAAATAGCTCAGACTGAATAAATCAGTTGAGACTTATAAGTGGCATTGTTGTCTAGGACACATTAACAAGACTCGTATATCCACACTTTCTAAGAGTGGATACTAGGACGGATTTGATTATAATTCAAATAATGTCTACGAATCTAATTTATTAGGCAAAGTGCCTAAAATACCTTTTACTTGGTAAAAGTGTAAGTGCCACCGATCTGTTAGCCCTCGTTCATTGTGACGTAAGTGGGCCCATGTCTAGCTAGGCTAGAGGTGGACATGAATACTTCGTAACCTTTACGGATGTGGCATCGCGTTATAGTTATATGTTTCTTTTGAAACATATATCAGAAACATTTGATAAATTCAAAGAGTTTCAACACGAAGTATAGAAAAACAGACCGGCAAAGGTATTAAATATATTATGGTCGGACCGTAGTGAAAAATACTTGAGCAATAAGTTTCTCGATTACTTGAAAGAGTATGGTATTCTTTCACAGTGGACTCCTCCCGGAACACCTCAATTTGACGGTGTGTTCGAACAAACAAACCGAACTTTGTTGGACATAGTAAGGTTAATGATGAGTCGCTTTGAGCTACCAATTTCCTTCTAAGGATATATATTTAACAGTGCAATACTTATTTTGAATAAGGTTCCATGAAAAATCTGTTAGACAGACTTCATATTAGATATGAACATGAAAGAAACTAGTTTTCTCATCCTGAAGATTTGGGAATGCTGGGCATATGTTTGGATGATACCAAACTAGAACCCAAAATCGGATAAGTGCCTAATTTGTAGGTTATCCTAGGGAAACCAAAGTATAGTACTTATACAACTCACAAGAGAACAATGTAATTGTTGCTCTCCATGCGGTTTTCCTAAGAGGAATTCCTAAATGCAGTGGTAAGTGAGAGGAAAGTAAAACTCGATGAAAATCAGAGTAATACTGTTCCAGGCACCGAGTCTTCATGGAACACAAACAGTTCATCAGGGATGAAACTGTACCACAATCTTCAAATACACAAGAACCGCGTAAGTCGGAGAGAGTCAGAAAACAACTTGGGAGGTATGGGTTTCTGATCTCACCTAGTAAAGATGTCAATCTTATTGAGGAACACGAACCGGCTACGTATGAGGAAGTGATACAAGGTATCGACTCCCTATTATGGCAAAGTTCCATGAAGTCCGAAATGGATTCCATGTATACCAACCAAGTTTAGACACTGGTTGATGTACCGAAAGGCATTGTGCCTATTTGTACTAAATAAGTCTTCAAGGAAGACAAACATGGATGACAACATACAAACGTACAAAGCTAGGCTTGTAGCGAAAAGGTATCGTTATCAACATTGTGTCGATTACGAAGAAACCTTTTATCCGTTGCCATGATTAAATCCATTTGGATAATGCTTGCTAATGCTGCATGTTTCATTCATGAAATATGGCAGCTGAACGTCAAAAACGCTTTCCTTAAACGGAAACCTTTTGGAGGATGTTTATCAACATCCTGATGGTTTTGTCATACCTTAACAAGAAAACAAGGTTTGTAAGTTAAATCGATCCATTTATGGATTGAAGCAAGCATCGCATTCTTGGAACCAACGTTTTGATAAGATCATAATGGTATATGATTTAATTCAAAACGAATATAATTCTTGTGTATATAAGAAGGTTAGTGGGAGCGCACTGACAATGATTGTCCTATATAATGATGACATATCATTTCTTGGAAATGACATTCCCATAATACAATCGGTGAAAGTTTTTCTTTCATGAAAATTCTCCGTAGATTACTTGGGAGAGACAACCTTTATTCTAGGAATAAGGATCTACTGGGATAAATCTAAATGTTGTTGGCACTCTCCGAGAACTCGTACATTGAAAGATATGTACGCGACCTGGTGTCTCATATGCTTTGACCATATGGAGTCACAATCAGGCCAATCCAAGTGATAGTCACTGGATTGATGTTAAGAACATCCTTAAGTATCTTAGATGAACTAAGGATGCTTTCTTAAGCTATGGAGAAGGAGAACTTGAAATGACTGGGTTCACCGCTACAAGTTTCTAAACCGACAAAAAACGACTATAAGTCGTAATAAGGGTACTATATAGTTTGAATAACGGAACAGTGAGCTGGAAATCTTCCAAGCAAGATACTGTTACCGAATAAACAACAAAAATGGAATATTGCTGCAGCTGAGGCAGAAAAAGAAGCAATTTTGGATATGTAAAATTCCTAATTAGATTAAGAGTAGTTCTGTTAGCAGCTGAGCTAGGCTACATCACAGGCTAAAGAATTAATGGTCTCATCAACGATCCAAATATATACTTCAACTATTTCATCTGATTCGTCGGATCATAAATCGTGGTGATGTGATGATCGAATAAATCGCATCAGATGATAACAATGCAAATTCGCTGACGAAAATTGTTTCTCAGCAGAAGTTTGAGCGACCCGTACATAGTTCAGGTGTAGGACACTTGAGTGATTGGCTATAGGGAAAGTGGGAGATTGTTGGACAATTATGACCCATAGCATCACTATTTGTATAGAACATGGTGTTGTTGTACAAATTAACTATGTGACAAAGAAAATTGCTCTTTTATCATCTGTAATTGGATTACCGGGATATATAAATGATAAAAGTCCTTATGATTAGTTCCAGATTGAGATGATATGAGACAATATCAATCCACCAAGGTTTAATCATTAAATATCCCTAGTCGTAGTATTATCGAGACTGGACATCGATAATGCGGAATAGACTAGTATTGCACTTGTGCGCGTTGTGGGAGCATAACGACACAGTTCTCATATATTTAAGTATTGGATACTTATGCAAGTGTGATAGAAGGTTGTGTTTACCGATGGTACGGGAACAGCTTCGCTCTGGATAGACCCATCGGAATCCCATTGGTAGTATGACTATGTGTCTATGGGAGTTCAAATCAGGGTAGGTGTATTTGGTCTTAACTTGAGACTTGCATCGCTAATACTTGTGACAATCAATATACTTTGGTTTTGGTCGTCCGGGGCTTTAACAGGTTCTGTGTACGCCTCTTCTGGGTATACTGAGAATCGTAGTGTATTGGGTGTGATGTCAAGATGGAAGTATCACTCCAGTCATATGGAGATGATTATCACGTAGGATACAGAACTAGTACTCTTATATACTGCAGTCATCGAGATAATATGACCAGGTCATGCTTATCTGATTATAGAGACTAGTTACCAGAGATCCGATATGTGCTTCATATGGGACAGACACAATTCCAGCCCTAGGCCTAGCATGTGAAATTCGATACTGGATCGTAATACGCAATACTACGTATACTACGCCTAACACAGTTTACATATTCCTTAAAAGAATATTTCTGGAGAATTGGGTAGGCACGGTGCTTTGCTAGAAGCCAACCATGTCTTGTAAATCGGTAAGAACGTGGTACCAGGTACGCACATGTTCGAATAATCCGATGACCAGATTTACTACCAACATATCTAGGGATATCATAGGTTGCTTCTCGAAGATTCACCGATGACGTATGACTCGAACAAAATTAATCTAGGATTAATTACGGAGAATTTTATCTGGGATAAAATTAAATTTATAGAGAGAGAACGATTAATTTGGAATTAATCGATTGAAATAATATATTTGATATATTAAATGAAATTATATTTCATAACGGAATTAAAATTAGATTTTAATTCGGGCGAACGAGTTAATTTAGAATTAATTCGCTAGCGACGTGAATAGTAATTTTACTAGGCATAATTATTTAATTAAATTTGATTTAATTACGTCGCAACGGAAAATTCGTTAATTCGGAATTAGCGAACCCGAGCCCGCGATGTGTTGCGGGCCCACTCAGATTTTGAATCAAGTGGGGCCCTTATGTCACATCATAAGTCACATCACTTGTCACTTTGTTCACTTTATTGTGATGGAAGTTAGTGAAGACTTGTAAATTACTCAAGGAGATTACTTGATTGACATATACCAAATGTTGGATATTTGGTATATCATAGATTTTCTTTTGAAAATTAAAACACAACAACTTCATCACTCTATCTCTCCCTCACGACATTGCTCCATTTTTCTCTCTAAAAATTTGGCTTGGCCGAATTCAAGAAGAAAAAGAAGAAGAAGAAAAATTACGGCAATTTTTCTAAGTGCTAGCACACACAAGAAGTCATTCAAAGGTGTTAGGGAAACCTATCCATGAGTTTGGAATTCAAGGACAAGCTTGGAAGCTCAACATACATCAAATGAGAAGCTCGAAGCAACTTCCATTGAGGCAAAATTTTTGAACTCTACACCAACATCCAAGCCGATCAAAGTGAGTATTTCCGCTACTTTACTTTGTTTATTCACAGCATTTTATGCTTAATTGATCTTGGTTTGACCTAGAAAACCCAACACGAAGAAGTTCATTTTATCTAATAGATGGTCATATATAGATTCGATCTTAATCCTGAGTGTACTACGAACTCTTGCATGACAGGCTATGTCCTTTGATTTACTATGGTGAGGTTGGTGTTGCAGTCCCAGCCAATAACTACGTATTTTGGGGATATGGTTTGGTGTGTAGCTAGGAACGTTTTACATAGATTTGAAATTCACTCATTCTTATGAGAAGCAGAAGAATATCTCTTTTAAGAGTTCTTCAGGACTTGAATAATTTGAGCGCTCAACTTTTCTATTGCGAATAGAAAGTTTTAATATTCATAATTGTTATGAATTAATTATTCATTATAGAATCGACGGTGCTTAAGAGATAAAATATTTAGAGAGGTTTAACGGACTTTTGACCCAGCTCTATTTATGAGATATTCGTGAATGGCTATATCCATATGTAATGACTATATCGATGGACACCGAAGTTGTTCGGTTTATTTTATCCATCTACGGTAATGAGAGTTCAACTTCGAGTTTTTAGTGGAATAATGCAGAGTTAATAATTCATAATATTTGATTAAAGAGTTTAATTAATATTTCGAAATTATTGGAGCTCAGAACTGTAGGTCCATTTGGTCCACGTGCTAGCTCGATTAACTGCAGCAAACCTAATATAATTATATTGTCTAATAATATGCTCACATTATATTTATATATTATTAATGAGATTAATAATATTTATTGTCACAAATGAAAACTATGTTAAATTAGTTTAACTTAATATTTTCTAGATTTCTTTGATTATGAGATAATCAAGTCTTAATTATGAAATAATCAAGTTAGTAATAATTATGAGATAATTATTACAATATAATTGAAGGTAATTTAATCATTATTGAGATAGTGATTTGTTTTTACCTTGGAGACAAAGCCATATGGCTTGCCATACTCTCCAATTTATTATGTCTATTAGGTGGCTTGTATACACCTAATAGTTTTTTCATTAGCTAATACATTCTTATACTTTGGTATGGCCTCCACATTTATGTGTTTGCCATTGAAAGAAAGCATTAGATGCTTAATGACAAAGTCTTTGTCTTTAGCTTATCATTTCTTATACTTTGGTATGACATTCACATTTTTGTGTTGGCCATTACAAGAAAGCATTAGATGCTTAATGACAAGGTTAGTTGGCTTGTGTAAGAGAATATAATCTCTACCATTTCTCTCACTTCTAAGGTTAACATTTTGCATTCATTCACACAAGTACAATTGAGATAAAATAGAGAGAGTTCAAACATTCACAAGTGTTGTGAGAGTGTTTGAAATTCCAAAAGCCAAATACCATCGTGACATCCTAATTCTCTAAATTGTTTAGAGTTTGATCTTTGTGAGTGAAGCCCACACTACAATTTGTTGGTTTCGAGTCATAGTTTGGAATATGGAGTGATTGATCCAAGCATTGGACATCAAATGATTGATTTTGGCTACTACAACAAAGGTAGAAGGCAAAGAAAATTTTAAAGATCCATACCGGAGCTGGTGCCACCACAAGCAACTTTTACCGCGCTAAGGAAAGTCGTTTCCTACAGTTCCAAGTCGTCCCATAATCTGGTACTTCATGGATCCCAAGATGGGACCATAATCTCCAAATTTTTAAGGCCCCTTTAAAACTCTCCAATGCTTCTGGGGACTCGCATGCCCCAACCTCCATACATCCATGTGATACACCAAGCGGACGGATCTCCGCTAGTAGCCTATGAGACCGGCTACCCCACTTAAGGGCGGATCATATCATCATGCTAGTCTCTCCACTTTGTGAACACCTAGATTATTCAAAAAATAATGACTAGGAACGTTTAAGAGTAATGATTCTCATAAGGCGTGGAAGCCATCATCTTATTACTCAAAGGGCTTTATTACAGTGTTTGATGATTCATATAAGTTATGTAAGACACGTATAATAAAGATTTCTATTTTATTAATTAATGAAAATATTACAAATACATGTACATATAGCCCATCCACAAGTTGGGTATAGGGCATATCCCTAACAATCTCCCACTTGCACTATAGCCAACTAGTATGAATCTGGACACCATACTCTCGGGTGTGCCTATCATGCTTTTGTTGAGTCAGCCCTTTAGTCAGAGAATCTGCAAGATTATCTTCTGTGGGTATTTTCTCTATAATAACTTCTTTTCTCTCAACAATTTCCCTGATGAGATGAAATCGCCTGAGTACATGTTTGGATTTCTGGTGGGACCTTGGTTCATTAGATTGAGCAATGGCACCCGTGTTGTCACAGTACATCGTGATGCCATTCTTTATCGCGGGAAGCACTTCCAGCTCCATGATGAACTTCTTTATCCAGACTGCTTCTTTAGCTGCCTCAGATGCTACAATATACTCGGCTTCAGTGGTGGAGTCTGCTGTAGTTGACTGCTTTGAGCTTTTCCAACTGGCAGCTCCGCCATTCAAAGTAAACAAATATCCTGTTTGCGATCTGCTATCATCCATATCGGTCTGAAAGCTCGCATCACAGTAACCAATGACTTTCATCTCAGAACAATCTCCGTATGTCAAAAATATATCCTTAGTTCTTCTCAGATACTTGAGGATTGTTTTGACAGCTGCCCAGTGTTGCTCACCAGGATTTTCCTGATACCTGCTCGTTATGCTAAGAGCATAAGAGACATCAGGTCTTGTACATAGCATGGTGTATATGATCGATCCTATTGCTAAAGCATAAGGGATCCTACTCATACGCTCTCTATTTGAAGGAGTATGTGGACATTGCTCCTTAGATAATTTGATTCCATGACAAGTAGGTAAATTACCTCTTTTGGAATCTTCCATTTTGAATCTTTTCAAAACTTTATCTATGTATGTTGACTGAGAAAGTCCTAACAACCTCTTAAATCTACGGTAGATCTTAATGCCGAGGATGTAGGCTGCTTCTCCCAAATCTTTCATGGAGAAATTCTGAGATAACCATTACTTGGTGGCTTGCATCATGGGAATATCATTCCCGATGATTAATATGTCATCATCATATAATACAAGAAATACAACAGCACTCCCACTACTTTTCCTGTAAACACAAGGCTCGTCTACATTTTTGATGAAGTCAAATTCTTTGATTGTCTCGTCAAATCGTATATTCCAACTTCTGGAGGCTTGCTTGAGTCCATAAATGGATTGTTTAAGCTTGTATACTTTATTATAATCATCCTTAGATGCAAACCCTTCAGGTTGTGTCATATAGACTTCCTCTACGAGGTTCCCATTAAGGAAAGCTGTTTTGACATCCATCTGCCAAATCTCATAATCAAAGTGTGCAGCTAGTGCCAGTAAAATTCAAATGGACTTTATCATTGCAACAGGCGAGAAGGTTTCGTCATAGTCAATTCCTTGGATTTGTCTATAACCTTTCGCCACCAACCTAGCCTTATAGGTTTGGATGTTGCCTTCTGCATCAGTTTTACGCTTGTAAATCCATTTGCAGCCTATGGGTTTTATCCATTCAGGTGCATACACAAAGTCACAGACTTGATTCTGATACATAGAGTATATTTCGGATTTCATGGCCTCAAGCCACTTGACGGAATCAATGTCACGCATTGCTTCGTCATAACTGGTGGGATCGTCATTATCAATGACCTGATCATGTTCCTAATCAATATGGAAACCGTATCTTTCAGGCTCATATCTTTCCCTAGCAGACCTTCTAAGTTCATAACCTTGTGGTTGTTCCGTCGATGACCTTTTGAGGGGCCTGGGGCTTAGTTCTATGTTAGTTTGTTCTTCTCATACCTCATCGAGGTCAAGTCTACTCCCACTATATTTCTTGAGAAGGAATTCATTCTCTAGAAATTTAGAATTTCGTAAGACAAATGTTCTTTGTTCATTTGGGACGTAGAACACGTATGCTCTTGAGTTCAAGGCATATCCTACAAACTTACATTTAATTGCCCTATCATCCAATTTGTTAGTTTGTGTGAGCTTAACATATGCGTCACATCCCCAAACTCTTAGATAACTAAGACTATGACGTTTCCCAGACCATAACTCATATGGTGTTTGACTAACAGTCTTGGAAGGAACTTGGTTTAGTAGTAGTGTTGCAGTTTCTAAAGCAATACCTCAAAATGAAAGAGGTAATTTGTACTTGGCATCATTGATCGGACCATATCTAATAATGTCCGATTTCTCTTTTCAAAGACCCCATTATGCTGTGGAGTTCCCAGAGGAGTCCACTGGGAAACAATGCCATTTTCTCTCAAGTAATCTTGAAATTCGTTGCTTAAGTATTCATCTTCTCGGTCAGACCTTAGTGACTTAATACTTTTATTAAGCTAGTTTTCTACTTCAGTTTTGAAGTCTTTGAATTTCTCAAAGGCTTCAGATTTGTACCGCATAAGGTACACATACCCATATCACGAGTGATCATCGATAAAGGTAATGAAGTAGGAGAATCCACCTCTAGCGGTAACTGACATTGGTCCATATACATCAGAGTGTATGAGTTCTAATGTCTCCGCTGCACGCTGTCCTTTACCTTTGAAGGGTAATTTGGTCATTTTACCGAGTAAACAAGACTCACAAGTTTCATAAGGTTCATATTTGAAGGGTTTTAAATACCCATCCTTATGTAGCTTAGTTAATCTTGTTTCATTGATATGACCTAAGCGACTGTGCCATAGAAGTGATTCATTGAGATTATTCGAGTTAACGTTGTATATATTAGAGGTTGAACATTCTTTATTAGTTTGTAAGACATAGATACCGTTATTCAAAATACCATCTCCATATTTTATTTCATTGAAATAAATAGAACATTCATTACAACTTATTAGGCATGAAAATCTTTATTACATAAAGAAGAAATTGGAATGATGTTCTTTACTAGAGAAGGTACATAAACACAATCTTCTAAGTCTAAAACTAAACCATTTGGCAAAACTAATGAATAATTCCCCATGCACAATGCAGCCAGTTTTGCTCCATTACCCTTGAGTAAGTCAACCTCCCCATGACGGAGTCTCCTATTGTTTCTCAGGCCCTGCACATTGTTACACAAGTGAGTCCCACAACCGGTGTTAAGCACCCAAGTAGAAGGTTCAGAGTTTTGAGAATATAGTTCAATCATTTACAACATACCTGAAGCATAGGGCTTCTTGGCCTCTTGGGCTTCCCTAGCTTCCTTGGCTTTCAAGGATCTGCAGTCTTTCTTCCAATGACGTTTTTTTCCACAAAAGAAACATTTCCCCTTTCCCTTTTTCTTCTCCACCTTACCATTGGGCTTTAGGTGATCTGGAGCCTTGGCATTGCTCTTATTTTTCTTTGGGCCTTGTGGCTTCAAGTCCGTACCCGTAAGCATGACGAAGGTTTTAAGCTCCAGTTTCAAGTCCTTCTCTGCTTACTTTATCAGATTGTGCAATTCTGCTAAAGTAGCTTCTTTATCAGACAGATGAAACTGTATAATAAAGTTAGAGAAGTCTTTTGGTAAGGACTGAAGAATTAGATCGTGACCTATCTCATGATCCATGATGTACCCGAGGTTGGCCAATTTTTCAATGTGGCCAATCATCTTAAGCACATGTCCACTAACAGATCATTCCTTATACCTTGTTTGGAATAAGACACATGACACTTGGAATCTCACGGTATGAACGGAAGTTGCATACAACTCATTCAAGTGAAAGATGATGGTTTGAGCATCCATATCTTCGTGAGCTTTCTGAAGTTCGTCCGACATAGAGCCAAGCATTATGCAAACTGCTTGCTCATCATCATCGACGTGTTTCTTCCAAGCATCAAATGTATTTTGGTCAGCATCTTCTGCGGGTTCAGGGGGAGATGGTCTTTCAAGAACATAGAAAATCTTTTCTTGTCGTAAAATAATTTTAAGGTTTCTAAACCAGTCATTGTAGTTGTCCCCTTTAAGCTTATGCTCATCAAGGATGGAACGAAGTGATACTCTGTTTGCCATTTGAATGTTTGTGAAATATTTTAACCCACATGTTAAGAGAGAATGTTAAAATTAGGAATATGTTTTCATTAATGTTTCATAATAACATGGGCTTTTAATATTATGAAGTTGCTCCCACTCAATTGTTTTAAAATTTTAAGCAAATCGCATCAACCCCAATATGATTGATTTCTTGTGGGCAAGGATCCCATTATCATGATATCATAACTCCGACTAGGGCCGGTCGTTATAAAATACGAAAATTATGTAGGTTCCCAACCAATTTATGATATAAATCACAATTCCTTGATCATTGGGTTGGGCAATCAAACATGCCATAACTTATGCTAGTCCTTGTGGACACCCAATCTTTACCACTAAGTTATAAGACAACGCCTAAGGGTCGATGCGTCTTATGACTCAGAAAAGTCAAACCATTGTCAATAGTATGATTTAGGGACAAAATGGTATTGGTCAGTCTGGTAAAGCCTAGTCCTGCCAATACGGTTTAAGTCTGTTGGGTCTATACTTTACAATGGGAGGCAAATTTTAGACTTAAATTATTATTGAGGATTTTAGCAAGTTTAAGTGAATAACTATCAAATGGATTCCTCCATTGAAAATTCCCCATAGGGAGGGTGGAGCGAACTCTCTTAAATACCCTTACCTTTTAGGCTCTTATTGCCTTGGTGACAGGAATAAACAATAGATCCTTCAAATTAGTCCAACACTTTAAATATGTTTTAAGGTAAACTTTGAGTAGATGATTATCTAGATGTCTTCACAACTTTTCCTTTTGGCTATAAAAAGGTAGAGAGTGAAGGAAGACACCAAATCATTATCTAACTCTAGTAATACCTTTGGTTAAATTAACTTTAGTTTGGAAAGTTTTATTAACGCCTTGGTCTCACCGCACTTGTATCTTTTATAATGTCTTTTATTATAAACAAGTGATTTATATTTATTAGTCTTAAAGGTAATAAATCTCTAAGTTCATCACAGAATAATTACTTAGCTAAGGGATAAGCAATACACACTCTATTTCCTTAGAAAGTCTCTAGATGCTTGCACGCTAAAATAATCATGTCAATTCTAATCATACATAGAATCATCAAGCATATGAGTTTTAATATGTTGAAATTATTTTAGGCATTAAATAACTTTGATTAATATTTAATTATGATATTGCATTTTATTTTATTCAAATAAATTTACTATTCACGTTTTTTACAGATGCGTGAACTTTAAATGCAATTTCACAATTCAAATCTTAACCAAATCATGCAAAACTTGTGCCTAAAATTAAGTTCAGGGTGTTAGCTTTCCAACGAGCTTTTGCACACCCAATTTCGAGTTCAAATGAGAGAGCACTATTCAAAACAAAAATAGCACGCTGATACCACTGTTGGGAAGCGGCCGCGAGTGCGCAGCAGAAAATTAAATAAATTAAATTATGATGCCGCTATCCCTTTGCCCTTTGTTTTGATTATTCTACAAGTCTAGACATGTTACTATTTATTCTAAGCATAAAAACTCATAAAATATGCAAAGAACATAAACCTAAACATGCTAACTATCATAAGAACTCTAATTAAAATAAAGAAAGAAAAATACTTACTTGAACCGAAGACTCCTCCGGTCCTCCCTCAAATCTACAAGCTTTTCTCGAATTCAACAAGCTCTTCCACGTTCCAAAGAGCCACCCAAGTGTGTGGCCTCCAAAGATGTACACACCAAAGCCAAAACTCAACGGCAAGACTACGCCTTGAGTGCACATGTATTTTTCCATTGGTGCTAGCCTAGGCAAATACCTCAAAACTTTTAACTCGAGGTTCCTCTAGTCAATTAGACTTAAGGATCCTCAAAATCATTGGCTTACTCTTAAAATTTAGAGTTACTCACTTATATAAACCCAAGATATGAAAGGTTTGGTGCAAAAATTTGTAAAGAATTCATTGGGTTTATATAGGTGCTCCAAAGACAACAAAATTAATTAAGAATCCGATGTGGGATAAATGCTAATTTAATCTTAGCCATTGGATCTTAATTTAGTGGTTAATGAGATTATAAAACCCTAATAAGAGTTTGGGCCGAATTGGAATTCAAATAATAAATAAAAAAAATTTACTATTCACATTACTATTCATGTTACTATTCACATTTTTTTTTATTTATTCCAATTCCCAAAGTGCCCCTATCGTCATTCACCAATCCCTAAGCCACTATGGATCCTCATAAATGATATGTTCAATAATTAAACACATTGAACCATTTATGAATAATTCCTACAACAATCATATATGCTGTTAAATTTGTACTGTGCACGGTTAACCATTGATTTCGACTTTGTTGTGTGTGACCTTTTGGGTTCCCCTCAAGTTGGACATGAAATGAATCGTGATAATTTAATCGAACAAAAATTATCCTCCGATCAGATGGTCGTTCGATTTCAATGACCAAGGTTGACATCTAGCAACATGCCAAAGCCCCCAAATGAGAAGGAAAGATATATATACCCATTATGTATGCGATTTACATATGATACGGTCATTCGCCTCACTGTATCCCCACCGTTTGACCTAGGGTATGGAAAGTGTCTACCCATATAGTCAAATGTATGATGTTCATAGTGTCATGAATCGTGATAACCCCAGAATCTCACATGATTCTTCCGCTGTGGCCACAGTCTCAAGCACTGATCACACATATAAACCCGTGAACTGGAATACTACTCTTATAAGAAAATATTATTCGAGAGAGTGGCGATTCTCTGTTGTATCTTTACAAACTTCATGTGTTTCAACAAATGACCCAATCATACCCTTATGACCAGATTTTTTGAACTGGGGAAGGAGAATGTCAAAGTTATTTGATCCACACATAAGATTGTAAAGACCTCAAGTCTAAGGACTAGTCATACAATCGATACATGAAAGTTCTCACAGACACATGGGATAAACACTCCATGTGAAAACTTTCGGCGGTCAGTTTGATGGACACGAGCAACTTATGCATCCATGTGATACACCAATCAGACGGATCTCCGCTAGTAGCCAATGAGATCGGCTACCCCACTTAAGGGCGGATCATATCATCATGCTAGTCTCTCCGCTTTGTGAACGCCTATATTATTCACAAAACTATGACTAGGAACATTTAAGAGTAATGATTCTCATAAGTCATGGAAGCCATCATCTTATTACTCCAAGGGCTTTATTACAGTGTTTGATGATTCATATAAGTTATGTAAGACACGTATAATAAAGATTGTCATTTTATTAATTAATGAAAATATTACAAATACATGTACATATAGCCCATCCACAAGTTGGGTATAGGGCATATCCCTAACATTCCCTGCCCACAACGCAAAAAAAAAAAAAATTTGGGGAATTCCAAAAATACCCCTAATAACAGTAATAAAACGGTTAATTTTAGGGGCCTTTTAGGTATCACAAAAATATTCTAAAAATATATAAATATGGGTCATTTTTCATTTTTTCAACACACCAATTTCACAATTCTCATTTCTCTCAATTCTTATAATTCTCTCATTCTCAATTCTCTAATTCTTTAAAATTTCTTAAATAACAAATGACAAGTTCATCTAAGAACACAATGTCAAATGTGCCAATCCAATGGAGCGGCCGTAGTATCGGTTCACGGAAAAGAGAAGTTAAGTCTCGTTCTTCAGATGTTTTCAAAATTCATTTTCATTTAGACGATACTGATGAAGGTTCAAGAACAGTATGCAACCATTATGAGGTTTCTTACAAATGTTTTGGTGGATACGGCAATATGATAAAGCACATGGAAAGTCATCATGCGGTTGAACTTGGACTTGATACGACACAAACTTAAATGGCCAGATACGCATCATCTAGTAGAGGTACGAGTGCTTTAAATTTATTTAAATATTCTGATGCTAAAAATAGAGAAGAATTTGCTAAATTAACTTGTATGACACATTTTTCTTTAAGTTTTGGTGAAAAAATTACTTTTACTAATTACGTTCAAAATGCTTTAAATCCTGCTGCATGTAGAATGGCTAGAAATACAACAAAACGTCAAATTTTTAAATTATACAAAGATGGTAAAATTATTTTAAATGAAACATTTAGAGATATTAAAGGGCGTCTATGGTAAAATTATTTTAAATGAAACATTTAGAGATATTAAAGGGCGTCTATCTATTTGTTTTGATATTTGGAGTGACTATTGGCGAACACACTCATACATGAGTGTGACTTGTCATTGGATTAATGCATCATGGAACATGTAAAAATGACTTATTGTATTTAGAGTTTTTGATGAACAACATACTGCACAAAATATTTATATAATGATGAAAGTAATTTTTGATGAATATGGTTTATTAGGTAAAATTTTAATAGTTGAATTTGATAATGCATCTGCAAATATTGCATCAATCACTGATTTAATAGAAATATGCGAACCAAATTTAGGGGGTCGTTTTTCATGTTCATTGCACATGTCATGTCCTTAATTTATGTGTTCAAGATGGTTTGGAAAAATGATCACCTTTCATTGATCCTATTAAAAAAGCACTTAATTGTATTTGGTCATATTCTCAAGTTAGGAGAGAATATGCCAAGTTTTGTAAATTTAATGGTATTAAACCGATAAAATTTTCACGAGATGTTCCAACACGTTAGAATTCAACTTATTTTCTCTTATGTCAAGCTTTGCAATACAAAAATGCATTATGTAATTTTTTTTCTCAACATATCACACTTTATCTTAGTCAATGGGAAATTTGTGAAAATATTTTAGAGATTATAAAAGTGTTTAATGATGTTACACAAATTTTTAGCGGAGTTTATTATCCTACAACACATTTATTTATTCTTGAAAGTTTGAATATTATTGGTACTCTCGATGAGCATGTTGATAGTCGTGATCCTAATGATATTGTTTTGTTTGAAGCTATTAATGTTATGAAACGAAAATTATTGCATTATTTTGAAGACATTAATTTACTTTATCTTATTGCTGTTGTTTTTGATCCTATATTTAAATTAGAAGGTTTGAATAGTGTTTTACCCGCTTACTATGGATATTTAGGAATATTAGATGAAATTGATATTTCAAGAATAATAGCTAAAATAAAAATTGATTCAATAGAGTTATTTAATGACTATGTAAGAAGATATAACTTGCAATAAGTAGGACAATCGAATAGTAACGAAACGACCGTATTGCAATCAAGACTTAGCGCATGTGATCGTTGGTTATTATAACAAAATAAAAAACATAGGGATAACACGACTAATAATCCGAAATTAGATAATTATTTATCTACAAATTTTGAGTTTTCAACTGAAAGTTTAGTATAAGTAAAAATTTTCAAATCCTTGAATGGTGGAACCGACATCAAATTGTATATCATGTATTATCAATTATTGCTAAAGAGATATTGGCAGCATCTGTTTCCACCATTGCGGTTGAGCAAGCCTTTAGTAAGGGAGGCAATATATTGGAAGTCAGATGGTCTTCATTACATCCAAGCACTCTAGAAGCAACAACATGTGTGGATGATTGGACCCGAGCTGATCTGAGGCAACAAGAAGATGCCCTTGATGAATTTGAAAACTTGTTCAATAATGCATCTGCAAGTGCAAGCGGAACTAGAGCTGAATGATCAACAGATATTGATGATGATTGATAATTAAATATTTAAATAATTATAAAATTACAATGGGGAAATATCTTTAAAATGTAATGGAACTACGTGAGCTTTGATTCCTCTCACCCCTGAGGGATACGTAGGCAACTTAAGTTTTTAAAAATTTAAGTTCAAGCTCTTTAATTTAAATTTTTTTTAGATCATAATTTTATTTGTAATTTAATGTAATTATGTAATGTAAGTTTATTATATAAATTCAAATTCATAATTTTAAATTATATTAATTTATCAATCTCAATTTTTTATTTTCAACAAAGCAAAAAAAAAAAAAAAAAAACCGATTGGAATCGGAACCGAATGGTTCGGTTCCGATTCCGATTTCACATTTATTGTGGAACCGGAACCGAACCGGATTTAATCGGTTCGGTTTCGGTTCCACACTCGTGGAACCGGGAACCGTTCGGTTCGGTTCCGATTCCACATTTATTGTGGAACCGGATTTAACCGGTTCGGTTCTGGTTCCACACTCGTGGAACCGGGAACCGTTCGGTTCGGAACCGAACCGAACCGCCGGCCGGGTCTAGTTCCGAGTGAGATCAATCGTACGCTCCTGGTGCTTATTCCTAAAAGCGAGAATCCTGAAAGTTTGAAGATGTATCGTCTTATCAGTCTTTTCTTGGTGATGTATAAAACAATTACTAAGATTATTGCTAATCCCATGAAGGACTTGTTACCGACTCTAATAGGTCCGACTCCAACCAATTTTGTTTTGGGAAGGCATATTACCAATAATATAATGGTAGCGCATGAGATTATTCATTCAATAAGAAGGAAAAATGGCAATGTGGGTTTTATGGCAATAAAGTTAGATTTGGAGAAGGCCACTGGGGCTTCATTAGTGATACCCTTTATCAAATTGGATTGTCGCTGAACTTGATTAGAGTGGTGATGGATTGCATTACCATGCCCACTATGCAGATTTTATGGAATGGGGAACTCTCCAAAGATTTCACCCCATTAAGAGGGCATTAGACAAAGGTGACCCCTTATCACCTTATATTTTTGTGTTGTGTATTGAGAGATTGAGCCATGGCATAAATCAAGCAGTGAGGCTTGGTGCGTGGAAGCCTACCACATGGGCAAGAAAGGAATTCATATCACCAATTTATTTTTGGACGACGTATTGTTGCTTACGGAAGCAACCAGAAACAAAGCCATAACCATTAATGATGTCTTGGAGGGGTTCTGCAACTGCTCCGGCGAAAAAGTAAACGAAAGGAAAACTCAAGTGTTTTTCTCTAGAAATACCAACCCGCGTGAAGCTCAACGGATATGTGACATTCTTGGGGTTTCGGTCACAATGGACTTAGGCAAATATTTGGGCATGCCTTTGCTACACTTCAGAGTCAACAGAGGTACTTAGCAAGAGGTTCTCGAAAAGGTTGAACATCGCCTATCTGGTTGGAATGCCCTGAATCTCTCTCTGGCGGGCAGAGTAACACTCGCCCAATCGATCATTCAGGCAGTCCCTACCTATGCTATGCAAACTACTCGAATACCAGTTGGGGTGAATAACCGTTTAGACCAAGCATGCCCTGGTTTATATGGGGTGGATTTGGCAGAGGGAGGAAATTAAGTCTTGTTAATTGGAAATATCTTTGCCAACCAAAAGCAAGGGGCGGGCTAGAACGAGGCTCACTCATGAAAAAAGGATGGGGCATTATTTCTAATCTTGAAATCTTTTGGGTGCAGGTCTTGACAACTAAATACGGGGTTAATCTATACCCCCCTTCTTGAGAACTTACAGACGAAGAACAGGTCGTATTTGTGGAAGGCTATTGGAGGAGTCTGGAACCGATTTCTAACTAGAGTTCAATGGTTTATTAGGGATGGGAAGAAGGTTAGATTTTGTCTAGATTGTTGGGCTTTACAAGAGTAGCCGCTGGTCTGTTATGCGAATAGGGAGATACCGGTGGACTGCTTGGAAGCACCGGTATGGAATTTTGTTAGTATGGAGGGTTCGTGGAAGTGGGACATTTTGGCTCATCTTCTTCTTTACCAATTGGTCCTTCAGATAGCAGCAATCAAGTCGTCGATGGAGGGGGATGGTGAGGATCGTCTCTTCTGGACGGCTTCAAGAATCGGCAGGTTCACAGTCAACTCCGTGTATACCACACTCCAATAAATGAACTGGAATCAGAAGAACCAAATATGGGGAATTATTTGGCGCTGGAAGGGGCCTCAATGGATCCAGATGTTTTTATGGCTTGCCCTTGAAGATAGACTTGTGACAGCGGCTGAGTTGACTCGTAGACATGTTAGGGACAACCCGTTTCGTGCGAGATGTGGCCATGAAATTGAAACTACTCTCCATGTTCTTTATGACTTCGGGTATGCTCGGCAAGCATGGTTTGTCACACCCGTCCCCTTATGTAGAGTAGGGGTGAGACGGAGACTAGAAACTGGCAGAGTTTCCCATGTAATATGGACTAATCCTCCAAATACAAGGAAAAATCTAAACTGAAAAATAAAATCTCATCATAAAACTAGGATCTCCATGATCCAACTCAACATAATATCCATAAAGGAAACACAATAACCTCAGTATCAATTAAAGGCTCAATGCCTAAAATCACATAACAAATTCTTCCAAGAAATACATATCTAGAAATACAGTCTCAAAACATAACAAGACACTCTACTGTTGGCACAACCTTTTCTCTACTGGCAGGAATGATGACGAAACAGCAGATGAAAGAACGATCTACTAAACTGCTAAACCTGAAATGTTAAGGAGTGGGGGGTAAGCTCACGCTTAGTGCAATGGATCACAGCTCAGTGCCGTGGATAATCAAGTAACAAAGTGGATCGAACAAGTCTTTCATAATATATATAAATCACATAAGCTGTAAATCAATATCTCAAACATTTACTTGAAATCATAAATCTCATTTCTCATAAACTCATTTCTCATAAAACTCAAATCATAAATCTCTTTTCTCATAAAACTCATATCATAAATCTCATTTCTCATAAAGCTCATACTGCTCAAAAATACTCTGTAAATATAAATCTGTTTATTCATCTATATGCACAACCTCATGACAAATACGGCAAAGCTGGCAACATGGGGCTTCCCCACGGCAAAACTGGCATCCGGAGCAAACTGGCAACGTGAGACCTTATCTCACGGCAATAATCTGGCAACATGAGACCTTATCTCATGGCAATAATCTGGCACATATAAGTACACGGGGTGCATCCTAACATAAAAATCATTTCCAAAATACATGCTCGTATATCTCAAATCATGCAAGATTCTCATATATCACAAATCATGCTTTCAACATAATCAATATTCGATCCATACCTTATAGCAAAATATATAAACTTTCTGAAAACAAACTGATTTAATGCATTACCTTAAAATTCATTTAAGAAAACATACATACTATATACTTTTGAAAACATCAATGTTACAGGTTTATCCACGCACCTGGTGAGCTGACTACTGAGAAAGGAACTAGGCAGCAGGACCGTCCCTGCTTACTGTATCACGATCACCTAACAGACAAAAGAATTTACTATAAGGAACATAATCCTAACTAGAATAAATGAAAGAATATGCAAGAAACGTGATTCGGTCGTTCTCGCAATCCTAACGAAATTAAGATTCGGAAGTCCATTACTACTCGGAATGGTCTGAAATTCGCGGAGGAGACTCGGGAAGTCGGCGCGAAGATACTGCCTGGCGCGTGGGCTCCACTCGCCACCGCCACTGTCCGCGCGTGGGCTTCACGCGCCGCCACATGAGTGGCGCGTGAGCGCCACGCTCCGGCCTAAAACCAGATTTTCTGGTGGCCGTGAATTCTTCTCCTCATTTCGGTTCTAATGGCGCTGACGGTTTGTCGATCGGAGTTCTGGATCAACGGGAAATCGAGAAAAACCATAAAAAGTTTCTTACCGAGATTTCTCCGAAAATTGGAAGTTTCCTGAAATGAAACTACCACCAAAATGATCCTCTCGACGAGATCTACACTTTTCCTTAAAGGCTCGGTTGGGTTTGAGCTACGGATTGGTCGGATCAAGGCCAAAACTAAATTTCCTCTTTTTTTTCTCTTCTTTTCTCTTTCTTCTCTCTCTCGTGTCTGCTTTTCTTTCTTTCTCTCTGTCTCTTTCCTTCTTTCTTATCTCTAGTATATCTATTCTTTCTTATCTTAAGTATATCTTTCCTTTCTTTTTTTTTTAAAACTGTGTGTGCGTAAAAAAAATAAAATAAATACTAATATGGCAAAATTCGTTTGCCACCCTAAACTTGTCCTAAACCACATCTTTAATTTCAACTTCCACAAACTTAATAATTTAGTCCGTAAATTTATTTGGGGTGTTACATGGTTGCAACTCATCCCTCACGCATTACGCTCAATTTTCATTTCGTTGGATTTGCACAGTTGGCTCATACAGAACCTACTCAATAGCTTGAAGGTACTCGGGAGTGATGAATGGGCGTGCATGTTTGGCGTCATGACTTGGAGACTCTGGTTTTGACGCAATCAATATTTTTTTTTGTCACTCCCTGCTCGCAAAGAGACAGCATCGTGGAGGTTGCCTAGAGAAGAGTGGCAGAGATCCTCAAGTTTCCACACGTCTCCCGACCAGCCAGAATAAGGGTAATCGCGAGGTATGGAAAGGATGGATCCCTCCAAAATGGGAGTGGCATAAACTAAATACAGATGGTTCCTTTTTCCCTAGCTCGGGTCTGACAAGAGCGGGGAGACTACTTGAGGATACTCATAGGGGATAGATAGACGGTTTTTGTATGAACACTGGTATGTGCTCAATTACTGGGGTAGAGCTATAAGGGCTATATCAAGGTCTTCAACTAGTATGAGACAAAGGAATTCACAAGCTGGAGGTGGAGGTGGATAGTCAATATGTCGTTCAGTTAGTGGAAAGTCAAAATGTCGATTTTGGAGTACAGACTGGCAAATCATGCAGCAGATTTTCTCACTAATATGCTAGTGGACTACCATTGGGCTGCCATCATATATTGGAGGCACCGACAAGATTGTTACCTCATCTGGCCATGGATGGGAAATATGTGTTCCTTCTTAGGCGTGTTAAGCTCTAGTAAGTACTGTTGAGCACCCTCTTCTACCAAAAAAATTAGGTTAGAGTTGACTTGTGGCTAGTAGGTATTTAAGTGGGTTTATTCCTTTTTTTTTTTTGATAGAGTGGACATGAATTATAGAGAGAAAAAGAAAAAGAAGAAAGAAAAGAGGGAGAAAAGAAAAGGAAAATACAGAGTTTTGTCTCGATCATTTCGATTCGGAGTCGATTTCAACTGAATCTCTTAAGGAAAGTGTAGAGCTCGACGAGAGGAACATCTTATAACACCCCAACTTTTTCATTATGCTTTAATTTATTATTTGTGTGTATTGGAATTTTAAGGATAATTTGAGTACATAAGAAGATTAAAGAGTGAGGGGTTGTTGCACTTTTTTTGTTGGAGAAAGAGAGAGAGAGAGAGAGAGAGAGCAGACGTGAGAGGGAGAGAGAAAAGAAAGAAAGAGAAATGAAAAGAGACAAAAGGAGAAAATTAGAGAAGTTTGTCTCGATTTGTTCGATTTGGAGTTGTTTTTGACCGAATTTCTTAAGAAAAATGTATAGTTAGACGAGGGGAATATTTTGACAGTAGTCTTGGCGCAAAAAATGATTGATTTTTAAGTTTGACATTTTCTTCGATTTTTTTCAATTTTCCGTGGATCCGAAACTCCGATTGACGAACCTTGGCAGTATTAGAACCAAGGGCGGCAAACGAACACACGACCACTAGAAAATCCAGATTTTGGGCGGAGTATTGTGCTCATACACAGGCAGAAGCCATGGCATAGGAGGAACACGCGCATGTTGGATTCACGACGTGTGGGGCCCACACGTCAAACAAAATGTCAGCCTCGTCTCTTTGAGTCTTCCTCCGCTGTTTCGACCCTTCCAAGCAATAATGGACCTCTAAATCTTGATTTATGCGTGTTATATATTTTAGAATTTAATTATACTTAAAGTGTGATTAATTTACTTGCTTAGGCTATTTAATTAGTTTCCATTTAGTTGAAAGTGAATTACAGTCTTAATCGAAAAATTTGGTTTAGTAAGAATGTGGCAGGAAGTTATTGCAGGCTCCAAATTTGGGCTAATGATGTTGGATTGGTATATGGATATGTGTATATTTAGATTTGAATATTGTTGTAAGTTTGATAAGGATAAATGGTATAATGGAACACCGAATAATAAATGAACTTTGCCGAAATCTCGTTAGGATCACGAGAACATTTTAAGTCACGTTTCTTGCATATTCTGTCATCTATTCTTAATTAGAGTTATGTTCCTTATGATAGATTCTTATGTCTATATAGGTGACTGGGATATTATTTACGGGGATGATCGCGTTACATAATTTCTTTTCTCAATAATACAGCACGCCAGGTGCGTTAAAATGCTCGTGACATTGATGTTTTTCTAAAGTAAATAGTTATGTATGTTTTCTTAAATGAATTTTAAGTTTATGCATTAAATAATTTAGTTTTGGAAAAAAAAAATAGTTTGATATGAAAAAAATGATCGAATATTGATTATGTTTGAAAATATGAGTTTGTAGTATATCGAAATATTTGCATGAATTTTAAGATAAATATTTTAGAAAATGATTTTTATGCTAGGATTCACTCCGTGTCTATTTACGTGCCAGATTTATTTACCGTGAGATAAGGTCTCATGTTGTCAGTTTTGCTCCGAATGCTAGTTAATGCCGTGGGAAAGTCTCATGTTGCCAATTTTACAGTTATATTGCGAGTGTGTATATAGATGAATGAACTATTGTTGTTGATACATAGTATTTATCCTCAAAAGTGAGATTTATGAATTTCTGAAAATACTTATTTAATATTTTATAACTCAGTTTATAGTTATATATATTTATTTCTATTATGAAAGACTTATTTGATCCGTCTTTTTACTTGTTTATCCACGGCAGTAAGCTGTGGTTCATTGCATTATGCGTGGGCTTACTACTTTCTTCATTTTATAGGTTCGGAAGATTAATAGATCTTTCATTTTATCCTCTGCCATTTCTTTATCATATTCTACTATTAGAAAAAGGTTGTGCCAATAATAGAGTGTATTTTTATATGTTTTTATGATAAGGGATGTAATTATGTCTTCCCTATGTGAATTTATTATTTTGATCTGGGCACAAAGCTTAATTTTGACACATTGGTATATAAAGTTTAATCATGGATGATGTTTTTGAGGAGGATCATGGAGATATTACATATATGGTGATGATATGATTATATTTTAGCATTGTATTCAAGGAATTAGTTCATTTACTAGGGAAAACTCTATAAGTTTCATGACTTCGTGTCACCCTACCCTACCTAAGGGGATGGGTGTGACATATTTTGACAGTAGTATTGGCACAAAAAACTATCGATTTTCATCGATTTACTGGTAAGAATATTTCTTTAACTCTGATTGATAAACCGTTATGGGTATTGGAACCAAAAGAGACAGTCGAACGTATGGCTACCGAAAAATCCAGATTTCGGGAGGCACATAGCACTCATGTGCGGGCATAAGCCACTACACGTGAGGACCACGCGTGGGGTGATATCGTGACGCATTTGGGCGCACGCGCCAGACATAATCTTAGTCCCGCTCTCTCAAGTCTTCCTATGTGTTGTCCCAACCTTTTTGCGTAGTAACGGACTTCGAATCTTAATTTTCGTGTAATTCATCATTATATTTGATTTATGCGTATTACGTGTTTCAGAACCTAATTAGCCTTAAAATGTGATAAAAATTTACTTGCCTAGGCTATTTAAAAAGTTACTATGTGGTTAGAAGTGAATTACATATTTAATCAGAAAATATGGTCAAGTAACAATGTGTGCGGAAAGTTATTATAGGCTCGTGATTTGGCCTCTTGATGTTGAATTGATATATAGATGTGTATATATATTCAGAATTAAAAATGATTATAAGTTTGATTAGGATAAATTGTATAATAAAATAGTTTAATTTCATTTGTCCTAGATATGAATTTTGGAAGTTTTAAACTTGTTTGTAAACTAAATTTAAGAGTTAAAGTTAAAAAAGTCACTAGAGCTCACTTAATTAACTTAGTTTAATTAAGTCTCAATAATTTAGACTAATATAAAATTAGTTTATAAACTTTTAAAAGTTAAAATTGGATATATCACTAATTTTACACTAGTATTAATTAGGTTATGTTTTAGTCGCGTACAATCTAAACTAATAGAAACTAGTGCATTAAAATATTGGATATTTTAATAGAAACTTTAGTTTCAAAATAGTGAGAGAGAGAGGGATATATGATAATATATCTCGCGATCTCCGTTGTTAGTTCGAATAATGTGAGATTGAAAAGGTGCCTCAAGATGGCTTTGTTTTCGTCCCCCTACAGATGGTGTCTATTTTTTTTTTTATCAATATCATGATCGAATTCGGAGAGGGTAGGAATTCTAGATGTATTTAGTGATTTGACTTACCCTACGGTGGCACTTCACTAGTTAAGTCTAAGAGTTCCGAAATGGCGGGCAACACTCACAAAGGAATGATTAATTATTAATCAATATTCCTTGATAAAATCAAACAGTAGTTGGTTAATATAGGAATACGAGTTATTCCTGAATATATTAATCGATTGAGACTGTCTTGATCTAATATGCAAATAACTGACCTACCCTACGGTGATATTTTTTTGTGAAATGTTAGGTTTTAGTGGCATAGTGATTGTTTTTAGGTTTCTAATCATTTTACATGGTCCATGCATCATATTTAATTTTATGCCAAAATACTTGTGATAATATTAATATGAGATGAATGAATTTTAAATGCATGTTTGTTAAGTAAAATTTGTAGCCATTTTTCTATGATATTTCTATACTTGCTAACAAGAAATCTACAGGAGAAAATTATGTTAAATGAAAAAATAACATGAACATTGTCCTGATTGTGAAGACCTAAAATTTTTCCTAAAGGAGGAGCGTCCTCCAGAACTGGCTAGAAATGCTAGCCAAGTTATACATGATACACAGCAAATGTAGGTCGTAGCTAATGAGAAGGCCCGCTGTAACTTACTTGTAGGGATGTCTGATGTTTTTGCTGTAAAACACGAACCAATGGCATGTTTTGGCAACCTTCGGAGCAGTAATGCCGTGAGGCCTTGGCTTTAGGGATCACCACGAAGATTAAGGAATGGACATCTATCCAAGAGCACATCTTAAGGATGATGACCCACTTCAATATGGTCAAAACTCATAGAGGTTGATAAACGGTTAATATATAGATATTTACCACCCTTTATCTTAATGTTTTGTTTTTTTATTTCAAGTTGTATGAGCATTTTGATGTGTTTTTCTGGTCAAAATAATATCATGACTCAACAGATTCAACTATGGGTGAAAATGACAAATTCATAACCAAATTGAGGCACAATTCGGAGTCAAATCGCGCGTTCTAACTTTAGAAAATGGGTGCGTCCCGACTTTAGAAAACGCATCTCAATGCGCTTATAAGAACAAAATTCAGGCAGAATCACCAATTGCTGGCACGTCGCGACACCCAGCTTTGGCGAGTCGCGACACGCCAAATGAAGAATTGGGAATGAATTAAATTTGAACACAAATCACAAATTGAATTGGAATGGAAAGAACAAAGCTAGAGTCGTAAAAGTTAAGTGGAGTGTGCAATCTTATTTTAATTGGGAATTAAAGTATGGTGTGAATTAGACAAGCTAAAATGGAAAGTGAACAAAAGGAATCTTAAATTCAAAGAACATAGGAGTCAATGCACACTTATATTGCAAAAAGAGTCATGCATGAACGTGAACAATTTGGAGAGCAAAGCTAATTAAATTTGGATTCTCTAGTGCAACCACATATATTATTTTAATGGAACTTTACGCCAATTTAGAGAGAATAACCACAAATTGAGAGAAGTCTCATAACATATTTTGGATCTTTCAAAGCATAGAAAAACGACTACAGCAAGACAAAAATGAGTGCATTCAACGAAATTTGAGTTTGAAGACGAAGATAGCAAACGAGAGTTTCTTTATTCCATTTTTTCTCTAGTTTTATCTTTTATGAGTTCTTGGTTTGCTACAATGATTAACTTATTTTTATTGAATATTATGAGTAGCTAATTCATTAAATTTATGGTTGTAATGGATCACAAGCATGTTTAATTAATTATTTCCATATTTTTATTCTTTTGGGATCGTTATTAATTATTTTTTATTCTTTGTGCTCGAATGCATATTTTATTTGTTTGGCCAATAATAAAATAGTATTGATAGATCCTTAGGAACTCGACAAAGGTAATTTAGGTTAGCCATGGAAATAATAGGATGTGATCTAATTCTTTTGAATAGATTTACCTACAGGATAGAAATATACATGCAGGAAATGTGTAGCCAATATTAAAACTTGACCGTAATAAATTTGATTTAATTTAATTAACATAGACATATAGTTAATTGATCTATTCTGAATATTTTCACCTGACCATTGAAAGTGGCTTGTGAATAATTTAGTGTTCTAGGTTAATAATTAGTAACAACAACCCAATTGAATGAAAAGTGCAAGAACTTACTGTATGCGTGCTTATGTGAAGTTGCAACCCTAGGTTCTTCTTTCTATAAGGTTTCCCAACGTGTGTTATTTACTTTTTATTTGATATTTACTTAGATCATTAAATCAAATTCTCATCTCAATAGTTTAGTTTAAGTTAAGTGGGTTACTTTTACTATAATAAGAGAAATATTAAGTCCATGTGGGTTCAAAATCCGACTAATAGTCACTATATTACTTGAACGATACATGCGCTTGCGTGCTAGATTTATAAAATCGCTATCAGAGGTCATATCATCAGTGTAGCTAGGTGACCATGATTATGGAGACTCTTCCGTAGAGTTTCCTACAGTTTAAGAGCAACTATGTTTTGAGCAAGTTGACATTCACTCTTACATAACTGCTAAATGAGCTAACCTCTTAGGAGTTCATGCTGATGGATCCTCGTAAGCCTAATGGAGAGGTAAATGTTACCAAATCTTTCAAATCTGCAAAGAAGAGAAAGAAACACTGGGAAGGCTAAGGGTACAGCTACTTGATACATGAAAATACCTTGATGTAGGTAACTTTACAATGAGAGTCAGGACAAGAGATGTCATTTCAGTAAAAGCAGTGGGAGTTACCGGTTTTCAATTTTCAAATAATAGTTATGTGAATTTAAACAAAACGTTGTATATTCCTGCATTGTCATAGAAATTTGATTTATGTTTCATGCATGATGGTTTTTCCATTTTATTTACTAATAATAGTAATTATTTCAAAAATATATTACTAATATGCAAATGAAACTTGGAAAATAAGTTATATGTGTTAAGACCGTTAACACATGTCTCACTATTCAACATTGAATGTTTAATGTTGAAAAATCAAAAACTAAACGGCAAATGATTTCTCACGATGACACATATCGGTGGCATCTTAGACTTGACCATATTAACCTTGATATGATAGGTAGATTAGTAGAAAGTTATTCTTTAAGTTAGTTAAAGGTTTGGACCTTACAAGTCTGTGAGTCTTGTCTAAAAGATAAAATAACCAATAGACCTTTTATTGAAAAAGGGTTAAGAGCCAATCAACCACTCAAGCTAATACATTATGACGTCAGCAGACTAATGAATGTAAAAAGCAAGAGGTGGTTATGAATATTTTGTCACATTTATAATGATTATCTTGGTATGTGTATGTTTAATTAAAATAACACAAGTCACATACCTTTGAAAAGTTCAAAGAGTTTCGGGCCAAGGTTGAGAACCAATTAGGTAAAACCATCAAAACTCTGCAATCAAATGGTGTTGTAGAAAAGACAAATCAGACCCTACTAGACATGATGAGATCTATGTTTAGTTATGGTTCATTACCTAGTTCGTTCCGGGGTTATGCATTACAGACATCAGTTTATATCCTTAACATGTGTGCCTATTTATAGGCTATCTTGAAGAGAATAAAGGTCGATTCTTCTACTGTCCAGAAGATAACAAAGTGTTTGTGTCGAAAAATGCTACATTTCTTGAGAATGATTTTATGAGAGAATTCAAGCCTAGCAGTAGAGTGGTACTCAAGGAGGTACTTTCTGGTTTGACAAGAAAACCATTAACAATAGTTGTTGATAATAACGTAGCACCTTCGACATCTCAATGTCAGAAGCAGTTACATTAGGATTATCTACCATCTAGACATAGTGAGAGGGTTGTATGACAACCTGGTCGCTATCTAGAGATTGGAGAGGCAGAAGTTTTCACCTTCAGTGATATTATAGACGATCCATTGAGCTATCACAGTGTAATGGATGATCTTGATATAAAGTAACTGCTCAAAGTAATTAATCTCGAGATTGAGTCTATGTACTTCAACTCAGTCTGGGAACTTATAGACTAACATGATGTGGTAAAACTACAGGTTGAAAATGGATCTACAAGAGGAAGAGAGAAATAGATGGGAAGATTCATATCTTCAAGGTTAGGTTAATGGCCAAGGTTTATACCCTGAAAGAGGGAGTCGACTACGATGAGACTTTCTCGCCAGTAGCTATGTTTAAATCAATCCAGACTCTTCTATCCATTGCCACATATTATGACTATGAGATATAAAAAATGGATGTCAAGACAACATTCTTGAATGGCAGTCTTGATGAATGTATCTATATAGTATAACCAAAGGGATTCATTACCCAAGGTCAAGAGCAAAACGTTTGCAAGCTACAAAGGTTCATTTATGGACTAAAGCAAGCATCTCGATATTGGAACATAAGAATTGATACCACGATCAAGTCTTATGATTTTGAGTAGAAATTCGATGAGCCTAGTATATACAAGCGCAAAACGTTTGTGTATATAAGCGCCTAAGGTCAAGTTTTAGGCCCTTGTATAGGTCAATAGCAAAATATTTGCAAGCTGCTAAGGTCCATTTATTAACTGAAGCAAGCATCTCGATGTTGGAATATAAGATTTGATACCACGATCAAGTCTTATGGTTTTGAGCAGAATGCTGGTGAGCCTTATGTATACAAGTGTGTTATTGATGGTAAGGTAATTTTTCTCATGCTACACATGAATGCTTTTTTACTAATTGGGAATGATGTAACATTATTATCCAAAGAAAAATACTGGCTAGTTAACCAATTTCAAATGAAAGATTTGAGAAATGAGAGTTATGTACTTATGATCCAGATTATTCGGGATCACAAGTGATGACCGTTAGCTATGTCTCAGGTATGATCCTTATGCTATTTGGGATGAAGAATTCCAAGAAAGTGAATTTTCCCTTTCGATATGAAATTCATTTGTCAAATGAACATTCTCTTAAGACACCTCAAACAGTTGAGGAAATGAGATATATACCATATGCCTCAACAGTCGGTAGTCTCATATATATTATGATATGCACGAGATCAGATATCTGTTTTACAGTGGGAGTAGTCAGTAGGTTTCAGACTGACCCAAGATTAGATCATTGGGTAGTTATGAAACACATTCTCAAGTGTCTTAAGAAAGCCATTAACAATCTTAGATCTATAGTTCAATGGTAATTTTCGAAACTGATATCAAATATCGCTCCCACTATAAGTTATAGGATAATTTTCTTTGATAAGAAAACAACAGAATCATTAAGTATCAAATATTTTGTGAATGATTCTGACATCCTATTGAACTTATACGAAAGATATCTTAGGGTCATTTGATCTTATTAATTATGTAGTTCCATTTATAGCTTATCATTCTCACATTTTACTTTACTAAGTCAAGTATTTTCTACAATCATTAACATCTGATGTTACTTTCCAAGTAATAAAATAATTTTTATTAATTGGGATCGTAGAAAATATATTCTATCAAATAGAATATAATATTCTATTAAATAGAATAAATGATAAACTTTTACTTGTACCTCCGAGGCGCAAGTTCTTTCAATTATATAACTATTATACAAAAGAAAGATTAAAATCTAAAACTTTTCAAGATTCGAATTTTCTACATATACATATCATATACGTAACTGTAGAAACTAATGGAACCTTAATTAAAAAGATGAAAACTAATTCGGTAACACTCAATATCAAACGAACCAAATCATATAAGATTCGATTTCTCCCACTGACCAATTCCATCACAATGGAATCGTAGAAGAATAATATTGAGTAAGAATCATATTTATTAAATAACCTTAGAACTAATTGCCATAAATTCATATGTTTGATCGTATCAAACATCCTTGAACAATTCAAAGACTCACAATGAATTTAAAAAAAAGAATATAGTTTTCAACACTTCAAATAGAATATCTTTGAACCATTCAAAATATTCTATCCGCGTTTCATCAGAAACATATTGAAAGTTCTCGAACCATTCAAAACGTTCAATATATATTCTTTTAGAAACACGTAATTAAGTCATGACAACTCATTAACTAAGTTACGAAGTAAAGAAAACTATCCAAGGCAATTTATAATTTATTAAACTATATACATCCAATGTATTAGTTTAATAAATTTGTGGTCCAAAGACGATCATTAGTTAAATGAGATTTAATCACATCATGAATACAATATTCATTAAATGGATAAAGATATATGATGTGATCTTGTATCAGACCATCCTTTACCATACGGAATAAGCATCTAATGCTTATGTGATAAAATCTCATAAAGCACTGTTCTAAGTTATTTAGTTAACCGAATATTTTTCTTAATGTTTATCTTCTTCATCAATGACACTACTAATCATATTAAAATATGTCATAATTATTTATAAAGAACAAGTAACTATCCAATAGTCAGAAGTTCTGATATCAAATATCAAAATAGTCATTAAATATTATTTTAAATAACTAGATGGGAGATCTGATATTCAATACTTATAGTTGTCGTATTGTGATAATCGATATTCTCTATACACATCTCATTCTTTAGCTTTATAATTTGCCTTTAATTATTCACAACAATCGCAAATAATTTATTAGCAAACTGTGTCAAAACACGTGACATCTAAAAGTCATTAAAGCCAAGAAACATCATTATAAGACAAATAAATACCTAATGGAGTTTTCTTAATGCCAGTCAAGAATCTCGAGAAATGAACTAATTCACGTCAATCCTTACCGCACAAGAAAATATTCTCTCTAGATAATTATATCCTAAAACAAATATCCATTTAGATTACTTATCGTGACTTAGTAACTAAGTCACTAACCATATTGATTTTTAAGAAAATCGGAACAATAGTTCTCGATGGTTTAGATTAATCTAACAATATCTAAGTCAACTAACATTCTAGAACCTATTCTAGAAATACACAACCAGAAGTGAAGTCAAAAAACGTATTCAAATAATATGCATGCAGTGGATTAGAAGTATATTTCTATAAACAATATAGAATAAAGGAAAACAAAAGCAGCAATTTCCATAACATTACGCACTGCTTTAGTTATGAATTTTTTAACCCAGCAGTGTCTCCCACTACTTTACGTAATACTGTAATCCTCAACGAAGAATGGAAATTCAATAATTAAATCGAATTCCATAGTGAGAGTAGGATCCCATGAATATATTTTGACTCACAGCTTTGGCACGATCTCGCCTACGTATATTCATTAGGTAGACAACTCATTGTCAATCACACTCACTTTGACTCCTTATTTTGGTCTTGACCGTTTCTCGTTATGACAGCTTTGGCACCTTCACAATGAGGCGTATCAAGGCTTCGCTTTCCAATGACAAACTCAAGCTACTGATGTAGTCCTGACAGCTTTGGCACATTCATGATTTCCACTTTCACTTGAATTTATCTGGTATCAAATATACATCCGGCATGGATAAAATTATATCAACTACACCCTCACTGCTTTGGCACGATCTCGGATGCAACCATAGAAAGATACCCATAAACCGTATTGACAAGACGGACCAAGAAATATGCATCAAATACACGTTAATTTACAGCCTTATTTAAGCGGGGATATTCCTCAATGAAGCATTATTCTACATCATATGAAGAATATTAATCTAGATAATTTTCTAAACAATTCAATTCTACCTTTAGAAAACATAGCTTAACTTAACTATTAAATTTTCGTTAAGTAACCCGTCAGCGTAGAACCGAAAAGTCAAGAAACATATAGATTACGTGCATGTGCAAACATCAAAATTGGATTATATATCATATATCAAGCATGATTAATGTAATGGATGAAGGATCGGACCTGCTCTGATACCATTTTGTTGGGGTTTTGGGCAAAGGACGCAACGAAAGCGTTGTTCGGGTGAAATCGTAATTTTAAAACTTTTTAAATTACCGAATAAATTATTCAATATCCAATATGAATAATTCATTCATATTTCACCTAAATATATTTATCCGAAATCAAATAACGGCATAAATAATTAAGAAACATCGCAAAACTTTTACGAAAATATTTTTCCGTAAAATGGCATAAAATGCATTTTTGTCTGAACCGACCAACCAACACTCATGGGGGCTGACCAGGTCTGCTCCAATAGTGCTTGAGCAGTTCATGAGCTGCCTAAATAGTGATCAATTCACTGTTTTGACAGCGGACACCCGGTAAGCCCGAAACTCACCCGGTAATGCCGTTTTTCGCCGTTTTCGCATATTTCAACTCCGAAACAATTTCTAGAAATTGTTCCAATCCCCAAAACACATCCAATACATTTATACAACATAATTTTCATCACCAAAAATATAGAATTTCCAGATCTGATTTTGTAATAAAAAAAATATCATTTTTCATACTTTAAATCCAATTTTCTTAACATTAATCATATCAACATTAACACCAACCAAAGCCACCACCTATGAAGAACTCAAGAAAAATTCTAGGAGTTACAAGAGTGGTCATAACACTCTAGAATGGCAACAAGTCATCAAATGACAAAATTGAACTAATATTACAATAATATTATTCAATCTAACTTCACACATGCATCTAGCCTCCAAATTCATCCTCCAAATCAAAAAGCCCCAAAATATAAGAAAGGAAGAAACCCTAGAACTATTCTAGATATTCAAGAACAAGAAACAAGCTTTCTAAGTTTAAGATTATTGAAGATTACCTCCAAATCTTGTAATTTCCTTAAACTTTTTTCTTGAATTTCTTCACTTTCTTCCTTGACTCTTCAAGAAATTTTTGGGTGCTTTCATGGAGGTGGATTTCGGCCATGGAGTCTCTTGAAAGGAGAAAACAAAACTTTTCAACTTAAAATATCAAGGATAACCGACTTTAGGGGTAGGAATAAGGGCATTTTGGTCATTTTTAATCAAATTAAATAATAATAAGCCTTAAGTTGACAAATCCAATTTGTAAACTTTAAGCTTAATAAAATCATGCCACATGTAACCAATAATAATCAAACATATTGCATAACATTTATGTAATATTGAAATAATTTAATTATCTAGATATTTAACATTTAAATACCTAAATAATTAATTAATGCGATTATTATTATATATGTATTTTTATTTATATTAAATAACAAATACATATATTAATGGCATTTGTCAAAGTCTCATTTGACAAATAATTAATATGTATCAAAACAAATTTTGTATCAAATACAAATACATATTAATTATTAATTTACCGAAATGGCCTTAATGTATATATTTTCGTTTAACCGTTTAAACAACTCGAATTAACTCATTTAATTCGGTGAAGTATTATGAATAATCTATATTATTCATAACGCATTGCCCAAGTGCTCAACGAGTACACTTCATATTGTGAGACTCTCTAAATTTAGGTTTATCCGTCATGAAATCCAATTTCGTGTCCATAATTTACCCACTCATGAATTATGACGACTACGGATAATCTCACTAAACTATGCAAGTTGAGGTCATTGCATACGTATAATCCCTCCGTCACAGGCTATCCATATTATACTTGGGAATATAGATAAGATCGTCAAATCAGTATGGTATAATATAGTCAACTTTCAAATTTACGATCTCTAAATAACATTCGGAACTGATTTCCGAAGTTATACCATGGCCATAGATTTACTAGATCGCAAACACGTGTAGGATGCCTATGCCCTGTACACATGACTGACGGATTCTATCTTGATACGCACAGGATATCATGAGTATTAGTCCACACCCAACGAAAATGCAGAAGTTTGATCTAAATAGATCGGTGACGTGACTGCCATCAAAATATGGAGGATAACTCATATATCCACAATGGTATCTCAAGTCGAATGACCACTATGCTCGCTCAACTCGAGAAGATTCCTATTGACGTTGGTCTACCATCTATTAGGAAATCTTCAATGAGTCATTCAATATTTATCAAATAAATACTTACATGTCTATATGAGTCTCCTGAGACTCATGGTTCATTGGGATAAACCATCGGACCAAGTCACGATATACGATATGTACTGATCTCAGCGGATTTTACTAACCGACCCGTGTTAGTAAATCTTGACCAGGAACTTTATTTAAGGATATACAACTTATAGTGACGCTTCTCAAGGTCAATTACAAACTATGTTATAACTGCGCACTACATCGTAAATCCTAGGGTCTTTGTCTAATATACATGTATCACTAAATCAGATTTATTTTCAATTTAATCATAATTATGTATCTAATCGTAATTAGATCGAATATATATATATAAAGGACAAGAGGTGCTACCATTAATTAAGTAATATTATGGAAAAAAAATTGGTCGTATTTATGAATCGGACATAAATACGATCCGGATTGGCACTTTGAGCACCAACCTTAACACATTTACATAGATATGGAATCCACTCATTCTTGCGAGAAGTAGGTGAGTATCTTCCTTAAGGGTTGATTAGGTTCTTGAATAATTAAAGCGCTCAAGTCTTTCTATTACGAATAGAAAGATTAATATTTTATTAAAACACATGAAAGTGAGTTGTTCTTGGTGATTCCGAAGTGAGCTGATTTATTTGTTGTTTGGAAACTACGAAAATGCCAGAAAGTAAAGAAAAATGAAAATGATCAAGATACTACATTTTCATTTATTAGAATAATTACAAAATGATATGAAATTATGGTTCTACTATAATCTAAAAATCAGCCCTCTATTTATAACCAATTATTGGCGCCTAAAATCTGATTACAAATATTTGAATTTTGAACAGTGGCGCCAATATTTGAATTGTTAGAATTGAATAGTGGCGCCAATATTTGAATATTAGATTCAAATTTTGATCAAACCAATTGCATACTTGAGTGTTTCATTTTGGTTAGGTATGATTCTGAGTGTCTGTTCTGGTTAGGTTTTCATTCTGAGGTTCTGGTTCTGAGGTTCTGATACTGAGTGTGGTAGGGTCTAATTCTGAGGTTCAGAGGTAGAATCTGATTATAAGGCTCAGAGGTAGGGTCGGGTTCTACTTCCGAGGTTTTAATGCTAGGTGCGATAGAGTCTAATTACGGTAGGGTCTGATTCTGAGAGCGGTAGGGTCTGATTCAAAGTTCAGAGGTAGGGTCAGGTTATGCTTCTGAGGTACTGATGCTAAGTGCGATAGAGTCTGATTGCGATGGGGTCTGAATCTGAGGTTGCGGTTGCGGTAGAGTCTGCTTTTGAGGATTTCGATATGATGAAAATCTAATTTGATGTTATATTTTAACATCCCTCATCAAGCTTAAGGTCTTGTAAAGACGTTGAGCTTGAAAATGAAAAGAGAACATTACATGTGAACGGCTGGTGAACTGATCAGTATGGAAAATGATGTGACCTGATCAATATGATGTGAGAGAAATGAAATGGAAAGTAAAAGAGGAAAGATGGAGCAAATATGATTAAGACCAAATTGGAATGAAATATGATTTTGAAATTTGAAAGGAAATTTTGTTGAAAAACTAAAATCTTTTCATAGTCTCTAGGACTTTTGTTTATTATATTATGGACGATTTTCTTCTATTACTTGTTTAACGTCTCAATGACGATGATATAGTACAAGCACGAAGAGAAAAATTATTTGTTTAACATCTCATGGACGATGGTATGGTACAAGCATAAAGAGGAAAATGACTTGATTAACGTCTCAAGGACGTTGGTATGGTACAAGCATGAAGTAAAAAATAAAGGAATAAGCGAGATAACAAGTTTCCTTGTTCAAGTTATTCAACATCAACTTGTGGTGAACTTTCTTAGCCATAGATTTAGAACTGAATTGTTTATCCAATGATTGCCACAACTCAAATGAAGTTTTGGAGTTTATTACCAAACTTAAGATGTCAATGCTTATAAACGAGGGCATTCAGCTCATCAGTTGCTAATCATACCTCTCTTATTCTTCATAAGCGATATTTGGCTTCTCCAATCCTTCAGTAATCATTGATGGTGGCTGTGTTTTGGCTCCATTGATGAAACCTTCAAGTCCATTACCTCGAATGGAGACAATAACTTATGTTCTCCAAAAGCTGAAATTGGACCGATCAAGTTTTATTAGGGTAGAGAAAGTGTAGGTGATGATTGTGTTTGAGGTTGGCTGATTTAAAGATGAGGCCATGATCTTAAAGCTCTGATACTATGTTAAAACACATAAAAGTGAGATGTTCTTGGTAATTCCAAAGTGAGCTGATTTATTTTGGTGATTTATTTTTTGTTTGGAAACTATGAAATTGCAAAAAGTAAAGGAAAATAAAAATGCTCAAAAGACTACATTTTCATGATTGAAATTATTATAAAACGATATGAAATTGTGGTTCTACTATATTCTAAAAAATAGCCCTCTATTAATAGCCAAATATTGGCGCCTAAAATCTAATTACAAATATTTGAATTTTGAACAGTGGCGCCAATATTTGAATTTTTGGATTCAAACTTTGATCACATCAATCGCATGCTTGCGTGTTTCATTTTGATTAGGTCTGATTCTATTTAGGTTTTGATTCTGAGATTCTGCTTCTAAGGTTTTGATACTGAGTGCGATAGGGTTTGATTCTGAGGTTCAGAGGTTCAGAGGTAGGGTCTAATTCTGAGATTTTGAGGTAGGGAGAAGTTCTGATGATGAATGTGGAAAAGTATAATTGCGGTAGGGTCTGAGTCTGAGGCGGTAGGGTCCAATCCTGAGGTTCATAGGTAGGGTCAGGTTTTTCTTCTCAGGTTCTGATTCTGAATGTGGTATAGTCTGATTGCGATAGTGTCTGATTCTGAGGTTACGATAGATTATGATTCTGAGGATTCTGGTCTAATGAGGTTCTGATATGATGTTATATTTTAACATATTCATAATAGTTATGAATAAATCGTTCATTAGAGAATCAATGATTCTCATGGCACGAATAATTAGAGGGGTATAACAGGCATTATGACCCGACTCTAATTATGAGATACTCGTGGAGGGTCAATCTGTATGCAGTGATTATATCAGTGGATGCAGACAAGTTTCGGTATAAAATATATATGCATTAATGAGAGTGCAGCTTTAGGTATGTTTTTAGTGGAATAACCTAAAATTAATAATTCAGATATTAGATTAAAGAGTTTTAATCAATATTTTGACTTTATTGGAGTTCGAAGCTGTAGGTCCATTTGGTTCCACGTGTTAGCTCAATATACTATAGGTTACCATATAATAATTGGATAGATTAAAGAGTTTTAATCAATATTTTTACTTTATTGGAGCTCGAAGTTGTAGGTCCATTTGGTTCCACGTGTTAGCTCAATATACTATAGGTTACCATATAATAATTGGATAGTCCAATTATAAACTCTCATGCATAATAATTAGTTATGCTAAGATTATTAATATGATTAATAATTATAGTCACACATGGAAATTATATTAAATAAGTTTAATATATAGTCTTCCAATATTTATGATTATGTGAATGATCATATCTCAAATTTAAAAGTTTAAATTTGAAATGATTTAATATAGAATTTTGAATTTAATGTGCATTGAAATTTTATTTCAATATCAAATTATATCAAAATTTTAAGTTACAAAAAAAAAAAAAAATAGTGGGAATTTGAATGTAATGTGCATTGAAACTTGATTTCAATTAACATATTAAATCAAAATTTTATGTTACAAAATTATTCAATGACCAAAATTTCAAGGGTTTCTAGGGGTTAATATTGTAATTTGATTACAGTTTTATTAACCAAAACCCTATAATATGAAAGACAAAAGTTGTCTCATTTTAACCCTATCCTTATCATTTGAGAAATGAAGCCACCATCTCATTCTTCTTCTTCCTAAGAATGAAAGAAAAATAAAACAATGTAATCTTAATTCTCTAAAAGTGTTTAGAGAAAAATATTGTGAGTTCAAAGGAACCCACTCTTCGACTTCTTGATGACGAAAATAGTACGGAAGATCGGGTCATAGACCCGATCAATCACATATATCTCACGGCAACAAGGGCATATTTTATTTTGTTATTTTCGGCATTTGTTAAACTTGATCGGTAGTGCTGCATTTGCATGGAATACGAATCAAAGCAATTGCATGATCATCATGTTGGGCTAATCATCTTCGGGCACTGCTCATATATTTTTGAATTAATTTTCATCATCATGCATGTGACGTTAATGCATGAAAGACAGAAACAAATATGCATGCGCATGTCAATGATCAAAAGTGGCGTAGCATTGGATCATTATCAAAAAATTGCAATTCAAAGCAATTACAATTACAAAGTGGCGCATTTTTTATCATCATCAAATTGAAAATGGCGTGCATGGCTTCAAGAAGTCCAATGGTCACAGAAAATCAATTATCATGGTTCATTTACACAGTTCGGCATTGAATAAAAAGGAGAAGGAAAATTTTTTCCAAGATCGATCTCAGGGTGAAAGTATAAATTTCGTTGTGCGGAGATCTTTTCTGTGAAAAGTTCGTGAGATCGACTCCTTCACTTCATTTCCTTCTCTGATATTTTTCATCATATTCTGTTATAGAAAAAGGTTGTGTCGATAGTAGAAAGTCTTTTATTATATATTTTGAGATGAGTGACTTATATGTGGATTTTTTTAATTTGATTTAGGCATAGAGCATAACCTTACATTGATATATTTATATAATTTCTTATGGGTGATTCTTTTGAGGTACGTGGATCATAGGTACCCTATATATTTTTATGAACATGTTCATGTTTTAGCATGGAATCACAGAAATTAGTCCACATTGCAAGGGAAAATCTATCAGTTTCATTGACTCTATGTCACCCATACCCTATCTAAGTGAACGAGTGTGACAAATTAAATAATTTTTAGTTATATCAATCATTAGAGATATATTTGCTGTCATTTTATTCGATTAAATATTGTCAAAACTCTTTCAAACTTGAATGCATATTGAAGTTTAATATGTTCAGTAAGGCATAAAATGAGGGATCTATATTTGATATTGAGCTGAGCTTTCTATAAATTATGATGAATAGTTAATCGATAAAAATTTATAAATAATTGAATCTTAATCGTTCACTAAAATATTTACGCGACAGAAAATTATAAAAAGTATGATCACAAAAAAGATCATTAATGGATCCAAATTCTAAAATGAGAGTCGTTAGCTTTATAATCATTACCAATCATATGAAATTATTTGAAACAAGCGTACTGGTATTTCACACTAATTGCATAAACCTCCTAAATGTTCGCATAATTACATTTAGAAATGAATTTCCAGAGAACTAACAGAGACCTCCCGTGAATGAATCTAACATCCGTTGACTTTTGGATAATATATTTAGAATATATATGTTAATTAGTTAGTGGCCCTTGGAAATTTAATTACGACGAGGAAGTCATCCTGCACAAAAAGTCGTTTAGCCGGGATTCTTCGTAATGATACAGATGATACCAGCTAAGGCAGTCATTATAATATTATATTAATTCCCTTTCATCTTATTATTTATTGAATACAAGTTGTTGATTGCTTGTACTTTTCATATTTTGAAACCACCGCGTCACCACTTTAATTTGAAATTGGTGATATTGAGTCATTGACTAATATTATGATATTTCCTTTTGCATTCAAGGCAGCTTCAGCTGAATTGCACGTAGATTCTTAGCCAAGAAAATATATATATATATATATGATTTGCCCGTAATATTAAATTTTAGCGCCAATTACTGAATTAGTCCATGTATTTTTTAATATTATTCAAAACATCATTTTTTTTTTGAAATCGTTGGAAATCCCATCGTCAAACCACTCATTCCGGGTTTAAGCGGAGTAAGTAAAATCCTCTGCTATCACAAGTTCTTACAAGAAACGCACTCTCTGGATTCGAACCCAGGACCTCACCTGAACCCTACACCACCAAACCACGCCCCTTGGGACTCAAAACATCATGTTGTCAGTTCATGATTGTTGGATTTAAGTTTTTAAGATAAAATACTATTTTTGTCCGACGGAAACATATTTCTAAGACGGAATTTTTTTTATAATTTTTAGAAATATTGACTATCTGAATAATTAGTTCAAACTATAAGGATTAAAACAGCTCAGAACAAGAACTTTGACCTTCAATTATTGACATGGCTAAACAGTTCTAGAGAGGGTTTGATCACTCAATGCATAGACAATAGACCTAATAAGCTATTATATTATCAAAGCAACTATTAACATTATTGTAGCACAAAAATTAAAACATCCCTTCCTCAAGAAGCGTTTTTTTCTTTGTTACCCAACTAGAATAATCTTATTGCTTTCTCTTTTTTGAAATTTTCATTACAAATTATGGGTAATTTTTTGGGAATCCAAATCTCATTTGATGCCCTTTTCATTGGTTGCATAAATTGTACTCTCAGAAATGCAGGATATGTAAGCCAACTTGAAAAAAAACTTGCTGCCATTCAGACCGAATTTCAGAAACTAATCGAAGCAAAAGACGATGTGATGACGAGAATCACCAACGCTGAGCAACAACAACAAATGAGACGGCTCAAAAAAGTGCAAGGCTGGCTTTCCAGGGTGGAGGCTTTGGAAACTGAAGTTGCTGAATTGATAAGAGATGGCTCAAAAGAAATCGATAAAATGTGTCTTGGAGGCTACTGTTCGAGGAACTGTAGGTCAAGCTACAAGTTTGGGAAAAAAGTGGCTAAAAAGCTGCAACTTGTTGCTACTTTAACTACGGAAGGAGCTTTCGAAGTAGTAGCTGAAAAGGTACCGGAACCTGCAGTGGATGAAAGGCCTCTCGATCAGCCAACGATAGTGGGCCTGGAATCGACGTTTGATAAAGTTTGGAGATGCGTTGGAGAAAAACAAGTTGGAATCATTGGTCTATACGGCATGGGGGGAGTCGGCAAGACTACCCTGTTGACGCAAATCAACAACAAGTTCCTTGATTCACCTAATGATTTTGATGTTGTGATTTGGGTGGTGGTGTCTAAAGACTTGCATCTTGGGAGAATTCAAGAAAAAATCGGAGAAAGAATAGGCTTGCTTGAGAATAGAAGCCTTGAAGAGAAGGCATCAGGAATCTTCAAGATCTTGAGCAAGAAGAAATTTCTACTATTGTTGGATGATATATGGGAAAGAATTGATTTAGCAAAAGTGGGAGTCCCATTTCCTAGTTCAAAAAATGCTTCCAAGGTAGTCTTCACCACTCGTCTTGAGGATGTCTGTAGCCACATGGAAGCTCAAAAGAAGTTTAAGGTGGAGTGTTTGCGAGATAAAGAAGCTTGGGAATTGTTTATGGAGAAGGTCGGAGAAGAGACTCTTACCAGACATCATGATATTCCCAAGTTAGCGGAAGTCGTGGCGAAGGAGTGTGGTGGTTTGCCACTTGCACTTATCACCACTGGTCGTGCCATGGGCAGCAAGAAGACGCCCGAAGAATGGAGATATGCAATTGAGATGTTGAGGAGATCAGCTTCTGAATTTCCAGGTATGGGGAAAGAGGTGTATCCTCTTTTAAAATTTAGTTACGATAGCTTGCCTAGTGATATGCTTAGGTCTTGTCTGTTATACTGTAGTTTATTTCCGGAGGATTATCAAATTAGTAAAATTGAATTGATAGAGTGTTGGATTGGTGAGGAGTTTTTGAATGAATATGAAGGAATCGGCGGAGTATATAACCAAGGGTACTACATCATTGGTGTTCTTGTTCAAGCATGCTTGTTGGAAGAAGTAGGATCTGATTATGTAAAAACCCACGATGTAATCCGCGATATGACTCTGTGGATAGCTTGTGAAGTGTTGACTTAATTGACAACTTTCCACCGAAAGCAGCATAATTGAAGACTTGTGAAGGCAGGCAGCTGGAGACGTGTGAAGCTTTGCATGAGTTGGCCAACCGTGTGACACTGTTCACACGGTTTTGGCAGTATAAATTGGAGCCTTAGACCTTAGTTTTTGCATCCCAAAATCGTGAGGAAGATAGAGAGTAAGTGTTTGAGAGTTTTTTGTAAAGCTTGGATATAAGCTTTGTAATTCTTTTGTGGGTATATATAAAGAAGAGTTTTCTCTCATTCACCTCTATTATTGTGTGTTTATTCACAACAAGTGGTATCAGAGCTACGGTTCCACGGAGGGATCCCGAAATTCAGAAACGAAGTTTCGGTTCGGAAAGTCGGTTCCGACAAAAGTTGTCGAAAATCGATTTTGAGCATATCATCGGACTTTTCTCGGCGAGACGAGCACGGTAGTATTTTTCGGCGATCGAACGGAGGTCCAGAGACGCCGCACGCGCCGCACGCGCCAACCAGAGGACTCCTCACGCGCTCCACGCGCAGCCACGCGCCACACGCGCCCAAAGGTTGAAGACGACGCTGAGTCATCCGCCACGTCAGCGTCCAGTCAGCGCACAGTCAGCGCCACGTCATCGCACAGTCAGCAGCCCAGTCAGCTGCCACGTCAGCGGTGTCTGGTAAATTTCAGATAGGTCCCTGAACTTTCTGAAAATTACAGTTTAGCCCCTATAGTTTCAGATATTTACAATTTAGTCCCGTACTTTTTGTAAATTGCAATTTAGTCCCTGAACTTTTCCGTAATTTCACTTTGGCCCCTGAACTTTCGGAAATTGCAATTTGACCCCTGTTTATTTGGAATTTGAATTTGGTCCCTGTGTCGGATTTTGACAAACGAAGTGTCATTTCCACCATTTTCGACCATTCCGGACGCAACGGTGAGGTCCGTTTTTTGAAATTCTGCTTAGAATTTTTATGATGGAGGGGAGCAACGGAAAAATGATTTTGTTAACCAGTACAAACTATTTCACATGGAGAGGAAGGATGAAAGACCTTCTGTATGTGAAGGACTATGATGGATCGGTGTTTCTGGAGGAGAAACCAGAAGGAATGACCGATGGAAAGTGGGCTAATCTTCACCAGAAAACATGCAGTACTATTCGTCAGTGGATCGACGACAGTATCGTGAACCATGTCAGTGAAGAGATAAATGCACGTGTCTTATGGAGAAAGCTGGATGAGCTTTTCCGAGCAAAGACTGGAACAACAAGCTGTACTACATCAAGAAGATGATGGGTTTGAAATACCAGGAGGGTACAGCTGTGGCGGATCATATCAATGACTTCCTCGGAACCATGAAGGAATTGTCTGGATTGGGCATAGACTTCGGAGATGAGGTAAATGGTTTAATACTCCTTAATACGTTACCAGAATCTTGGGAAACGTTCAGATCTACGGTGATCAATTCAGCCGCAGATGGGAAAGTCACTATGGAGATGGCAAAGACCAGGATCTTCGAGGAAGAAAAGAGGACGAGAATGCAGGAGTCAGCATCAGCCTCAACCTCAGAAGCTCTAGTGACAGAAAAGAACACCAGAAGGGGGAGGAGTAAAAGCCGAGGCCCAGGGAGACCAGACAAGAACCGAGGGAAATCAAGAACGAGGGATATTGAGTGCTATCACTGTAAGAAGAAAGGCCATATGAAGCGGGATTGCTACAAACTGAAGAACGAGCAGTCCAGGAGAGATGGTGACTCTAATAAAGAAAGAGTTGCTACAACCACCGAGAAAACCTCCAAAGAATTCTGCATAATGTATGAAGAAGCTGTTGTGAATCTTGCCAGCCACGAGACCAGTTGGGTGATAGATAGTGGCGCATCCATACACGCCACATCTCGCAGAGACTTCTTTTCATCTTACACACCAGGGGACTACGGTGCTGTAAGGATGGGGAATGACGGACAGTCCAAAGCCGTCGGTATTGGAGACATCTGCCTTGAAACAGAGAACGGGACAAGGCTAGTGTTGAAGGGAGTCAAGCACATCCCAGATATCCGGTTAAACCTGATCTCAACAGGCAAGCTGGATGATGAAGGTTTCTGCAGCACCTTTAGTGACGGATGCTGGAAGCTCACTAAAGGATCGATGGTCGTGGCACGAGGTAAGAAAGATTCAACTCTGTATTTGATGCATGCTAAGCTTTCAAATAGTAGCATAAATACAGTTAATAGTAATGAGGCAGCCGAGCTATGGCATAAAAAGCTCGGTCACATGAGCCAAACAGGGATGGAGATACTACGCAGGCGGAATGTTCTTCCGGAATTGAAGAACTCACACTTACGGAAGTGTGAACACTGCATGGCTGGAAAGCAGAACAGAGTATCCTTCCAGAGCTCTCCGCCTCAACGGAAACCGGAGGTACTAGATCTCATACATTCAGATGTATGTGGTCCGATGCAGATACGAACACTCGGAGGGTCACTGTATTTTGTGACATTTATTGATGATCATTCAAGGAAGATCTGGGCATACACCTTGAAGAGAAAAGATCAAGTGCTGGGAGTGTTCAAGGAGTTTCATGCTTTGGTGGAGAGAGAAACCGGCAAGAAACTGAAGTGCATCAGAACAGATAATGGTGGAGAATACAGAGGTCCGTTTGATCAGTACTGCAAGACGCAAGGAATCAGACATCAAACGACACCTCCGAAGACACCTCAGCTGAATGGCCTAGCTGAGAGGATGAACAGAACCTTGTGCGAGAGGATCAGAAGCTTGCTGTCACAAGCTAAGCTGCCGAAGACATTTTGGGGGAGGCACTCATCACAGCAGTTCATGTTTTGAACATGTCCCCAGCGGTTGCACTGAAAGGTAATGTTCCTAACCAAGCTTGGACAGGTAAAGAAGTGTCATACGAACACTTGCATGTCTTTGGGTGCAAAGCTTATGTACACATCCCAAAGACGAGAGATCCAAACTTGATGCAAAGACGCGACAGTGTGTCTTTATTGGCTATGGTCAGGATGATTTCGGCTACAAACTCTATGATCCTGTGGAGAAGAAGATTGTCAGAAGCCGAGATGTTGTCTTTGTTGAAGACCAGACCATAGAAGATATCAGAAATGAGATGAAGACAATGCCCCAACATACAGAAATGTGAATCCAGAACCTCAGACACCGGTGCCAGTTCGAGTTGAAGATGAGGTTCCCAGACATGAGGGTACAGGTGATGAAGCTCCCAGAGATGATGATCATGATCAACCACCAGTACCAGAAGTTCCACCAACAGTTCCACAGAGAAGGTCTGACAGAGAGAGGCGACCTTCAAACAAATACTCTGCATATGAGTATGTGCTGCTTACTGACGGGGGAGAACCCGAGAGCTACCAGGAGGCTGTGGAAACAGAGGACAGAGAAAAGTGGGAGGAAGCCATGCAAGATGAGATGAAATCTTTGCATGACAATCACACTTTTGAGTTGGTGAAATTGCCAAGAGGCAAACGGGCTTTGAAGAATAAATGGGTGTACAGGGTGAAGCAACAGGAGCACACTTCACAACCCCGGTACAAAGCCAGATTAGTTGTCAAGGGATTCAATCAGAGGAAAGGCATTGACTTTGATGAAATATTCTCTCCAGTTGTGAAGATGTCATCCATCAGAGTGGTACTCAGCTTAGCAGCAAGCCTCGACCTGGAAGTTGAGCAGATGGATGTCAAGACCGCATTTCTTCACGGAGATCTGGAAGAAGAAATTTACATGGAGCAACCAGAAGGCTTCAGAGTCAGCGGGAAAGAGGACTATGTGTGCAGACTCAGGAAAAGCCTCTACGGTTTGAAACAGGCACCGAGACAGTGGTACGTGAAGTTTGAGTCAGTTATGGGGGAGCAGGGATACAAGAAGACTACTTCAGACCATTGTGTTTTCGTTCAGAAGTTTTCTGACGATGATTTTATCATCTTACTGTTATATGTAGATGATATGTTGATAGTTGGCAGGAATCAATCGAGGATTGATAATTTGAAGCAGCAACTGAGTAAGTCTTTTGAGATGAAAGACTTGGGGCCAGCTAAACAGATTCTTGGCATCAGGATCGGTCGTGATCGGAAAGCCAGGAGGTTATACTTGTCACAGGGAGTACATTGAGAAGGTACTTCAGAGATTCCAGATGGACAAGGCTAAAGCCGGTTAGCACTCCTCTTGCTACCCACTTTAGATTGAGTACGAGACAGAGTCCCTCTACTGAGTCAGAGAAGGAGGAAATGAAACAGGTTCCATACACCTCAGCAGTGGGAAGTCTTATGTATGCCATGGTGTGCACGAGGCCAGACTTAGCACACGGAGTTGGATTGGTCAGCCGGTTTATGTCAAACCCAGGACGGGAACACTGGAATGCTGTCAAATGGATTATGCGGTATCTAAGAGGCACATCCAAAATGAGGTTATGTTTTGGAAGCAGCGACAGGCCAGTGTTGATAGGCTACACCGATTCAGATATGGCAGGAGATGTGGATACCCGAAAGTCTACTTCGGGGTATCTGATTACTCTCTCAGGAGGAGCTGTGGCATGGCAGTCTAGGTTGCAGAGATGTGTTGCACTTTCTACAACAGAGGCAGAATTCATTGCAGCGACAGAAGCTTGCAAGGAATTGTTGTGGATGAAGACATTCGTCCAGGAATTGGGTTTCAGCAGCAAGAGAGAAGTACATTTTGTACTGCGATAGCCAGAGCGCTATCTATCTCGGTAAAAATTCCACATTTCATTCGAGGTCAAAACATATCGATGTGAGGTATCACTGGATACGGGACGTCCTGAGCTCAAGGCTGTTGAAACTCAGGAAAATTCACACCGACGACAACGGTGCCGATATGTTCACGAAGGTTTTACCGAAGGAGAAGCTTGAAATCTGTCGTGCCATAGCCGGGATGACAAAACTCTCCACATAGTCAGAGTGGGGAGATTCAGAGAACTACGATTGACTTGATCCCAACTCAGGGTACGTAGGCAGTCATACAGATGCAGCCAGGGGAGGATCCTTTGGAGGATCCGGATTTGGGTGATTGATGGTCGGCTCAGATTTTGGGAAATCTTCACCGAGGGGGAGATTTGTTGACTTAATTTACAACTTTCCACCGAAAGCAGCAATAATTGAAGACTTGTGAAGGCCAAACCGTGTGACACTGTTCACACGGTTTTGGCAGTATAAATTGGAGCCTTAGGACCTTAGTTTTTGCATCCCAAAATCGTGAGGAAAGATAGAGAGTAAAGTGTTTGAGAGTTTTTTGTAAAGCTTGGATTATAAGCTTTGTAATTCTTTTGTGGGTATATATAAAAGAAGAGTTTTCTCTCAATTCACCTCTATTATTGTGTGTTTATTCACAACAAGTGGTATCAGAGCTACGGTTCCACGGAGGGATCCCGAAATTCAGAAACGAAGTTTCGGTTCGGAAAGTCGGTTCCGACAAAAGTTGTCGAAAATCGATTTTGAGCATATCATCGGACTTTTCTCGGCGAGACGAGCACGGTAGTATTTTTCGGCGATCGAACGGAGGTCCAGAGACGCCGCACGCGCCGCACGCGCCAACCAGAGGACTCCTCACGCGCTCCACGCGCAAGCCACGCGCCACACGCGCCCAAAGGTTGAAGACGACGCTGAGTCATCCGCCACGTCAGCGTCCAGTCAGCGCACAGTCAGCGCCACGTCATCGCACAGTCAGCAGCCCAGTCAGCTGCCACGTCAGCGGTGTCTGGTAAATTTCAGATAGGTCCCTGAACTTTCTGAAAATTACAGTTTAGCCCCTATAGTTTCAGATATTTACAATTTAGTCCATGTACTTTTTGTAAATTGCAATTTAGTCCCTGAACTTTTCCGTAATTTCACTTTGGCCCCTGAACTTTCGGAAATTGCAATTTGACCCCTGTAATTTCTGGAATTTGTAATTTGGTCCCTGTGTCGGATTTTGACAAACGAAGTGTCATTTCCACCATTTTCGACCATTCCGGACGCAACGGTGAGGTCCGTTTTTTGAAATTCTGCTTAGAATTTTTATGATGGAGGGGAGCAACGGAAAAATGATTTTGTTAACCAGTACAAACTATTTCACATGGAGAGGAAGTTTTTAAGATAAAATACTATTTTTGTCCGACGGAACATATTACTAAGACGGAATTCTTTTAAAATTTTTTAGAAATATATTGACTATCTGAATAATTAGTTCAAACAATAAGGATTAAAACAGCTCAGAACAAGAACTTTGACCTTCAATTATTGACATGGCTAAACAGTTCTAGGGAGGGTTTGATCACTCAATGCATAGACAATAGACCTAATAAGCTATTATATTATCAAAGCAACTATTAACATTATTGTAGCACAAAAATTAAAACATCCCTTCCTCAAGAAGCGTTTTTTTCTTTGTTACCCAACTAGAATAATCTTATTGCTTTCTCTTTTTTGAAATTTTCATTACAAATTATGGGTAATTTTTTGGGAATCCAAATCTCATTTGATGCCCTTTTCATTGGTTGCATAAATTGTACTCTCAGAAATGCAGGATATGTAAGCCAACTTGAAAAAAAACTTGCTGCCATTCAGACCGAATTTCAGAAACTAATCGAAGCAAAAGACGATGTGATGACGAGAATCACCAACGCTGAGCAACAACAACAAATGAGACGGCTCAAAAAAGTGCAAGGCTGGCTTTCCAGGGTGGAGGCTTTGGAAACTGAAGTTGCTGAATTGATAAGAGATGGCTCAAAAGAAATCGATAAAATGTGTCTTGGAGGCTACTGTTCGAGGAACTGTAGGTCAAGCTACAAGTTTGGGAAAAAAGTGGCTAAAAAGCTGCAACTTGTTGCTACTTTAACTACGGAAGGAGCTTTCGAAGTAGTAGCTGAAAAGGTACCGGAACCTGCAGTGGATGAAAGGCCTCTCGATCAGCCAACGATAGTGGGCCTGGAATCGACGTTTGATAAAGTTTGGAGATGCGTTGGAGAAAAACAAGTTGGAATCATTGGTCTATACGGCATGGGGGGAGTCGGCAAGACTACCCTGTTGACGCAAATCAACAACAAGTTCCTTGATTCACCTAATGATTTTGATGTTGTGATTTGGGTGGTGGTGTCTAAAGACTTGCATCTTGGGAGAATTCAAGAAAAAATCGGAGAAAGAATAGGCTTGCTTGAGAATAGAAGCCTTGAAGAGAAGGCATCAGGAATCTTCAAGATCTTGAGCAAGAAGAAATTTCTACTATTGTTGGATGATATATGGGAAAGAATTGATTTAGCAAAAGTGGGAGTCCCATTTCCTAGTTCAAAAAATGCTTCCAAGGTAGTCTTCACCACTCGTCTTGAGGATGTCTGTAGCCACATGGAAGCTCAAAAGAAGTTTAAGGTGGAGTTTTGCGAGATAAAGAAGCTTGGGAATTGTTTATGGAGAAGGTCGGAGAAGAGACTCTTACCAGACATCATGATATTCCCAAGTTAGCGGAAGTCGTGGCGAAGGAGTGTGGTGGTTTGCCACTTGCACTTATCACCACTGGTCGTGCCATGGGCAGCAAGAAGACGCCCGAAGAATGGAGATATGCAATTGAGATGTTGAGGAGATCAGCTTCTGAATTTCCAGGTATGGGGAAAGAGGTGTATCCTCTTTTAAAATTTAGTTACGATAGCTTGCCTAGTGATATGCTTAGGTCTTGTCTGTTATACTGTAGTTTATTTCCGGAGGATTATCAAATTAGTAAAATTGAATTGATAGAGTGTTGGATTGGTGAGGAGTTTTTGAATGAATATGAAGGAATCGGCGGAGTATATAACCAAGGGTACTACATCATTGGTGTTCTTGTTCAAGCATGCTTGTTGGAAGAAGTAGGATCTGATTATGTAAAAACCCACGATGTAATCCGCGATATGACTCTGTGGATAGCTTGTGAAGTTGAGAAGGAGAAGGAAAATTATCTGGTTTCTGCAGGTGTTCAATTAACTAGAGCACCCGAGGCTAGAAAATGGGAAAATGTGAAAAGGATATCATTAATGCGAAATAAAATTGAAGTATTATCAAAAACTCCTACATGCCCTCGTCTTATAACTTTGTTTCTAGGTATCAATAGGTTAGATAGCTTCACCAGTGATTTCTTTGATTTTATGCCTTCTCTGAAAGTTTTAAATCTATCAAAGAATCGCTCATTGACTGAATTACCCTCAGGAATTTCAAAATTGGTTTCACTACAATGTCTTAATCTTTCTGAGACTTCCATCAAGGAGATGCCAAATGAGTTAAAGGCATTGACAAATCTCAAGTGTTTGAACTTGGAGTATACGCGTTATCTCCACAAGATTCCGCGGGAATTGATTTGTAATTTTTCAGGTTTACGTGTGTTGAGGATGCTTGATTGTGGTTATGCTCGTACACTACCAGGAGATACCGTTCTATTCGGTGGTAGTGAAATTTTGGTAAAGGAGTTGATTACTTTGAAACATTTAATTTTATTAAGCGTCACATTAAAAAGTTTTTGTGCACTACAAACACTATTGAGCTCCCAAATGTTTCAGAGTTGTACAAAAGCTTTACAGCTTCGACGCTGTGAGGACTCCAAGTCGTTGAGTATTTTGTCCTTGGCAGATTTAAAGCATCTTGAGAAGCTAGATTTTGCTTATTGTTCAAGTTTAGAGGAACTGAAGGTGGACATTGGACCGATAACAAGAGAGCCGTACATTTTCAACAGCCTTCAAAGAGTTACAATAGAGCGTTGCTCTAGATTGAGGGAGGTGACATGGCTTGTATTTGCTCCAAATCTCAAGATTATTCACATACAAGGTTGTTATGATATGGAAGAAATAATCAGTGTTAGCAAATTAGGTGAAGGTCTAGATGTAGATCTAAATCCCTTTGCGAAACTCCAATATCTTCGCTTGCAAGGCTTAACAGATCTGAGGAGCATCTACTGGAATGCCTTGCCCTTCCCAGATCTCCTGGAACTGTTTGTTTCTGAATGCCCAGAGCTGAAGAAGCTTCCGCTTGGTTTCAATAGCACCAAGGAACCTAAAATTTCTATCAGGGGAGAACAACGTTGGTGGAATGAGCTGCAATGGGAGGATGAAGCCACCTTAAATGCTTTCCTTCCTTGTTTTGAATCCATTTGACAGTTTTTTTATTGCAAGTTAAAAAAATTTATTCGTAGTGTAAAAAACTGTAAATTGATACTCCTATGTTGTTGTATAGTCACTTTCTCCTGTCATTTCTTTGTTTTGTTATTGACAAGTTTACTTGTTCTAACCCCATGGGTTTGCCTTTGTGTTTGAGTGATTTGTTTCCTTTCAGGTTCAAGGTTCGAATCTCACTAAATATATTTTCTTGAGTCATATCCCCTGGTGTAAAAAACCAACGACTTATCATGATTTGTGCTGGGAAATTTCCGAGGACAAGGAACACAGATCCTGAGAATTAGTCAAGATACGCGTAAGCTGACCCGCACACCCGATTATCCCAAAAAAAAAAAAAAAGTTTACTTGTTCCTATAACTGGTCGTCGAAGACATGCAGATGGACAATCTGTTAATTAATTATGTACATAATTCTAAATTATAACCAATAATTAATTTTACCATATCTACCATTGACCATAGCCTTCGGTTTGTATCCGAGATTTTAATTTCCTGGAAGCTGCAATTGTCGTTGCAATGGATGCTCCATGAGACTTCTCGTCATAAAATTATTATTCAAATAAATTGTTGCTTTCATTTCGGAAGTTTCAATTAAATAAAAAAAATTCAGCAACTACAAGGAAATCATCTTGCAATTGTAAAGCAGACTTTTAGAGTTGAAAACATTCTTTTATTAGAGAGATCAAGATTCCGTGTTGTGCTGGTCCGGCGTAAAAAACTAAAAATATTTGAGATTAAAAATTATGTAAACAAGTTGGCATAAAAGTTACTAAAGGATACATCAAGATCATGATTGCAAAGAGTTGTTAATACTTAATATATCAAAATCAAATAAACGATGATGGATGAGCGATTAAAATACACATATTTTATCGTCATTTTAATTTAATATTTTCTGGATGATCTAAGGATTTATGATAATTTTGATGTATTTTGGGTATGTTCTTAAATGTCAAATAATATTAAGATTCAATAGAATTAACCAAAAATAAAAATGACAAGATACAAAATAAATCGGGGAAAAGTTCTGAGTCAAAACGCGCTTCCTGATGCGCTAATGAATAAAAATCAAACAGACGCAAATTGTAAATTTACATTTGAGGTAAATTAGCACGTCGTGCCAAAATTGAAAGATTAAGTTGCGAAGTGTTTCGCGCGTCACGATAGGATAATTTCGACCCAAATTCGCCATAAATCCGATTTTTAAGTAGGAAATACCCCAATGAACCTCATATATAAGCATAAGTTCATTTCAAAACCTAAAGTCAAATCAAATAACACTTTTGGAATAAATTTTATAAGATAGAAGAACCTACCGTTGTAATTCACTTAAGCATGCAGAAAATAAACTCAGACGCTTTCCATTCAATTGGGTTGTTGTTATTAATTATTAACCTAGAATACTAAATTATTCATAAACCTCTTTTGATGGTCAGATGAATATATTCAGAATAAATCAATTAACTATATGTTTATGTTAATTAAATTAAACCAAATTCATTAAGGTCAAACTCTAATATTGGCTACGCATGCCTTGTAGGTATACTTCTATCCTGAAGAGAAATCTATTCAACGAATAAATCACACGCTATTATTCTCACGGTTAACCCAAATTTCTTCTGTCGAGTTCCTAAGGATTTACTAAGATTATTTTATTGTTGACCAAATAAATAAAATAAACATCAAAGTACATAAAATAATAAATAATAATAACGATCCCAAAAGAATAAAAATATGCAAATAATTAATTAAATATGCTTGTGATCCATTACAACCCTAGATTTAATGAATTAGAGATTCATAATATTCAATAAAAATAAGCTAATCATTAATACAAGCCAAGAACTCATAAAAGATAAAGTAGAGAGTGAAGGGAAGAAATAACTCTCGTTTGTAGTCTTCGGCTTCAAACTCCACTCTGATTGACGCACTCGTTCTTGTCTTGCTCTAGGCTTTTTTTTTTTTTTTTTTTTGCTCTAGAGGCTCCAAAATATGTTATAAGACTTGATTTTAGATTTTGATACAAAAACTAATGCTTATATATGAGGTTCAAGGGGTGTTTCCTACTTAAAAATCGAATTTATGACGAATTAAAGTCAAAATTTTATTGTCGCGACCCGCAGAACACGTCGCGACTTAATCTTTCAATTTTGGCACGCGATGCTCATGCATGGGCGTCAGACGCGCCAATTTACCTCAAATGCAAATCGCAATTTGCGCCTGTTTGATTTTTGTTTATCAGTGTATCGGGACGCGTGTTTTGATTCTGATTTTTTTCCCAATTTATTCTGTATCTTACCGTTTTTATCTATAGTTAATTTCATTGAGTCTTGATATTATTTTGATGTGTGAAAACACATCCAATATATATCAAAATGCTCATAAACCCCAAAATCATCCAAAAAATATTAAGATAAATGATCGGTGAATATATATATTTTAACCGCTCATCAATCATTGAACGTAAATAGGCATTTATTCACATTGATTGCGCCAAAATCTAAGTCGATAAACATACAACATTAGGATGAGGTTATTTATAATTTAAAAGTTTCTTTCAATATATATTATAATAAAATTATTTAATATTAAAATACGTATAATATAAATTTCTATAAATTTTTCTAATCACTCACTGTAATTTGTAAATTATCCTCACCATCAAAACAACATAACAAACCTGCAATTTATTTGACCTCTGGCACACAGTACTAAGATGTCGCAACTCGAAGCCATCAAAATTTTTCATCGTTGATCAGATTCTCTAGGAGTAAAAAATAAAGAAAACTATCACCGAAAAGAGTAATCACTATGTTGATTTATTCAGGTGCAGTAAAGTAGAAGTAAAGAAAACAACACATAAAATTACAGTGGTTCAGCAAATTGAAGTTACAGATAGAGATCGTGTTCCCGCAAATTGAAGTTACGATTAAATATCAACTTCAAAAGTACTTATATTATTGATAACCGAAAAATACCCATAAATCATATGCTCTTGTGGCCTACAGCCCGTCCGTTCCTGTTCGCAAACAATTTAGTTGCAGATAGAGATCGTGTTCCCAAAAAGGGGTGTTTGATTTGATTGAGAAATGTCTTCAAGAGCGAAAGCACACAATTCTAAATTAATTATCTAAGAAAAGAAATTACATTTGCTCTTGTCGAGTCTTTTGATTTTCGTTGTTCTTCTTTTGGACTTGATTTTGAGCTTATATACTAGTGAGGATAATTGTCTGACAACTGACAGGTCGGTTTATCTCACGTTTTGTAACTCCTTATTCCTTTATCTGCCGCATGTGATAACAGCTACAATCGTACTTCAGGTTGATTTACTACCTATGGTAACTGATGGGTCGTGCTACTCGTTGTGACTTGCCACCTATGATAACTGCTAGGAATGTGTCCTAATTTCCCCTATGTTTTACCTGCTCATTTTGGGAGGCTATATAAAGGGGTTGAAGACATTGAGACAAGGGTTAGAAAAATTCATATTTCACAACTTGTAAATTGGGAGCTTGCGAGCTAGTGATAGAGAGAGAAGATATGTCAGTTACCCGACCAATTATAAGAGTCATACCGGGCTTCTCGAGGCCCGAGGTAGTTTTATTGTTGTCTTCTAGCTTCTTATTTATAGCTCGGGTCGGTCTTGACTCCGAGTCTTAATAAAAGTTTCCCCTTTCTCTTGTGGACGTAAGCAGGAGCCGCTATCCGCCGAACCACGTAAATCTCTGTGTTTATCTTGTTTGTCTGCTAAGTTTGTGAGGTTCCCCACTAACCAAATAAATTCACTGTTCGAATGGGGTTTCTTCGAGGGGTGAAATCCCTATGTCTCCCTTTGAGCCAAAAGCAACTATCAATATTAATGTTAAGATATTAGGAAAGTTCAGTTTCTTAAACATTAAATTGACGCTCTTATTGTATTTTCTAGGTCCCGATCTTAAATAAAAAAAAACATTATGGACACATAGCTCATCATATATTTGTTATTGGGATTTGCAACTCAAAAAGAGTCTATTAATTAGGAGAACCCATGACTTATATACTAGTCTGGGACCCTCTCGTAACAATATGAGATATTACAAGAATAGACTTTTGTTTATTTTGAAATTGTGAGGCATATCATTCTCAATCTGAGTGTGACTCTACTGCATTACCCTTTGGTGATTGGATGAAGGTGGGGTGGCTTCGATCGGAAATTACATGGTAAAACTACAAAAGATCACGTCGAGGTCGGTGAGCAGTTGAATTCAGGACATACTCAAATGGATAAGATTTCTTCTGAGACGGGTTTCCAAGAACATGAGTCAACTTTGAATTCTAATTCAACGTACATAGGGGGTGCATTCTGCTCCTACATAAAAAGTTGGGCATGCAGGTATATGAATGCATTCGGTTGCTATGCACAAGAAAGGGAAAGCAGGTGGGGATATGAGTTTCATTGACATGCAATATTGTGGGTTTGCAATAGGGGGCGTGACTAACTTGAGCGTGGACACAAGGAAAGAGACAGTTATTGATAGGGCTATGGATACCGAACTAGGTGTAATAATATTAAGTGATGTTGTACATATGAATTTAAAATGAGGAGTTACAAATAAAAATCACAATTTATTAAGGAGTTATAAATTTATTTTGAAACCATAATTCACTACCTCCTCCCATTATAGAAAGTTATAACATCAATTTATTATTTATAAGGTGTTATGTTGTGAATTGGGTTTAGGAACCAAAGGGGTGCCCACTTTTTGTGGAAGGGTGAGGAGCTAGTCTAATGGTGGTTCACAACACACGCGTGCCGCCGTCCGTCGTTTCGGGTGTGGGTGCTATATATATATGGATGTTAAAACTGTTTTTTTTAAATGGAGAATTAGAAGATGAGATTTACATGAACCAACCTAAAGGATTTGTAATACCTGGTCAAGAATGTAAAGTTTGTAAACTTGATAAATCTTTATATGGTTTAAAAGAGGCACATAAATAATGGCATGAGAAATTTGATAACTTAATTTTAGCAAATGAATTGAAAGTGAATGAAAGCGATAAGTGTATATATTATAAATTAGAAAATGAGATTTGTTCTAATATATGCTTGTATGTGGATGATATGCTTATTTTTGTTCCAATATCCATATTATGAATGATGTTAAATCTATGCTTTGTGCTAATTTTGATATGAAAGACTTAGGCGAAACAAGTGTAGTTTTAGGAACTAAAAGTACTAGGTCAGAAAAGAGAATTTCCTTAAATCAATCGCATTACATCGAGAAAACCTGCATGTACACCTTATGTGTAACATCCCCGATCTGGGAGATGTTACCGGCAGGGGATAGCAGTACTAATCCCATAAGCCTCTGACTTCCCGACTATATCTTAGACTGTCTAAATGCAAGAATCATGCTCAGGGACCTTAGCCCAACTCAACAATATAAAATGCTTTAAATTCTTAAAACTGAATATTCAATGTACTCTTCTTTACAACACATTATCAGACACTTATTATGACTTATATATCATAAATGTATACATGCAACTATACTTTATCTCTGACTGGACTCTCATACTATCTGACTCTGTGCTGGTGGACTCCATCCCTAATGATTGCATCAGTATCCATCCTCCCGAGCTCGTCCTCCGAGAAACCTGCAAGATACAAAGACTGAGGTGGGGGTTAGATCGCTATACGATCTAAGTGAGTGGACATGAAACTGAAAATCTCAAAGCAAATCATGAAATCTTTTAAAACTAAAGTTTTTAGAAAAATCACTTCTTATGAAATCTCTTTATAAAACTAAACTTTCTGAAAATAGCTTTGAATCTCTGGTTACATACTGGGGTGAATTTTTACCTCATGCCCCGAAAACATAAAAACTCATGCTTTAAAACTTTTTGTCTAAAACACAACTAAAACATGGCATAAAGTATAAATTTCATGTAATACAGTAATAAAGAAATCTAACGCCCTAAGGCATAAAAATAAGTCTGATATCAAAACTTAAAACTTAATAAATAAAACCAGTTAAATAAAAGAGGTCCATTCACTGTGTTTGAGTCTGGCTGGCACTGGATCCTTGGTCGAAGGAGAATGTGGTTCCTGTGGATAATCTATGATCGAAAACTTAGTTAGCATCATTGCAGTAGAATATTCCTTGATACTTTACAATGCTTAAAGATTTATCCATAAATCCATATGCATAAGGTTATGACGATCATAATTTAATATAAGATATGTATTCAAACTGATACGAGTCCCTAGGGGTGGTCTCTAATGCGCTAGGGCAGAACTGGGATGTTTAGAACCGATTTGGTGAGATTCTGTCTCTTGCGTCGCGACGGAAGAAGGACTGCGCGTCGCGACACGCAACGTTCTGGAACCAGCCGTGATTTTGGTCTTACGTCGCGACGCGCTATCCCTCTTGCGTCACGACTCAACCTGGGTTTTCCAAGTTCTGTCTTTCTCTTCCAAAATCATCCAAAGCTCAATTCATCCACTCCTACTCCATTACAACATTTCCAAACTAAAACCATTATTCAATACATCATCATAAACTCAACCTAACATACATCAATCTTCCATAACACCAACAATCAATTTATAACCCTTTATATGCACTTTTACCAAATCATACTCAAACCCAACAAATTGGGGTTTTATCAATATTTCATTGTTTCAAGCAAAGAATTATACAATCATCATCATATCCATTTCTTCTTCTTCTTCTTCTTCTTCTTCTTATGTTTTCTTCTCCTTATTTTCTCTTCATTTTCTATTTTTAATTTTTGGAATTTGTAAATAGTAGCCTCTTTACAGAGTGGACCCAATTGATATTTAGAAAGTTGTAGAATAGTGTAGAAAAATTAGGAAAGTTTGAGAATTTTCCATACAGACCAGAAATCATTATTCATCCAGATTTTAACTTGTATTTGTGGCCCAGTTCGAGTCCGATTTTGGAAAAATATTTAGCGCATAAGTTGTAGGTCTCGGTCTCAGCTTTCCGACGATAAAAAAATTCTTAAAAATCGAAGATCGTACGAAAAAGTTACGCCTCAAATACTATGGGCGGTCCAAAGGTAACACGGTACAGTCTCGTCCCGGGACTTCAAGAAATTAACCGATTGTCCCCAAAATCATCTCATGAGCATATTTGAGTCTCAATATAATTTATTTTATGTTATCTTCGTCCAACAATACCATAGCGCTACAACGTAATATTAACTAAACTACCGGTCATTACATTATGATCCTAGTGTAAAGTTGTTAAAGAACACCGATGACGGTGTTATTCAAACTGAGTATGCGAGCATCATTGGTAGTCTTCGATATGCTACCGATTGCACTAGACCTAACATTGCTTATGTCATAAGATTATTCTACAGATTTATTAGTAGACCTAGTATGGAGCATTGGCATGCTATTGAGAGGGTTATGAGGTACCTGAAAAAGACCATAAACCTAGGATTACACTATCAAAGGTTTCCCATTGTCATTGAGGGGTATTGCGACGTTGATTGAAATGCTCTTTCAGATGATTACAAGTCTACTAGTGGATATATTTTCAGCATAGTTGATGGGGCTATCTCTTGGAAATATGAGAAACATACACTTAGCTCAATCCATTACGAAGTCTAAGATGATTGCGCTGGCATCAATTAGTGAGAAGCAGCTAGGTTATGAAATTTGCTATCAAATACCCCTTTATGAGAGAGACTGATATCAGCTGTCTTAATCCATTGTGATAGTACCGCAGCTATTATAAAGATTCAGAACCGTTATTAAGAGTCGACAAATATGTCATAAACATATCACAGTTAGAGAATATCTCTCTACTAGAGCTGTAAGAGTTGATCATGTACGGACTGACAATAAATTAGCTAATCCTTTGACGAAAGGTTTAGCAAGAGAGAAAATATTCAATACTTCAAAAAGAATGGGACTACTACCATTAAATAATTAAAATACTTGTGATGGTAACCCTACCTATAGACTGGAGATCCCAAAAAATAGGTTCAATGGGTAATAACAAGTCATAAAGTAATAGGATTCGTCCTCGAATCCTTTCTGATGTCTACTCGTGGTTTTTGTTGTTTTGCGAATATCTAGAGATTCTGCTATACTTATATCCTTGTCTCTAACCTTTACTAGTTACTTGATTTTTCTCTCTTTCTTCTTTTCAAAGTTCTCGTTTCATAAGTCTTCAGCTGAGTATTCTCAACTATTTCTTTTATGAACCATTAGTTGTACTCAATGTATCATATTCCCAAAATCTCTTTCTTATAAAAACCTGGCCAGATTCTTAGTAACTGGTATCTTGATTCTCACCGGAGATTCTAATATATTCATATCTGTACTCAATATTTCTTTATTTCACTTGTCCAACTTGATCTTAATATTTTTTTCTCATCACTTAGTTATCAACTCTCTATACCTCTTATACAACCTTCAGCCCTCTATAAGCTTCTCTTCTTCAAGTTTCAAAATTTTGCTTCCTAAGGTGGGGTTTGGGGGTTTTCTAACTTTCTGATGTTTCCCAATGTTCCTTTTCTATTTTGGTTCTATTCTTTCATACTTTGCTTTCAAAGGCCGTTATTCAGATTCTTGCCAATATTCCGCTGCTTAAGGATTCATTTTCTATAACAATCTCGGTTTTGCATTAACTTGTTTCTTCGTTTCCAAACTACGATACGAATCCGCCAAACCATCCATATCCGCAACTAAAGTCATCCCAAACCTGCAGTGGTTGATTTTCCTAGACTAGGGCTGAGTACCTTATATAATTACTTAATCAAAACTTTTTTTGTTATTACTTACTGTATCCTCTTTACCTATTATGTATTCTTTCCTGCCACTGTTGTATCTTAACAGTTCCACTCTCTAAACTTTTCTTAGTACTCTTTTTATCCTTTATTGTATTCTATCATCTACTAAGAACATTCATGGTTTAAGTTTCTGCCTTTTTACCTGAGGAATATTTTCTTTCTTTATGTACCTATCATTTCCTTAGACCTTGATTCATTGAAAATATCGGTTATTACTTGACTACTACCTTATTTTGGTACTATTCTAACTTATCATCTTCCTTTCTGAATCTCAATAGCTTCATTCGTTCTTTCTTGGACTATATCTGTAGGTCTCAACTCCTTGATCTTTCCTTTCTATTCTTTCACCTCAACTTGTCTTCTATACTTAATTACATGCTAGAATACCTTCTTTCTGTTGATTTCCAGACTATGGTAAACTTATTTTTCTTGGTTCTATATCATACTATACTCCTGTCAATACTTACTTAGTTTTTTCCTCTCCTGTTTGTTGTTGTGCCTTGACAATTTCACTTTTCAATACTTATATCAGCTAACCTTTTATTTATCTTTCTTCTTCGTTTTATAACTGAAACTACTATGGGTTACACTTCAGATCCATCCTTGTTACTGGTATCGATCGAGGGTTGGGAGGGTGGGAACTAGTCTTGAGGCTCTTCTGTTATAGTGTCTCTAAGACGCATACTTTTGCCTAAGACTTTCGTGTATATCTGTCTGGTATCTTTCCCTACATTGGGTACTACCGCTAAAACTTTTCTGACTTACCTTTTCTAACTTTACTCATGATTCTTTTCATCAATTAATCACTTTACATCTCATACCATGTCATTCTAGAAGCAACTCCTTAATGATTTTCCTTATACTTCTCTTTATTCCTTTCTATTACTTAACTTTTTGCGGTTACTATGTTCTTTCCCTGGATATTACTATAATCTCTTTGCTATCTTTCATAAGGGACTCATTCTGCTACGAAGGTTTCTTCCTAATCTTAGCTCCTCAACTTCCTTACTCCTTAGTTCCCTTGAAAACTCTGTTTACGTTGACCAATAAGGGTATCTTCTACTAAATTTCTGATCCAAATGTTATTCTCTCCCTAAAATCCTTATTCTTTTCAATACCATGAGGTTCTTTATAAATTGTTCACTATATTCCTACGAGTCATTCTCCATGATCTTTTGTACTTCTAATTTCTTTACTTCCTCGAGGGTTCCCTGACTTAGTTTGTTGAGCCATCTCGTGATTTATCTAATCTTTTAATTGCTCTCATTTGCTGGTTCTTTTCTTTACTAAACTCTAGGGTCCCACAATTTTCATCGATTCTTTACTCTATTATTTTCTCATTATGTTATTTTTGCGCCCAAATATACTGATTTTCCTTGTTACTCCTCACATTTCTCATACCATTTTCATGTTCTATTTCCTTATTATACTCCTTACTACTAAGACTAATTGTGAGTCATTTCTCTATTTGTTTCTTAAATCTCAACCTCATGTTCTTGCTATAAACCTTGATTTAATCACTTTATCATATTGTCCATATTGGTACTCTTATCACTTCTCAAGTATCTCTAACTTCTTAGGTCTATTCTTATATTCTTCTACGGATCTCTACTGACTCGAATTATTTGTGGGTTCTACGACATTTGACCTATTTGTGATTTTCTACTGGTCTAGCAAACCTTACTCTGACTTATCTTAATCTTTGAACTACCCTGAGTTTCCTTCATTATGTTCTCGAAGCTTCCTTGATCCTTCTTTTAGGTGGTTTGTCTTTCAAGGTTCTTCCATTTCTTGAAATGGACTCCTGTTGGGTTTTCTTACGGTCGCCTATACTCATGCTTGATAGGGACTGCTTGTATCTCATTGGTTCTTTTCTTTATGTCTCGGGGAGCTTCTTCTTCCTTGTTCTAGTACTTTATATCCTGATGGAGTCTATTGCTCATGTAGGATAGGTATGAGATAGACTCTATCAGAATAACTTCCTTAACTGGTATCTCGAAAGAGTGAGGATCTGGGTAGGTCAGGCTTTATCTATCGGCTTCCTTAGTTAGGGTAACTAACTGCTATTTCTATCGTCATTTATCTTGTTTGCCTACAAGCCTAGGTTCGGGAAATCTAGAATCTCTATATTTCTATGGCATTCCTGATGAGCGGAAAATATATCAATATTTACCGCCCCTTTTACCTAATATTTTGTTTAGTTTCTCGGGTTTGATGAATGTTTTGATGTGTTTTGTAGATAAATAAAATATCGAGACTTAATGGAATCAACTCAGGGCTAAAACGATGAAAGCCAGAGTAAAAAAATGGTGAAAACGGAAATTTACTATACACGTCACGAAGTGCAGTCCTAAATTCCAATTTTATGTAAGTTTGGTATTTTGGCCATAACATTTTCATCCGATATCCGATTGAGCTGATTCAAGTTCCCAATTAAAGAAGACATAAAGATCTACAACTTTGAAGTTTTAAATATTTTCGAATTCTGAAGTTTGCAAGACTGAAATTGATGAATAATCTAGTATATTTTGTGTAATTACTATAGTCATTTTCAAAATATAAAATAAAATAAATAAAATAAAAAAATAAAAATTGTCAAACTTCCACCAAACATGCAAGCATGTTTGGTGGAGGATTTGGTGCCATATTTGGTGCCATGTTTGGTACCATGTTTGTTGCCATGTTTGGTGTCATGTTTGTTGACATGTTTGGTGCCATGTTTGGTGGAGTAATTGGTGGAGAAATTGGTGGAAGCCTTTAGATTTTCCTATAAATACCAAGCTAAACTTTGTAAATTTTTCATGCTTTCTTTGGAGGAATTTCTCCATGAAAATCTAAAGGAAAATGTCTTGTATATTTATTTAAGTTTTCTTGTATTTTCTTTTTATTTAATTAATAAAACTTTGTGTGTTTTCTTTTACAGCATGAGCAGGTAATCTCATTCTGCTAGGGTGAAAAGGTGAGACTTTTAATATAATGAATTAGATTAATCTCCCTTATTTTAATTAAAATTTGGATTAATTAGTTACCGCATATATGGCCGGTTTAGGTGACAACCTTATTTACCGCCCATATGGTCGGTTTTTCATTTCAGACGTAGTTTCTGCCTATATGGTCGGTTTAGGTAATAACCTTGTTACCACCTATATGGTCGGTTGGATTTAATTGAGACAAATGAAATTACCGCATTTATGGTCTGGTTAATTAATCGGTAAACAATAAGAATAAGAGAGATTTCTAATTTTGAAATATTAAAAGTGGATCCTCTAACCCCCAACATTTTCTTTTATTGTACTTTTACATTTTTAATTTCTAGCATTTACTTTATTTAATTTCCAGCATTTACTTTATGTCTTTTATTTTATTTAAGCTTTTATTAGCCTTAGATATGTGTCGTAACTAAGTCTGTTATCTGGGGTTGTGATGAATTCCAATATCACCGGGTTATGAGGGGTTATTTTATAGTTTCGGTAATATAAAGGTTTACTTATTAGGTCTTAAACTTAATGCTTCTTGTAAAACTGGCCATTAATAAGATTGATATGGTAAACTTAAAATAAACTTGACAAAGGAATTTTAAGTTTCAGCCTTAGACTTAATAGCCAACGATCTTCCTTGAGGATAGATAACCATTTAATAGATTTCCTTACAGGATAGACATATACCTTTCGGGCGGGGGTAACCATAATTGGAACTTAATCTTAATGAATTTAGGTAACTTGGTTGACATAGACATATGATTAATTGGGTTACACTGGGTATTTGCATCCGACCATCGACATAGGCTTTTGCAGAATTTCGTGTTCCAGGTTAGTAGACCAATATGTTACACAAACATAAAATAGCCACTTCATCTTTTAAAAGATATTGGAAAGATTCATAACCCTAGATAGTTTCTTAATATTGAATTTTCCTAAACCTACTTTCGCGCCATTTTATTTACTTGTTTTTAAATTTAAAATCACCATCAAATCAATCAATCCATTAGATACTCATAAACATTTGAATTCATAAATTAATAGTTTAGGTATTAAGTCCTCATAGGATCGATACTTTTTATACTACTTGAACGATACGTGTGCTTGCGTTATACGCGTGTGACAATGCTGGTCAAAATTTTGGCGCCTTGCGAGGGACTTTTTTATCTTTCACTATTAGTTTTGGGGTTAGATACCTTTACTTGTATCTAATTTTTTTTTTACTTATTGTTTTTGTTTTCTTGTGTTTCAGGTTCTCATACACTACATGAGACGAACCAGAAGCTTTGAACTCCGACCGCTTGATCCAGAGATTGAAAGAACCATCAGACAATTGAGAAGGGAAATGCGAGAAGGGCAAGAAGCAATTGTTAACATGGAACCTGAACCTTTAGAAGTTTCACCACCAATTCTCATTCGAGACAGAACCATTCCGGTGGTTGACGGCTTAATTTCCTGTATTGTACTTCCTCCCTTACCAGCAAATGCGTGTGACATCAAAACATGCATTCAGATGATACAGTAGTCAGTTAAGTTTGGGGGGAATGCAACTGAAGATCCTAATGCCCACATCAGCAACTTCTTGGAAGTTTGTGGTAGTTTCAACTAAAACCGAGCAGCTGAAGAAGCAACGAGACTGCATTTTTTTCCATATTCCTTGAAAGACAGAGCTAAGGCTTGGCTACATTCATTACCAGCAGGTTCCATCACAACTTGGAACACTCTAGCCACCAAATTCCTTGAAAAGTACTTTCCACCAGCCAGAACAACAAAGTTAAGGAATGACATCACATCATTTGTGCCACAAGATTCAGAATCCCTCTGCGAAGCTTGGGAAAGATTCAAGGATTTGCTCCGGAAATGTCCTCACCATGAGATTGCAAAGTGGCTACAAGTCCAAACCTTCTATAATGGACTTTCTGGAATAATGAGAACCAGAATTGATGTTGCTGATGGAGGAGCTTTAATGGCAAAATGAGAAGATCAAGCTTGTGACTTAATTGAAGAAATGGTCAATAATAATTCTTTGTGGCCAACAGAAATGAGCAGGATTCAACGAATCGCAGGAATTTATGAAGTTAGAGCCAACACAGCAGTGAATGCCAAGCTAGATCAGATATGTAAATTCTTGGAAACTCTCGGCATGCAAGGTAATATTGGATCCAAAAGTTCACCATATGGAGAAGCACCAGAACCAAACCAACATACAGAAACGGTGAATTACGTCAACAATTTCAACAGACATGGGAACAATCTGTTGGACAATTATGACCTATAGCATCACTATTTGTATAAAATATGGTGTTGTTGTACAAATCAACTATGTGACAAAGGAAATTGCTCTTTTATATTTTGTAATTGGATTACCGGGATATATAAATGATAAAATTCCATATGATTAGTTCCATATTAATAGATATGAGACAGTATTAATCCACTAAGGTTTAATCATTAAAACATCCCTAGTCGTAGTATTATCGAGATTGGACATCGATAATGCGAAATAGACTAGTATTGCACTTGTGCGTGTTATGGAAGCATAACATCATAATTCTCATATATTTGGGTATTGGATACTCAAGCAAGTGTAATAGGAGGTTGTGTTTACCGATGGTACGGAAACAGCTTCTCTCTGGATAGACCTTTTGGAATTCCATTGGTAGTATGACTATATGTCTATGGAAGTCCGAATCGGGGTAGGTGTATTTGGTCTTAACCTTAGACTTGCATCGCTAATACTTGCGACAATCAATATACTTTGGTTTTGGACGTCCAGGGCTTTAACAGGTTATGTGTACGCCTCTTCTGGTTATATTGAGAATCGTAGTGTATTGGGTGTGATGTCAAGATGGAATTATCACTTCCGTCATATGGAGATGATGGTCACGTAGGATACAGAACTGGTACTCTTGTATGTTGCATCTATCGGGATAATATGACTAGGTCATGTTTATCCGATTATAGAGACTAGTTACCAAAGATCCAATATGTGCTTCATACGGGGCAGACACAATTCCAGCCCCAGGCCTAGCACGTGACATCCGATACTGGATCGCAATACGCAATACTATGTATACTACGCCTGATACAGATTACATATTCCTTTAAGAATATTTCTGGAGAATTAGAAAGGCACGGTGCTTTGCTA
>SKCR01029359.1:0-235750 GCA_019454045.1 Zanthoxylum bungeanum | reverse complement strand
CTACATATATTATATATATTTGTCAAATGCATGTTTCTATTCCACTTCTTGCCTTCCATAATTTGCTCCGAATGCGTTCTTGTAAACGACAACTCGAGGTCTGACCGACCGAAGAGAATAACTCGGTAGGACGTAACCCGACCCTGAGCCGAGAGAAACACTTGGCTTTGGGGGAATGTTAAGTCCCCAGACCAAAAGGCTGACTCAGTGGGACATAACCCGACCCCGAGCTGAGAGAAACACTTGGCTCTGGGGGAATGTTACGTCCCCATACTGAAAGGCTGACTCGGTGGGACATAACCCGACCCCGAGCTAAGAGAAACATTTGGCTCTGGGGGAATGTTACATCCCCAGACCGAAAGGCTGACTCGGTGGGACATAACCCAACCCCGAGCTGAGAGAAACACTTGGCTCAGATGGAATTTTACGTCCCCAGACCGAAAGGCTGACTCGGTGGGATATAACCCGACCCCGAGCTGAGAAAAAACACTTGGCTCTGGGGGAATGTTACGTCCCCAGACCGAAAGGCTGACTCGGTGGGATATAACCCGACCCCGAGCTGAGAGAAGCACTTGGCTCTGGGGGAATGTTACGTCCCCAGACCGAAAGGCTGACTCGATGGGATATAACCCGACCCCGAGCTGAGAGAAGCACTTGGCCTCAGCGGAACGGCCCCTGAGCCGATGGTATAACGAGGCCTCGGCGGAACGAAATCCAGCCCCGAGTTGAATAACCATGCGGCCTCGGCGGAACGAATCCAGCCCCGAGCCGAATAAACCATAAGGCCTCGACGGAACGAATCCAGCCCCGAGAGGAATAACCATACGGCCTCGACGGAATGAATCCAGCCCCGAGCCGAATAACCATGCGGCCTCGACGGAACGAATCCAGCGCCGAGCCGAATAACTATGCGGCCTCGGTGAAACGAATCCAGCCCCGAGCGGAATAACCATGCGGCCTCGACGGAACGAATCTAGCCCCGATCCGAAACAGTAGTCGAAACATGGCACGAGCGTCCCCCTTCCACGAATCGGTAAAAATTAAAACAAGAGTAAGATAAGATGAAAACAGTTGAGGTGACTTAGCACATACTTCATAAAAACGAAGTATATATAACAACACGGGGGCCCCGAGATGGCGTCCCACCAGGTGCCTCCAAAACACAATTCTGAACCTTACAATTCAGTGTCCCGGCAAGCCGAGATATGGATCGGTAAGCGGCCGAGACCCTAAGGGCAAGAACCTCCTCATGTTGGGCGGCTCTAGAGCCTGCATACGCCACGAGGGCAGAAACCTCCCCGTGCCATGCTTCTTCTGATCAAAGCGGTCAAGCTAAACCTACGGGAACACACTCCCCGCAGTCGCCTCCCCTAAACTGGTTAGGCAGATTGCTTCACGGGGGAACTCCCTCCCCGCGGTCGCCATCCCGGGGTGTTGCTGCTGACTCGGTTAAGCAGATTGCTTCACGGGGGAACTCCCTCCCCGCGGTTGCAATCCCGAGGTGTTGTTGCTGACTCGGTTAGGCAGATTGCTTCACAGGGGAACTCCCTCCCCGCGGTCGCCATCCCGAGGTGTTGCTGCTGACTCGGTTATGTAGATTGCTTCACGGGGGAACTCCCTCCCCGCAGTCATCATCTCGAGGTGTTGCTGCTGACTCGGTTAGGCAGATTGTTTCACAGGGGAACTCCCTCCCCGCGGTCACCATCCCGAGGTGTCCCTCAAAAATGCAAGTCATGGGGTAGTTACGCTCCGGCCTCGGGAGTCTAACACTGCCATGATGGGTTTGTGTGCTTCCCACATGCACTTCATCCCTTGAAGCGATCTGGATCTACTTAAAATAAAAAGGATCCAGGTCGGCGCACTTCCACCTGGGGGTTTGATAATGACACCAGTGTTTGGCGTGCCACGGGTTTGGTGCCTTTCCTGATCTCAAATCATCCATTCGCATCGAGTATGTCCCCGGAATATTGAACACAACTTTCAAATTTAATTAAAAAACAAGCAAAAAATGAACAAGCTTCTTAATTCAAGAGGGAAAGTTTTATTCAATATTCGTGGGACATAATGCCCTTCCTACAACTCTTTGCGGGCCATTTTAAGAGAGGTTTTACAACAGTCTTTAACCCTGGTCGGGTCATTCACGGGACTTTGCTGCCCGAGAAAGAGACTTACTGGAAATATTTCCTCAACATCTCGGTGTTCCAAGGCTTCTTTAGCCGAGTGTTGTCCAGCTGTTCCAAAAGATAGACACTCGGCCTCACAATCTCCACAACTTTATACGGCCCTTCCCACTTGGCACCCAACGAACCCTCATCTGGCCTTCGGGTGTTTAAAGTAACTCTTCTCAAAACCAGGTCGCTCGGAAGGAATGACCGGGTCCGAACCTTTTTTGTTATAGAAACGGGCCAATCTTTGTTGATAGATTACTGCCTTCATAGCCGACCTCTCCCTTTTTTCTTCGATCAGGTCGAGGTGAATTCTGATGAGCTCTTTATTCTGCTCATCCTCAAAATGTTGGACCCTGTGGGTAGTCATCCCGATTTTTGCTGGAATAACTACTTCAAACCCGTAGGATAAGGAAAATGGAGTTCCCCCGTTGAATCCTTACAGGTTGTCCGGTGCGCCCACAATACTTCTGGTAGCTCCTCGACCCACAACCCCTTGCAAACTCCGAACCGAGCCTTGAGATTTACTTTGATGGTTTTATTGGTCGCCTCAACCTGTCCATTGGACTTGGGATGGACAGATGAAATGAATCTTAAGGTGATTTGGAGATCCTCATAGAGCTTTCTGAAGCCTTTACTGTCGAACTGCTTTCCATTATCTGTGATGACGGCCCGAAGAATCCTGAACCTGCAGATAATATTTTTCTTCAAAAACTCAGTCGCTCTCTTCTCTGTGATCGCGGACAGGGGCTCGGCTTCCACCCACTTGGTGAAATAATCTATTTCAACAATAACATACTTTGTCTGTCCACGCCCTTTCGGCATCGGCCCAATGATATCCAGGCCCCACTGAGCGAACGGCCATGGGATGGACAATGTAGTCAACTGTTCTGCAGGCAGGTGATGGATGTTGGCATTCTTTTGACATCTTTCGCATTTCCGGGCTACCATCATCCTGTCCTGATGCATAGTTGGCCAGTAAAATCCTTGCCTTAAAGCTTTGAAGGTAATTGATTATCCCCCGGCATGGCTCCCACAAATTCCTGCATGAATCTCTCGGAGCACATAATCGGCTTCCTCCTCTGCTAGGCATCTCAAGAGTGGCACCGTATATCCCCTTCGGTACAACACTCCTTCAATCAACGAAAACTTGCTGATTTTACACTTCAACTTCCTGGCCTCTTTCTTTTCCTCTGGTGCTTCCCCAGTTTCAAGTCTTTCATTATTCATCTTTTTCATTCTCTCCAGTTTGTCCATCATGGATTTCAAGAGGGTTTGATTTTCCTCCCTATCTTTCCTCATACTTTCCTCCATTTTTTCTATCCATTCTGTTGTTGAACTTTCTGACGACCGGTGGTTTCCACCTTATGCCATCGTCCTACTACGTAAGTTGCTTTTTGTTGAATCCCCACAGACTGCGCCAACTTTTGACGGCTGATTTTTATCTCAGGGGCAATAAGGGAATACTGCTCCCGAGATAATCTTCCTTCAACAGTGAATTTGTTTGGTTATGGGAAACCAAAAGCAAACTTTGACAAAATGGAATAAACACACAAATCAACACAGAGTTTTAACATGGTTCGACAGAATGATTTCAACCTACGTCCACATGCACAAAATGGATAGTGTTTTATTACTGAAATATGCTCAGCTGACCTGTTTTGTGATCGGTCAGTGTGAAAATCGAGCTTTTTGTGTTTACAGAATAGTTCTCTCTAGCTTTTTAGTAATCAATCTTGCTAACCAATCAACCAACCCTTACAAATGTGTTTCCCCATCCTATTTATACTAGCAAAGAGGCGGTTCTATCCCCCCTCTAGATGACACTACCCATGTTGACTCATTAATGGAATTCCTTCCCCCAAGGCCACTTGGCCGAAAATATCTTACTTTCATCATTATTATGTCCCATCACCTTATCTTATAAGAATGGTGTCTCATCATCTTATCCTATAAGAATGAGGCGGTGGAAAATATCTTACTATCTGATCAGTCTTCATGAGGTCGGTCACAATGGTCATCTGTACTGAGAATGCTGCTACCGACCTGCTAATATCCGACCAGCCGTGCTGAAGTGGCCGGCCACTTGTCACCGAGTGTTCGGCCTTCACTGTCGGAACATGTCATGTCATATGTTCGGCAACACCCTTCTGGCCAGGTCGGCATTAAGGGTATTGGTCAAAAGGATGTTACCTTTTCTACCCCTATCGTACTGTTCAAACATCATAGTGCCTGAAAATACCACCAACATAATACATTGCTTTTCTGTAATAGAAATCTCAGCTTACAATAGATTTATAATAAAGATCTCTAATGGAGTTTAGCTTAAGGGGATCAATTAAAAACATAAAAGGCCGACATTCAATATATAATGGCAGTAACTTTGGAATTCTGGTACATGTATGAAATATTAATTAATTAATTATTTATTTATTTATATATATATATTATATATATATATATATTTTTTGACAGAGTCACAAAATGGTTATTTACTTTCAAGTATAAGAGTGTCGATATAATAAAATAACTTGGTAAGTCTGAGATCGATCCACAGGGAACAGATTTAGTAAAATAAAATAATAATTTGAGTGAAAATAAAAAACTGAATTATTTAAAATGATTGACAATTTTTAAATTGTACTGCAACAATAAAATAAAATGATGGGGCTAGGGGATTCACTTTTAATATTTCAAATTTATAAATCTTACTTTTTATAATATAGAAATTGTCATTATTACCCAGTTAGTTTATTTCAAGAATTAATTATGCCAAAATAAATAAAATCATACATAAAGGCGACAATAATATTTGTTTATAACAAGTCCAGTTAGGTACCCAATTATGCCAAATAAATAAAAATCAGTCATATAGAAGATATTTAAGTTTGTCAATAATAAATTCAAAGTTAAATTAAATATTAATCAATAGATTATGATTTATATATTATAATATAAATAAGATTAATCTATATTTTCATATTAAGAGCTTCACCCTTTACCACATCAGGATGAAATTAGCTACTCATGATTTGAATAAAAACACTCATAATTTTATTATTGAGAGAAAAAAAATTACAATAAAGCTTAAAAAAATAAAACATACAAAATATGTTACCCTTCACATAATTTCATAGAGAAATGTGTGAATGAAGCTAAAGAAAATGAGGTGATGAGCACCTCTATAGTAAGAGATGCTCAGAACCTCATCCATTTAATAATGCAATGCAATTGTCAACATATAGGTCAATCCACCTTTCAGTGGATTGGCCATATTATTATTTGTTTTCCTTCTTGTTTTTGTCTTTAATAATTATATATAATACACTTTGATTTTTTCATCAATTTCGATCTTGAAAATTTCAGAACTAGAAAATCTTGTAAACATCAAAGTTATAAATATTTGAGTCTTTTTTAATCTGGAACTGGAATCGTCTCAATCTGATATCGGACTAAAAGTTATGGCCAAAATATGAAAATTGCGCAAAGTTGGAATTTCCGAAATTGTACACTGTTAGAACGTCCTTTTAAGTTTCCGATCTCCAAAATCCAAATGTCACGTTCATTTTTCTAATTATGCATCCAAAATATTATTTCACTTACATAAGAAATAAAAATCATAATAAAAATATATAAAACATAAATTTAATTATTATTTCACAAATGTGCTAAATTAAGGAGATTAATGAAATTATAAATGTAAAATGATTAGTTTCTCTTTTATTAAATATATATTTTTTTAATGTTCATCATATATATTGGGCTTTATCCATACCTATCTCTTTTTCTAAAAAAGAAGAAGAAGAAAATGATAATAGATTAGTAAGCTTCAACTTTAAAAGTTGTGGTGATTAGAGAAGTAGAAACCAGTATTGCTACTGATGTGTTTTTTTTTTTGAATGATCTCATCGAAAAGTGAAGCATTATAGTAAAACTTTGTATCCCAACTAAGATACCACATAAGACTTCTCACCAAATCAAATGCTAAAATACCCCATAGAGAGTATTATATTATTGCTACTCCATGTTAATGTGTAAAAGAATAGAAGTGAATTGAACAGTTGATCTCTTGCCAACAAGAGTCAATTTTCTCATTTTTAACGTTGGCGATAACCACAGGTATATTTAGGTACAAATTTGAGTTTTGATCGATTATAAAAATTATTTATTACATAAAATTTATTGTTAAACTTGATTCTTACTAAACTTAAATCTTAAGTATTTTCCTAAGTTTATTATCGAATTGATATGATTGTGTATTACATGTTTATAATGTTGTTACTTATGGGGTCCAGAATCTCACCTTGAGGTTTTGGGTTCGAATCCAGGGGGTGCAACTTCTTGTAAGAGCCTGGGGTTTTATCTGCGCCGCGGCCCAGAATGGGTGGTTTGGTGGCGGGGTTTCCAACGATTTCAAAAAAAAAAAAAAAAAAAAAAAAAAAAAAATATTGTTGTTACTTATGATTAAATTTCATATTTTTAAAAAAAAAAAAAGTTGGGGATAACCCAACTACAGCTCTCCCCAAAAACTTGGTGGGAGATGCTTGGGGAGAGAGCCTACTTATCCCAACTATCAGTTTTATTATCATGGTCTTGAGCCTTAGGCTGTGATTGAATCAAGCTACAATGGCTTAAGAGTCACATCTATTGTCAAATCAAAGTATTAAATATTACATTATGCTATGTATAATTACGGGTGGAAAATAATTAGATGTGTTGTTAAAGCCAAGTTCCATGTATTTATCAAACATTCATTATTATTATTATTTTTTTAATATTTTAAACTTTTAGTTCTCTAGGCTTTATAGTTGTTTTTATTAATAAAAAGTAGAAAAATCAAAAAATAACGAGAGTACTTTAGAGTATACATATAGAGCTAAGCCAAATGAAAATCAATTTCAACTTGCAACTAATTGTAATATCAGTCCCTTACTCCCTAACCTAATAATTGATAAATAAAAAATAATCAGCCATCTTGCTACAAATTCATGAGTATAATTCATCTTTAAAAATTGATATGTAATGGGAGAGAGCTCATTGGCTTATAACGTATTAATCAATCTCATATTTAGTCAATGAGTATTAAATGGATCATAATATTTCATCACGTTCCACAATACCCGACACCTATGCAAATTAATTATGAAATGGTAGCAGTTTGGAATCATTTGAATAAATTTAGGTATGATTGTATTAAATTTTTCATAATCTTTTATCATATGTGTTTTATTAATAATATACCGTTTAAATTAGTTATATTTAAATTATTATTCAATAATTATCTATTAAATTTATTTTTAAAAAAAAACTCAATAAAAAAAATCCATATTGAAGTGTCATTAATGCATGTTAAATTGGAGAGTCACAAAACTATTGAAATAGCAAAAAAGAGAAAAGTTCATGTTTCCTTTTTCAACAAAGAGAAAAGTAATAAACAGATATAATTAAGACACAACAACTAAGGAATTAAGCTAGCGATAGAAACTGTAGAGTCTGGCTGCTATAGAAAGGAAGTAATTATCAGATCAGATTCTGAAAGAATAAGACAAATCACATAAGGTTAATTATTAAAAAAAGTAAAATAATAAATTAATAAAACAAAGATTGAAGCTATGCAAATGCAAAAAAGCAGCTTTAAACATTCTCTCTCTATATATGTATATGACTGGTGATTGCATGAATAAGCAGCTGAACCTATAGCCGTCTAGCTACTTTTGAAGCTTCACAGTCACTATGATATCTATCTATGATCAATGATACTATTTCATTGTGTTGTTTGTGGCTCTACTCTATTATATATCTCTCAAGTCAAATTTTCAGTAATTTTAATTTGACAGTTAATTAGCAGCAACTTTTTTTGAGTGTAGTTTCTGGCCTATCTTCATGTATAGCCTTGTGCTTGGCTTTGTATATATAATATCAAAGTTGATGTGTCTTTGTTTATTATTAAATCTCTGGTGCATGCGATCCCGAGAAAGGTACGGAACTGTGGGTTAGCAAAGATCCTCTGTGTGAATGAGAGAGAGAGAGTTAATTTGCTAATCAGCTGGCTGTTGTTTCTATAGCTCTCTGTGTGTTGTGGCAGTATATATATATAGAGGACTGCTTCGTTCCTTCTGAAATGAAAGATCGATGAAGCTGCTGTTCATTAGCCAAGTCTAGCTATGTTTTATAGTGCTAATTATTTTCACTAGGACATTGCTGCAATATATATGTATGCATGTACATCCCCATTACAATAAATAAATAAATAAATACAAATAAAAATCCTTCCGTCTGCTGTGTACTACTAGGGTATCTGTAAATTCATCATTAATAATATTTATTGGGAATCGCTCTAACTAAGTTAATGAAACAATTCGTCCTAAAAATATTTAATTCTAAGGTTATCTTAAGTGGGGTTCTTTTTTTTGTACGGGTTAAATGAAATTAAGTGTTATTTTTCTAAAATAATAATAAGAGATTGGATGAAAAATGTAATTATAAATAATTTATATTTTTTAATTAAAAGAAATTTTTTATGTAGCGTTTTATGAAGAAAATCATTGAATTTCCTATATGACATTTTAGAAAGAAAAACAAACCAACATTATTATTGACATATTTCTGGTTGAGATTTGGCTCTAACACCATTTGTAAGGTTCGGTCTAATTAGTCAGATATTGTCCGTTCTGACGGCCCAAAGATTGCCCCAACAACTTGGCCCATCACGATTTTGTTTTTTGATATGGATCCAAACCCACTCAAAAGGTATCTATTAATTGAGGGACCACAATACTTATAAGGCTATCCCCGAAGTCTCTCTTAAAAAATGTGATATATATATATATATATATTATCCATCCCTCCATAGCAATCATAATTTTTTTTTTTAAATAATTAAAATGCTAAGGAACATAAGAAATGTTTTTTTTTTGGGAATAAGAACATAAGAAAAGTTGAAAATTTTGAATACATGCAATTATTATCTTTTAAGAAAGACTACACTATCATTTTTTTTTTAAAATCGTTGGAAATCCTACAATCAAATCATATTTTCCGGATTTAAATGAAATAAGTAAAATCTCATGCTGTCTCAGATTTTTACAATAAACATATTTCCTGAATTCGAACCAAGAACCTAAAAGTCATATCTTAAACCCTACGGCATTAAGCCACATCCCTTGAGAATATGTGATACCACACTCATGGAAAACGTCAAATTTTTATTCTTAACCTCCAATATATTATATATTATATTTGTTAAACAAAAGCTTAAAGTCAACAAACAACAACAACAAAAATAGGAGATTTAATTGAAAATTTGTGAGATTTTCTACATTGTTTGGTTCTGCTAGCTATGTTTTTACTTTTTATAGAAGTTTATGGCCTCATCTACAGTCAGGTACGTACATGTCGATTTTTTAATCGGAATTTTATTATGTGAAAAATATAGTACAGATTCACTTATATATGAATTTGTTCTGATATATTGTAAAAATCAAGAACATGGGTTTTTAGCGCCAACGTTAAAAATTTTGGTGTCAATAAATGGCGACGCAGAAAAATGACGCTAAAAGTTGGTCGCGGAAATATTTTAGCATTGATAACAGAAATGTCAACTCTAAATGTTTGACATTTAACATCGCCAACTCCGCGGTGCTAAATATATTAAAATTTATTTAAAAACCTTTAATAATTATATTTAGCATCGAATAAGCTTAGACGACGCTAAATCTCTAAATTGAAAAATTACATTTTAAAAAATATATTGTGGGACCCACATTAGACCCCACCTCACCTGACAAACAATGGGTGGACCCCACACATAAATCCCAGTATCATCCAACAGTGCGTCCACATATTTCATATTTATAATTTTACAAATTATTGCAATCAGTGTGACTTGAACTCTTGACCTCAAGAGTTGAAAATGTAATAAAGTTATCACTAGGCTATAATCATATTATTGTAATAAGATATAATGAATAATATATATGTGTGTACGTGTATAATACACTTAAATATCATTAATTATTATTATTATTATTACTACAGGTTTTTTAGCGCCGTCTATGCATCTGTCGTCGCTAAATGTATATATTTTAGCGTCGCCAACTCCATATACGACGCTAATTAATAATAATATATAATTATAATTAATAATTATTTTTATTATTACATGCGTCTTTAGCGTCGTAGGAAATAAACGACGCTAAATGTATACATTTTAGTGACGCCGCTAAAATTAATATACCGTGTCGTTAATAAATTCGACGCGAGATGTTATTATTTTTAACGTCGCCATTTTTTGGTGACACTAAATGATACATTTGCGATGATCTTACGTTAAATTTTTGAACGCTAAAGTTTTTTTTTGACAGTAAATTTGCTCGGATTCATTATAAAAACCCATGTACCTCACTCGTATACCTAAAAAATATTGCATTGCAGCTTAATTAACCTATTGGTTGTATGTGACAGATCTATATAGGGTTGGGTTAATTTGCTTTCATTTTTTTTTTCACAGGTGCTACTGCTACAGTGCTATTGTTTGATTAATAATTTTCCTGCCAGCTAGCTAGCTCTTACCGGAAGTTATTGCCCCAATCCTAATCTTTCATTTATTGTTCATAGTCGTAATAATAATAAATTGTTTTCAACATAATTTAAGCACCTCAATATTTGATTGTTATGAACTCAGGTGCAAGATCTGACCAATTTTTGTGAGGTCCTTTCAGGCATCCAGCCCGCATTAAATTTTGTATCAGGTGGTCACTTTCGTTAGCCTGCTGGCTTCAGAACTCTAAAATAATAATTTAATAATATTTTGATATATATTAAATGATAAAAAATTATCAAATAAATAATAACTATAATTAATATAATATCATATTATATATTTATTAATTCATAGTAAAACAGTTATAGAAAAAATAACACTTATAAAAATAAACTTAATTGAGATAGAGGGAGGTTCAAAAGAAACCAAGTGGAGACCACTTCACTGAAGATGATTGGATGGTGAAATTTAACAACTTTTGCCATGTAGTGCGTGCTTCGAAGTTCAAACTTCAAAGTGACTGTTTCACTTAATTAACAGTAAAAATTAATTACCTCGGTAAAAGAATTCAAATCTATTTCATTTCATCACTTGTACTTCTTCTAGGGGAAGACTTGTCTCTCTCAGATTTATTTTTTCTTGATTCATGGAGCTTTTTCAACTATTGTTTTTATTTTGATTATTCTCAAGTAATCTATGTTCTGTGTAGATATTTTAAGGAGTGCAGCTAATTATTATTGAAAATTTTGAAAAAATATGAAAGCAATAAAAAAAATCAACACCAATAATTTTGTTGACGGAATTGAAAACTCTCGATAATAAAAAATCACTCCGGATATAGGCTATCACGCGAATCAACTATGATGAGAAAACTTACATCGATGGTATATGACTTATGGTGACAACTTTACCGACTTGAATACCTCTAGACTGTAATAACTCGAAAAACTCACCGAGCCGGCACCAAGCGGCTTTTTTCAGAACCTCTGAAGTCTTTGCGTGAATTCTGATCAACTCTGCGAACTCGCAACACTGAACTCTAACTACTAATCTTCATCCTTTAGAACTCCGAAGGCTTATGAAATTTGGTTAGGATTATGTTTTTGTGTTACCAAAGAATAATCTTACAAAAGCAAATAAGACAAGAGAATCAATGGAGTTTTCTAGGTTGATTATCAAAAAAGAAGAAACAAAATATATGATGGCTCTCAAAATAGTATTTCTTCACTTGTGGTAAAGTGGTTATGTGTTTGTTTAAATAGGTTGGGTTTTCCTTGTGTAAAACTGGCTTAAAACACATCCAAAATAATATATTTATGCAAAGGCGTTCGAACGCCCCCCAAACTCGCTTCAAACGCAAAGTTTCTACCTCCGAGTGTTAGAACGCTCTAATGAACGTTACGCTATAGATTGCCACCGGTTCGGTTTGGTTCCAAACCAAAACTGAACCGAACGGTTACGGTTCTCAATCTTGTGGAACCGTAATGATAAGTGCTTTAATTTATATTTTTAATTTTTCATTAAGTTTGGGGGTGTTTGATAAGTGCGATTTATACCACTTATTCATGCATTCTTAGCTTACTATTTTGTTAGATTTCGTATCATTTAATGTATTTGTAGTTTCTTTTATGTTTTATTTGTAGGAAGTATTGGAACATGGATCTTGGGGAAAATTGACTTATTTTGGGACCTTAAGGCCGCATCGGAAGCACGCGGGAAGAGCAGAAACGCAGAAAGTATAATTCCAGCAAAACTGCCACGCGTCGCGACGCCAAACGTTGTGGCGTCCCGACGCGCCCTCAACATGACTACATAGTGAAATCCAGCAAGTTTGGCACCGCGGTGCCACTTGCTAGTGTCGCGGCGCCCCGAAGAGCCCAGAAACACCAATTTTTAGGGTTTTACATGCACAAATACTCCAAGACCTTATTATAAATATACAAGCTCATCCAAAACCCTAGCAGGAGGCTAATACACAATACAAAGACACAAAACACATATTTTAGAGAGATCTAAGGAGGAGGATTGAAGAGCGAGAAGATGAGACAAATGTGGTGACGTCCGAAGAGGAAGGATTCAATTCGGGTTTAATCATCTAGTTTATTTCTTTAAACTCTAATGATGTCCATTATGTTCATGACCCTATTTTCATTGTTTTTATCTTTAGTGATGAACTAACTCAATAATTCTAGAGGATGATGTAACTAATGCTTGAACTTATGTGTTGTTTGTCAATTTAATTTATATAAAGTTTTGATTCAGTTTATTTGTATTCTCTTGCGTTTAATGCTTCTTGTTTGTTGGCAAAAAATTGAGATGATGAATGTTTAGAACCTATCGCTCGGGAGAGAGGGATTCTGAATAAGATCTAGAGAATATAACCTATGAGTTTTATAGAGTTCGGGAGAATCTATAGTTCATTTGAAGTCGTTAACACAGAATCACAAAACGTAATGAGTTATTGATTACTAGATTTTTATAAAGATATCGAAGTCTGTAATTGATAATATTTTCACTATTACTCGAGAGAAGGAGTGAATACTTTAGGATTATTGACTTATAAACAATGCAACTGAACACAAATTAATTGGCATGACAAGTACATAGAGGATAGCTAGGCGAAATCAGAATCTAGAATCTCTCTCGTATTGGTTTCTCCTATTTAATTATTTTCATATCTTAGTTATTTAAATTAATCTTAATTAATTATTTTCTAAATAAAGTTAGGTTTACTAATTATAGTACTTAGTGTGAATTGAACATAATCCATATGTGTTCAACACTCTTCACTCATCTTTACTAAAATTTGACACCATACACTTGCGGTACGATATAAAATATCGCAACAAGCTTTTGGTGCCGTTGCCGAGGATTATTTGTTTAATTCACATTAATACTATTACCAAGTAACCTTAGCTTTAATTTAGAATTTTACTTTTTTATTTTTAGTTTATTTTTGTTTTGCATCTATTTTTTTATTTTGTTTTTTTTTTTATTTGAATTTTTTTTCTGTCTTTCTGTGCTTCAGTGAATGCGAAGATCCACAAGTCTCTACTCGCTCCTGTTTGATCCTGAAATAGAAAGAACAACGATGAGACTAAGGAAGGAAAGGAAAATTGAAAAAGAAACAATGACGACTGAAAACAGAAAGAACAATCCACGCCATGTGGCAATCAGAGATCACTTCAAGTCGGTCATAGATGATAATTACTCTGAGATTGCGCATCCGCCAATCAATGCTAACGACTTTGAGCTGAAACCTTCATTGATCAACATTGTGTAAAAGAATCAGTTTGGGGGTTCAGCTGTAGAGGATCCCAATTTGTATTTAATGATGTTCTTGGAGATGGCGGATACCATAAAGATAAATGGCATGACTAAAAAGGCTATCAGGCTACGCTTATTCTCATTCTCTTTAAGGGATAAAGTATGTGAAATGCTTCAATCAATACAAATGGAGATTATCATGACATGGCATGATATGGCCACAAAATTTCTTGAGAGGTTCTTTCTGTTGGGGTAGTTGTGGAACCCCTAGGGTCGGATCGGTGCCCCGCACAGCGGAAATGGGTCTAACCAATGGATATCAAGTAAGGGTGTAATTTTAAATTATTTAATGAAATACTATACTCCATTACGAGTGTATAGTAAAAAATCGGGACTGAATCGTGTTGGTTTCTAAGGCATTCCCAAGATCATTCAAGCAATAGAAATAAAGTGAATACATAAAGAAGTATGGTGGAATCATACTTACAATGAACGGATATTGGACGCGTTGAACACAAAAAAAAATCCATTGAAGTTCAGCCAATGTCCCCTTTTGTTTGTTGAATCCAAACTCCAGACTTTGTGTATTGAGATTCCAAGCTCAATGGGAAAGTTTCCCTATCACCTTTGTATGAATTCCTTCAAGTGCTAGCTTAGGAAAAATTGCTACAAAATTTCCTATCACCAAAGGAGGCTCACGGTTTTTGTGTTCTTGGGAGAGAGAGAGAGTTTCAATTTTTGTATGTTTTGTTTTCTTAAAAACCTAATACCAAAATCTCACCCAAATTTTGGTATATCACTTTCCAAAAGTCAAAAGCCAAATTGGAGGGAAAAATGCATTAAAGGCTCTCACCAACTCCCATCACAAAATGACTAGATGCATTTCACCAAAAAGGTTGACAAGACTTCCATCATTAAAGTGACTAGTGATGTGACAAGCGATGTGACTTGTGGGCCCCACTTAAATTCAAAATGCGAGTGGGCCCGCAAACACATTCCGGGCTCGGGTTCGTTAATTCCGAATTAACGAACTTTCCGACGTGACGTAATTAAATCAAATTTAATTAAATAATTATGTCTAGCAAAATTACTATTCACGTCGCTCGCGAATTAATTCTAAATCAATTCGTTAGCCCGAATTAAAATCCAATTTTAATTCCGCGTCGAAATCTAATTTCGTTTAATATATCGAATATATTATTTTATCGATTAATTCCAAATTAATCATTCTCTCTCTTCAAATAGTATTTTATCCCAGATAAAATCTCTCCGCAATTAATCCTAGATTAATTATGTTCGATTCATACGTCATCGGTGAATCTTCGGGAAGCGACCTATGAGATCCCTGGATATGTTGGCAGTAAATCCGGTCTTCGGACTATCCGAACACTACGTACCTCGTACTACGTTTTTACCGATTTACGAGACATGGTTGGCTTCTAGCAAAGCACCGTGCCTACCCAATTCTCCAGAAATATTCTTAATGGAATATATAATCTATGTCAGGCGTAGTATACATAGTATTGCATATTGCGATCCAGTATCGGATGTCACATGCAAGGCCTGAGGCTGGAATAGTGTCTACCCCGTACGAAACATATATCAGATTACAAGCAACTAGTCTCTTTAATCGGATAATCATGACCTTGTCATATTATCCCGATGGTTGCAACCATTTAGAGTACCAGTTCTGTATCTCTGCGTGATCATCATCTCCATACGACTGAAGTGATACTTCCTTCTTGACATCACACCCAATACACTACGATTCTCAATAAACCCAGAAGAGGCGTACACAGAACCTGTTAAAGTCCTGGACGACCAAAACTAAAGCGTATTGATAGTCGCAAGTACTAGCGATGCAAGTCTCAGGTTAAGACCAAATACACCTACCCTGATGCGGATTCCCATAGACACATAGTCATACTACCAATGGGATTCTGCGGGGTCTATCCAGAGCGAAGCTGTTTCCGTACCATCGGTAAACACAACCTCCTATCACATTTGCATAAGTATCCAATACTTAAATATATGAGAACTATACCGTTACGGGCTTCCATAACACGCACAAGTGCAATACTAGTCTATTCCGCATTATCGATGTCCAATCTCGATAATACTACGACTAGGGATATTTAATGATTAAACCGTTATGGATTGATACTGTCTCATATCTTATAATCTGGAACTAATCATAAGGACTTTTATCATTTATATATATATAAGTAATCAAATTACAAAATGATAAAATGCAATTTCCATTGCTACATAATTAATTTGTACAAAAACCACAATGTCTTTTACAAATAGTGACGCTATGGGTCATAATAGTCTAACAATCGGAGTCCGGAAGCTCCAGAACGAGAGAAAACAAAATCAGTGTGCGTATCACTGTAGCACGCAACGCAACGCTTCCTTTTTTTTTTTTTTTTTTTTGCTTTTACAAATGAAAACTTCAGTTCTCTGGAAAATTTCCAGAGAGCTGGAGCAATTAGGGCCTAATTTCTTCCGGTCTTCCGTAAACACTTTAAAAACACCAAAATTAATTTTTAACATCAAAACTAATATCAATATATGTTATAGAATAAAAATCAAGTTTTTCAAAATATCAAATATTTTTACAAAAACATAAATTTATTCTAAATACGCACTTGCGTAAATTTTAAATCCAATACACAAACCAAATTAGAATCCCAATAAGAAATGTCTCGTGAACAATTCTAGGTCACCCAAAGGTGGTCAAGTGATTCTAGAATGGTAGCCATAGCTCTAATCAAGTGATTCTAGAATGATAGTTATAGCTATAAACTTTAATCTAGAAGTCCAAACTCTTATTAATTGTTTCATGTCCAACATGAACATCTTTGACCTAAATTATAAGCATGTTGTGTATATACTTCTAAAGTATCATAACACAATTGATTAGCCTTATTTCAACATTAAGCTATGCGATCATGCATATATTACACAAATAAACATAGCTTAGGAGAAGATTAAACATTACCTAGTAAGCTTGATGCAATATCTAATATACCTCTTCTTTGTTGAAATCATCGGAGAACCTCCAAGGTGTGTAAGCTTGACTCCAAGATCCAATCTTGTTTCCAATACTACCAAGCTTCACTTCCAGATCCAATCTTGATTTCTCCTAAATGAAATGTTGTAGAGACCTTACAAGCTTCTCTAAACATTTCTCTAACTTAGGCTAATCTTTCTAAGAATTTGCTTGTATTTGTACTTGTAATTAAAACCTTCTTAAAACTTGCTATTTATAGCAAAACTTATGTAATTTTTAATTAATAAAGGTTGTAATCAACTTTTAAGTGGGCTTAATCCAATTTGTCCAAATATGTATAATTAGGTGTGACTAATCTCCATTGTCTCTCATTTTAATTTAATCCACTTAAATCAAGCCAATGATTAGAAAATGGATTATTTAAATGTTTGCCACCTTGATTTAATCCAATTAAATCAAGCCAAAACCACCTTAACATACTTACAATTACCATAATATCCTCAAATGGTAGAAATAATTATGATTTTACAATTAAGCTTTTGAGTAATTATTGAATTAATCCAATTAGGTCAAAGTAAATAATCAATATTATCCAATAACACTTGATTATCTTAGTTGATAATTATAATATAGAATATTACATTTTATTAAAAAAAATCAGCTACCTAAGTGCTCAACGAGTACACTTCATATTGGGACTCCCTAAGTTCAGACACGTTCGTCATATAAGCCTAGCTAATATGTACGTAATTTGGCCACCTCTGAATTCACGAAGAACACGAACGACCTTTTTGAACTATACAAGTCGAGGTAATCACATATGTTTAACAATCCATCCGTCGTAGGCTATTTGAGTTGTGCTTAGGAAACATATAATACACCGTCAAGTTACCAAGACGCACATCTCATGTCGACATGTCCACGATTCTTTACAACTGATGCGATCCACCCTAGGTGATCGGATTTGGCCAAAGTCTTTAAGAATCGTGACTTTGCTAACATGGATACCTAAACCCCTTATAGTACACATACGGACCAACGAATCCTATCTTGCTTCATACTTGATTACTGAGTGCATCGGTCCACACTCAACGAACATCTAGAGGCCGGACCATGAAAGGTTTCTGACATACATGGCATCAAAGTGTGGAGGATCTCAAACAAAATCAATGTTATCCTATAGTCAAAGGATTACATATGCTACTCGACTCGAGGGGATTCCTATTGACAGTGGTGTGTACTTCTAACTATTAGGAATCACCTATGAGTCATTCAGTATTTGCTTCAACGAATACCCACATGTCTATACGAGTTTCCAAAACTCATGGTACATCGGGTTAAACCATTGGAACTCCAATTCCAGTATACGACATGTGCTAGTCTTCTAGGTTATAGGAATTCGACCGTATTCCAAAACCAACGACTAAGGATATTTACTTTAAGAAAAGTTTACATCTAGTGTCAAAATTATTCTAAGGTCGATGTCATTCTTAGCATATCTATACATCAATCTAATATGCATAATATCAATACCATTAATAAGGTATGAAATGAAAAAATGTAGTTATTTTATTAATAAATAATAAAATGTACAATTCGGATTGGCATTCAAAGCACCAACTCCATCACTTTCCACCAGCTAAATCAGCTCAACTGATAGCAGAAATTAGCATATTTAAGCAGCTGGAGACTGAGAATCTGTATGAAGCATGTGAGCATTTTAAGGATCTACTCCAAAGATGCCCACAACACGATTATGCAGACTAGGTCCATATTCAGTTGTTCTGTAATAGGCTGAATGATTCGAATAGGACTGTGGTTGATGCAGCAGCTGGGGGATCTCTATTCAAGAAGTCAGCTGATGATGCCTACAATCTGTTAGAATAAATGGCCATTAACCACTTTCAATGGCCAAGTTAACGCACTATAGTGACCAAAGTGGCTGGAATATATGAAGCGGACCCTCTCGTGGCACTTACAGCTCAGATTTCAACCCTATCGACTCATGTAGCAGCCCTAACTAACCCACGAGTACAACCATCTATTGAATCTGTGGCGGCTGCAAATATGTTATTATTGGAAGGAGACATGAGCTTTGAGCAAGTCCAATATGTGAACAATCAGAACTTCAACAGCTATAGAGGCAATCATGTGCCTAACCATTATCATCCAAACCTGTCATATGCTAATACAGAGAATGCCTTGCAACCTTCACCTGGCTTCAACTATCAAAGAGCTGAGCAGAAAAATTCCTTAGAAGATTTCATGAGCATGTTTGTTGCTAATACTTCAGCGGGTTTGAGAAGAATGAGTCAAGGCTAAACAATATTGAGACACACATGGAAAATATAAGGGCAATAATGAAGTCTTTAGAAACACAGATTGGCCAGATTACTTCCTCCATAACCAATCGACAGTAAGGGGCATTTGGATAAACTGCCACAGCCCGTCAAATTATATTTTTCATGTCACAACAGCCAGTGAATACCAAAGAAGAAGCCACCATGACCATTTGGGTGGTTGCGTCTGGCTGAAGACGTTAAACTTAGCGCTAGAGGGGAGGCAACCCTTACATTTTTTTTATTATTTTCTTTATTTTAATTTTTTTTGTGCTATTGTTTATTTATTAGTTTGCATGCTATTTATGCATGTAGCAAGAAACACACAAAGCCCGTGCAACCAAATTATGACCAGCAGGAGCCTGATCAACTCCATGCATGGTAGTGTTATTATTTACTCTTATTTCTTTATGTTTATCTTACATTGAGGACAATGCAAGTTCTAAAATAAAATTTTGTTTTTAATCATTGATAGTAAAGCATAAGTCTAATGATGAATTTGTTTGCTTTAGATGAAATATTAGAAATGATAAGTCCTAATTGATTTTTATCTGATGCCTTGAGTAGGTGATCTAGGTTAGACTCGTAAGCACTTAACAATAGGTTTTCAGGAGTAAGAACTTAAGTAGTGGACAACGTGACTAGTTGAAGAAATTGCATGCCGATGAATGATCGTTTGCATATATATCTATCTCAATATGCTAGTGTTATGATGTATGATATGATAAGAAAAAAATTAAAAAGAAAGAAGTTAAACCACCTATAATCGAAAAGCATGAAGCTACCCATGGGCGAGTGTTAGGACCACCATGAGGAGAAATGCTACAGTAAAGGGAAGGTATGTTGAAAAAAATTGAAAAAAAAAGGGAAGGAAAAGAAGAAAATAAAATCGTAAGATACTGAGAACAAAATAGGTAAATACAGAGTACTTTTGAGATATCTAGGTTGGTTTGACCCATCGGATCCCAATTTTTGAGCAAAATTATTGAGTTGGCTTACTTAGGAGTCGAGCTGCGAATGAACCTTTACACACACACACTGTGAGTCTGGCTTAGATGATTTATTCAAGAAATTGGATTTGAGTTGCATTGAGTACTTTGAAGGTTCTCTGATTACATTGAAAATCATTCTTTAAGGACAATAATATGTATAATTATCGGGACTATTTTCTTTATTATTATATTTTTGCATGATTGCATGTTTGTGAATGACGTTTGTGGGTATCGTCGCTGTAAGCCCTCACGAGACTATAACTCGTCCATTAGGGTTGCCTATGGGTTTAAAGGCTTGTTGCATACGCTAAATACCTAGTTACTTTTGTTATTTTTGTTTGCTTAGTTTTTATTTTGTCTTTTGCTCGGGACTAGCAAAATCTTAAGTTTGGGGGTGTTTGATAAGTGCGGTTTATACCCAGTTATTCCTGCATTCTTAGCTTATTATTTTGTTAGATTCTGTATCATTCAATGTATTTGTATTTTCGCTTATGTTTTATTTATAGGAAGCATTGGAACATGGATCTTAGGGAAAATTGACTTGTTTTGGGACCTTACGGACGCATCGAAAGCACGCGGGAAGAGCAGAAACGTAGAAAGTATAATTCCAGCAAAACTACCACGCGTCGCGACACCTAACCTTATGGCGTCACGACACGCCCTCAGCATGGCTGCATGGTGAAATCCAACAAGTTTGGCGCTGAGGCGCCACTTGCCAGCGCCGCGGCGCCTTGCAGAGCCTAGAAACACCAATATTTAGGGTTTTACGTGCACAAGGATTCCAAGATCTTATTATAAATACACAAGCTCGTCCAAAACCCTGGCAGAAGGCTAATACACAATACAAAGACACAAAACACATATTTTAGAGAGATCCAAATAGGAGGATTAAAGAGCGAGAAGATGAGACAAAAGCGGTGACGTCCGAAAAGGAAGAGATTCAATTTGGGTTTAATCATCTAGTTTCTTTCTTTAAAATCTAATGATGTCCATTATGTTCATGACCCTATTTTCATTGTTTTTATCTTTAGTCATGAACTAACTCCATAATTCTAGAGGATGATGTAACTAATGCTTGAACCTATGTGTTGTCTGTCAATTTAATTTATATACAGTTTTGATTCAGATTATTTGTATTCTCTTGTGTTTAATACTTCTTGTTTGTTGGCCACAAATTGAGATGATGAATGTTTAGAATCTATCGCTCGGGAGAGAGGGATTTTGAATAAGATCTAGAGAATATAACCTACGAGTTTTATAGAGTTCGGTAGAATCTATAGTTCCTTTCAAGTCGTTAACACAGAATCACAAAAAGTAATGAGGTATTGATTACTAGATTTTTATAGGGATATCGAAGTCTTTAATTGATAAAATTTTCACTATTGCTCAGGATATGGAGTGAATACTTTAGGATTCTTGACTTATAAACAATGCCACTGAACAAGGATTAATTGGCATGACAAGTACATAAGGGATAGCTAGGTGAAATCAAAATCTAGAATCTCTCTCTTATTGGTTTCTCCAATTTAATTATTTTCATATCTTAGTTATTTATTTTAATATTAATTAAATATTTTCTAAATAAAGTTAGGTTTACTAATTATAATACTTAGTGTGAGTTGAACACAATTCATGTGGGTTCGACACACTTCACTCATCTTTACTAAAATTTGACACCGTACACATGCGGTACAAATATAAAATATAGCAACACGTAACCAGACATGATCATTCTGGTTCGGTTACGTATCTAAAAGATTGGAGAACCGTAACCGTTAACCGAACCGGACTGAACGGTTCCAGTTCAATTTATTTATTAAAAAAATAATTTAAAAAATGGAAATTAATTTTTTTTAAAATTTACAATGGGATATTATTACCAAATAAATATTATTAAAAAATTATTTACTTGAATTTTATTATATTAAATTAAAAACTTAAATTAAAAATAAAATAAATAGCTTGAACTTAAAAAAATTATTTATTTGAACTTAAATTTTGTTATACTAATATTGGAACCGTCCGGTTCCAACGATTCTGGTAGGGTGGGAACTCTAACCGGAACCGGTAGGAACAAAACCAAATGGTTCATTTCGGTTCGGTTTTAGTTCAGAACAGAAACCGTGGCTGGGTCTATGTTACGCAAACGCACGTCACGGACTGGTTTTGAGGTGTAATCTAAAACGCTTGTAACATTTTCTTCTCTTGGCCAAATTTTGCGGTTTTTATATGTACGCTATCGTTTTCAAGTATAATTTCCAATGACACTAACCTCATATCAATTGAAGCTCTAAATATTATGAAATGTCCAAAAGAGTGAACGTCACTCTTATATCTTCATATGATGTTGTCCAATTACTTCGAGGTCTTCAAGACTCATTACAACTCAATTGAACTTGTTTTGTTACGAAAGTTGCTAAAACACATGAAAGTAGCATTCTCCCCATTTGGAAACATGAATGCACTAACTAAGTGGAGTTACATCGAAGTGTACTCTTATCACATCTTTTAGACTTAAGGCATTCTGAAGTTGATGAGAAATAATCTTCATTTCTTACCCAAACTTTCTTAGGAATCTCTTTCACTTGAGTATTCATAGTCAGTAGTACAAGTTTCTCATTAATATACTGAGTCTGTTTAGCTAATGCAGAAACTTGACTAGCTAGATTTGAAGATTCAAATCTATGTGAAACACTCTTATGCCTTCTCTTTTATTTATGAAACAAGAAACACTTAGGTCTGATGTGTCCTGACTTGCCACAGTGATGGCAAACAGACACAAATCTCGGATGAGAATGAGGTTTACCAGCAATACCTCTAGATTGAGATTGAGTCACTAGACAAGAAATAATAAGAGTATTTTTATGATATTCATCGACATGTTTCTTTCCTAAGTCACGTGGAGGAGTGACCGAAACAGCTTTGGACGTTGACTCTTTGTCACAGTTAGACTCAATAATGTCTACTTCTCTATTCTCATAGGAAAACTTGTCAATCTCTAACATACGGTCTAGTTTCTCAGTTCTACTAGAAAATATGGATATCTGGGTTCTAGCAATTTTAAGTTATGCTTATGAGAATTTGACTCTATCAACTAGTCCATTATTCTTCTCGTCAATGTCATCAGTAACAACAAGACTCTTGCCAAGTTTGACTTGAATTTCATTCTTTTCTAGCTCCATTTCTTTCATCATCTTTTTGACCTTAACATTCATCTTTTTGATAGCTAAGCTCTCATTAAACAATTCAGTGTAATCTACCTGAAGAGCATCTTCATCTACTGAATCATCGTGAGAGAATTCAGAACAAGCATCGACAACACTAATGTTATCCTCTTTCTCACATACCACACTCGAAGAAAATACAATGTAATTATTTTCTCATTAGGAGACTCATCGGAAGTATAGCCACCTTCTGAATCACTATGTGAGACTGTCTTAACATTTTTTACCCTTCGATTTAAGGTATGTGGGACACTCAGACCTAATATGTCCAAAACCTTCACTTACATGGCATTCAATATCTCGAGGTTTATCATCATTCTCCTCTCTAGACTCTCTTATAACGACAATTTTCTCTAGTTTCTCATCATTTTTCCTATCAATGCCACAACCACTCTTTTTCAATTTAAGAAATTTCTTGAACTTGTTAGTAAACATAGCCAAATTAGTATATGTGATAATATTATCCTCATCATCATCAGATGAATCATGGGTAACTTCCTTTGTGGTTTTCATCCCTATGTTCTTAGGCTTTCTATAACCATGAAGTTTTCTCTCATACACATGATGTTTTCCTACGAGGTCCTCTAATTTTAAGTGATCTAAATCATTACTCCCTTCAATGGCTGTAATCTTAAGTAAGAACTTTTCAGGTAGGGATCAAAATTTTTTCCTAACTATCTCATTCGTTGGAACAGTCTCGCCTAGCGACTTCAAACCGAGTAGCAAGCTCTTGGAGTCTATTATTCTTATCGGCCAAGGTGTCCTCATAAACAGTATGAAGGATGTCCAATGGATCATTGGCTATCTTACACATAGATATTCTCCTAAATTCACGCGAGTAAACAACAACATGAATGTTGTTAATGGCTTTGATGTTCCTGTTGCTCGCATCATACTCCTTTTTAGTCCAAGTTAGTTTATCTTTAGGGAAGGAGACCCCATCAATTATAACCACGGGAGATTTCCACCCCTACTCTACTGACATCTAAACCCTATCATTTAGGGATTTAAGGAACGCTCTCATGCGAACCTTCCAATGCAGGTACTCAGTTCCGTCAAAGAATGGTGACAATTTAAGAGTAAACTCTTATCCATAGTTTAACAGGTTAAGGATCAATGTTATTCTCTGGTACCAATTGAAAACTTTGAAATTTATCTAAGGTTCTGACCCTATACGAAATTAAACAATTACTATAAAATAGGCAGGTAAAAGTTAGAGCGACTATGGTATGAATCAACAAGCACCCTTAATCTATGCAGTTATAAGATAAGACAAATATATGATAGTAATAAAAAGAATCAACACCAATAATTTTATTGACGGAGTGAAAAACTCTTAAGAGTAAAAAACCATTTCGGGTATAGGCAACCACCCGAATCAACTATAATGAGAAAACGTACAGCGATGGTATAAGACCTATGGTGATAATTTTACTGACTCTAATACCTCTAGACCGTAATAACATGAAGAACTCCCCGAGCCCGCACCAAGCGGTAATGTCCACTACAAGTTTCGACACACCACCATCCATTTGCGCCACCTTAAACAAAAAAAAATAATAGTGCTTGTTTCTCAAGAAAATTTAAAAGAAGAGATAAGAAAATGAGAAATTGATAATTGGAGTTGAGGTATGCAAAATTTTGATGGTATATAGAATTGAGTAAGAAAACTTTTGATGGCTTATTGGAGTTGAGAGATAAAAAGATTGTGGTGTACATTTAGAGGAAGAAAATAATAAGCGAGAAGATTTGTAAATTTTTGAGACATTTGAAATTCTTGTAAGGCAATTTTTTTTTGAAATTTGACGAAATTTAGCGACGAAATAAAGATTATGTTTTTATTTAGCGACGAATTAGTGACGAAAAACCCGTCTCTAAATTTTTTAAAAAAGTGGCGGCGAATGAATAAAATTTTGGAGGGATTAAAAATTTAAAAATTAGCGACGAAATATATGTTTTATTATGGAATATTGATTCTGTTTCTATTTAACGACGGAAAATTCATCTCTATTTTTTTGAAAAAAAAGTAGCGCGAAAGGAATAAAATTTTGGGGGGATTGAAAATTTTAAAAATTAGCTATGGAATAAAGTTAATGTTTCTATTTAGCGACGAAATATATATTATGTTTCTATTTAACGACGAAAATATTTTGTTAATAATTAACAATAGTTTCGCAAATTAGAAATTAAAATTAAAATTTAAATAAGAATTTAAAATTAGCGACTATTTAGGGACATAAAAAATTTATTTCTAATTAACAATAGTGTTGAAAATTAGTAATTAAAATTAAAAAAAAAAAATTAAAATTAGCTACATAATAGAGATTATGTTTCTATTTAGTGATGAAATATTAATTATGTTTCTATTTAGCGACGAATTAGCGACAAAAAAAATCTATTTTTCTAACAAATCAGCAACAGATTTCCTAGTTTGTCGCTTATTAGGGACGAAAGTTGAGACAAACCTAATTTTCGTCTCTAATTCTATTGCAAATTCCATCGCTAAATTCACATCATTTTTCTCGCGCCATTTTTAAGGATGAAATTTTTTGTCGCTAAATTCTGTCACTCATTTCATTAACCGTTTCGATTATGTCTCTATTCGGTTGCTAAATTTTGAAATTGAATATTCTGTAACTAAATTCCATCGCTAAAACTGATCTTTCTTGTAGTAGGAAGCCTGTTGTATGTTAGACCTCTCAATTTTTTTTACTGTTAATACTAAGTAAATAATAGAAATATCTCATTAAATTTATAAATTAATCCCTTTAAAATTACAAATTATAGAACCTCGTGCATATTCCGATAGGAAGTGTCACGACCCCCCAGCTAGTCCAGTCAAGCATCGGTGGAAACTACCAAGCTGGAGTACGGTAGGGGCATGTGCTTACCAGAATAGTTTTTCAATCAACCATTTGCACTTTTTTACTTCCTTAACTCCCCAGAGCGGGCCCAACCCTAGAAAGGGGTTCGCGAACTTCTTAAGTTCGAACATTCTATATGTCATACAAATCAAACAAATATGCACAAATATTACATCTTAAATTACAAAGTTAACAAATCACTGAATATCTTTTCAATATTATGGTTTACAATAAAAATCTTAAAAATATGCAAATGATGACTTAAATGTCTGGACCGACCCGAAAAATAACTATGGCAAGTGGATCAAAACCCGATACTGCTACTACTGTGCTGGCGAACTACCTGGAATGTTTGAGGAAAAATTGAGTGAGCTTAAAGAGCTCAATAAGTAAAGCACTCATACTCTCAACATGACATCACCAACAAAACAGAGATATATAAGTATATATATATAATATAATATATGAAAATAACATATACTACAATATCATCTCAAGCAACCATCCCATAAAAATACAAATATCCATCAAACATGGTTGCTAATCCGGGTCCAGTATAATAGTGAGTTGAAACCAATGGGAGAGTCCCTCTCATACTCCTAAGGTTTCCCACCATATTATCCCGCAAAATATGTGTGAGTGGGTTAAAAACAAAGGGAGAGTCTTTCTCATACTCCCAAGGGTTTTCACCATACTATCCTGCAAAATATCTCATCACATCTCATTTCATCTCCGACCACTATTATACAAAACCCGATAACATAACATAACATCACACATCATCCAATACAACCACATCTCATTTTCAATCCATCAATCTCATCTCAACATTCATGAATTCATAATTCTTATGCTTTCAATGACTCAATATAATATCTCCACAAATATATATATAATCAACAAACAATTATGTTAAGGGAATCATCCTGCATTGTACTTACCTCTATCCACACAAAAGTCCTTAATATGCCTATGTCCTCGCTAAGAATCTGAAAAATATAAAATTAAAATCAGGTCCCTCATTTTTTATAAAATTATGATTTTACCCCTAAACTTTCTAAATTTCCATTTTAGCCCATAAACTTTCCTACTATGTCCGTAAAGTCCTCAATCTCTCAATTATTACCTATTAACCCCCTGAAAAATAGAATTTACATTTTTATCCTCTTAATTATGCAAATATACAATTAAGTCCAAAACTTTCAAATTCTATCATTAACACTCCCAAAATGATAATAATCACGTATCGAGCTCCAACGACCTCCAAATCTCACAATGAATAAGCCGATGTTCAGCAAACATCTCAAGGATCATGGTGATAGTGGTGGTGGGGACTGAAACACGGCGGTTACCGATGATCGGTTAAACACTGATAACTATTATATTTTGCTCGTTTCTCAACAAGCGAAGGTCCGATTTGGGCAAACGAAGTGTCCAACTTGCGTATCTCGACGAGGGGAATATTCTGGTCTGAGAGGTATCGAACACTTATGACGGCGCATGGAGCACATTGACAGCAAGTCGCCGGCTCGTGGGGGCGCATCCAATGGTTTCTCTACGGTAGTCCGATGATGGTGGTTTCTCTCTCTAAAACTCCCCAAAATTATTCTCATAACTCTTAAATTTATCTTTAACACACTCTCTTCATTAGTTACAGTCTGAATCCAGAAAGCTTACTTGGTGAATGGAGTTGAAGATGAACAAAGACCTTAAGAAAATCCCTCCAAAAGAAATGTTCTCAACAGAAGCATTAAAACTAGCACCACCTCTTATTAGGTCCAACACATTCTTCTTTGTATACTCATTCTCCCCCTCATCTGCTATATTTCTGCCATGAAGAGATAACAAGGATGAATTCTTCTTTTTTATTATTAGAAGTGGCTAGATGGTGATAGGAGTGGTTGTTAATGATTGGATTATAGGTGAGGTGATGGGTTTTATTTTATTTCGATAATTAGGAGACATAAAAATATGCTTTAGGTAATGATATAAAATTGTGTGGTTTGGTTATCTTTGAATATAATGGAGGTAATAATTTGATAAAAATAAAATGAGGTATTACAATCTACCCACCTTACAAAAATTTCATTTTTGAAATTTCTCAATCCCCAAACAGCTCTGGGTATTTCTCCCTCATATTTTGTTCCACTACTCAAGTCACTTCCTAGATGTGATGATTATACCACATGACCTTTACATGAGAAATACATCTGGATCTCAACTCTCGAACCTTTCGATCTACGATCTCCACAGGTTTTTCTTCATATATCAGATTCTCGCTCAACTCTACCGGTTGACTCTCCAAAATGTGAGAAGGGTCTGGTACATACTTCTTCAGCACAGATTTATGGAACACTTTATGAATCCTTTCTAATTTTGGCGGCAATGCTAGACGATATGTCACCTTGCATACTCCTTCCAAAATCTCGTATGGACTAATACAGCACGGGGAAAACTTTCTCTTCCAGCGAAATCTCAAAACTCCCTTCCAATGAGAGACTTTCAAGAATACTTTATCCCCAACTTGGAACTCAAGGTCCTTCCCTCTACTGTTGACAAAACTCTTCTATCGACTCTGTTCATCTAACAGTCTTTATCGGATTAGCTTGATCCTCTCAGATGTCATATCTACCAAGTCTGAGCCATGAAACTCTATCTATTTCCAATCTCGCCCCAACAAATAGAAGTCATACATCTCCTCCCATACAAAGCCTCAAATAGAGCCATGTCGATACTAGTCTGAAAGCTCTTTTGTAGGCAAACTCGATCAGACGTAAATGCTCATCCCAACTCCCAGAGGATGTTAATACATACGATCTCAGCAAATCTTCTATCGTCTAAATAGTCCGCTTAGACTGACTGTCAGTCTGTGGGTGAAATGCGGTGCTGATAGAAATCTTCGATTCTATAGACTTCTAGAAACTCTGCCAAAAATAATAAGGAAATCTGACATCCCTACCTGATACAATAGACAATGGTACACCATGAAACCTTACAGTCTGCTCCACAAATAAATTTCGCTAGTCTTTTAGGTCCCCATGCAACTCGAATCTACAGAAAATGGGCAGATTTAGACAATCGATCCATTATCACCCAAATTTCATATAGCCCTTCGGCAACACTACTAAAAAATCCAACGTAATATTTTCCTTTGGCCACTCAAGTATAGGTAGAGGCTAGGGTAATCCAGATGGATGTTGATGCTCTACTTTAACCTACTGACAAACCAATCACCGAGATACGAACTCTGAAATCTCTCTTAATTCCTGGTCACTAATATGTATTCTTCAGATTTTGATACATCTTGGTGCACCCATAATGCATATAATAAGGAGCATTGTGATCCTCATCCAAGATGTCTTACATGAGCGTTCTAGTATGTGGTATCACAACTCTATCACCAAAAGTTATACATCCTCTGATCTCAATCTGAAAGTAGTAGTCTCATTCTTTGCAATCTCTGTGCTCCATTTTCCACATCGGTCATTTCGCTCTGTGCTATTTTGAGTCCATCTAACAGTGTGGGTTGAATCTTCATATGGGAAAGAATATCTCGACTGTCGAACCGTCCAAAAGTCAAACGTACCAATGTCATCTCCTTGAACATTCTCTATTTGTCTTTCTAAAATTATAATTTACCCACATTCTTCATACTCGATGTATCAGTAACTACATTGAACTTTCCTGGATGCTAATCAATAGTACAATCATAGTCACTTAGAAACTCCATCCAATATCTCTATCTTAAAATTCAACTATTTCTGCTTTACATCTTGTCACCATGACAATTATTATCCTTTCCATTCAGGCATGGATACTGTGAAAGTGTCTTTTCATGAAGAAATTATTACAATCTCTCCATATAAATGGATGCTTAAATTCTTAGTGAGTACTCAAAACTTCTTCAATGGCATTCTCCTCTGTCAATCCTAACCCCTGTTCAAAGTCTGCCAGAGCTAAGGTGATATACCAAAAGCTTTATAAATGGCCAGTCACAAATCGAGCAGTTATAGATGCTAAATATGTTCGAGACCCTTGGAGAGATATTTATGATTGTCTCAATAAAACTCCATCCGCTCTTTTGCCTAAAGAGATTGCAATGGATATCATGGAAATATTTCCTACAAACTTCATGAGGTGATGTTTCATTCTTAGAACCATTTGGAATAAAAAAACATATGGTTTAATCCAATACAGTCGTAATTGTTCACTGTGGATATCACATATACCATTCCACAGTTTTCATCAATAGCCATGATTTCTTCAACCATTGCCAGTGGAGTCTTGGAATCTTGTTTGAAATCGATTTCCTAAATGGATTTATTCTTGGACCAAGTTTAATCCATCCCAACAATCCTGGTATCTCAGAAGCCAACCTTGGTGAGCTTCCTCACTTCATCAGTAATATTTTATACCGATGGTATAAATGCCACAAAAGTATTATTGTTTGGATCGAAACCATTACTACCCAAAATGGTCGTATGACTATTCACTCATTTACCACCTAATTCATCTTATTATAATCATACCATCACACCAGCTCACTGTTTGGAGACTCACTTATTGGCCATCTAGACCGAAGCTTATAACTTACCATGGATATGATGATATTTTCCCAGAAGAGATTACATTCCATCATTCATGTGATCTTAGAGCTCTCTCCGCAGACTCAGTCCGCCGAAGTCTAGAAAGTAATACCGGTGATAGATCTTGGCAACTCTTCACTACTATTGAAGAGTCATCTAGAAGTATCGTCCAAAGCTACAAAAAAATCAAGTTTCCTGACAGTCTCGAAATCTAAATTATCGAAGGTCTCATTCTCATGTCTCTTCATGCGAAACGTCAATGATAAGATCATCAATTCGAAGATGGTCATGTCCTTGCAACGCAGCCAAGTTGCTATATTCCATAATGTGATCTAAACTGTTATGTTTTGTTGGCATTATTGTCTATGTTTGCTTTTGCTTTAAGTCTGTATCGTGCTTTAGCATATTTTCTCTATTTAGTCTTGTCATCGGTCAGCTTTGCTTTAACATTGTTAAATTTATTATTACGTATTTGGCTTACTATCATTCTTGGTTAGGGGTTCTGTCCTACCAAGATCCTTTATGTTTTCTCTTCCAGTCTATATCAAAGAATTTTCATTAAGCATCGATAATATTTCTAAGTGTTTGATTATACATGAGTATCAACTAAGTCTTCCTCCTTACTTCTCAAAAGCCAAGGTTCTAATATCTTCGACCTACTGACCCACAACGATATTATAACTGCGTCAGGAGGTTTATATTTGCTACACCCATAGAAATCGTGTCAGGTGCAGCTACAGGAATAACGGTGGGGACAACTGTCGAAACTATTGGATTTATAGGTATAGAACCCTCATTACCCTCAACAATCGACGGAACACCAGATAAAGCTATATCAAATTCAGGATCTATCGGCTAAGTGTGAGGTCTCTCTATAATATTACTCGACATTCTCACTCATCGTCAAACTATCCCTCGCCCATATTGAGTACCAGTACCACAGCCACGTCCAGACATTTCCTACGAACACAAAACTACCCTTTTGATACTCTCATCTAATGCATTGTGTCTACAGAATCTAAAACCCTAGGCTCTGATACCAAATCTGTCACGATCCCCTCCCTAGAGCGGGCCCAACCCTAGAAAAGGGTTCACGGACTTCTTAAGTTCGAGCATTCTATATGTCATATAAATCAAATAAATATGCATAAATATTACATCTTAAATTATAAATTTAGCAAATCACTGAATATCTCTCCAATATTACGGTTTATAACAAAAATATTTAAAATATGCAAATGATGACTTAAATGTCTGGACCAACCCGAAAAATAACTGTGGCATGTGGATCAAAACCCGGTACCGCTACTACTGTGCTGGCAAACTACCTGGAATGTTTTGGGAAAATGGGAGTGAGCTTAAAGAGCTCAGTAAGTAAAGCACTCATACTCTCAACATGACCTCACCAACAAAATAAGGATATATATAAGTATATATATAATATAATATATGAAAATAACATATACTATAATATCATCTCAAGCAACCATCCCATAAAAATACAAACATCCATCAAACATGGTTGTTAATCCGGGTCCAGTAAAATAGTGGGTTGAAACCAATGGGAGAGTCTCTCTCATACTCCAAAGGTTTCCCACCATATTATCCCGTAACATTTGTGTGAGTGGGTTAAAACCAAATGGAGAGTCCTTCTCATACTCTCAAGGTTTTTCATCATATTATCCCACAAAATATCTCATCACATCTCATCTCATCTTTGAACACTATTATATAAAACCTGACAGCATAACATAACATCACACATCATCCAATACAATCACATCTCATTTTCAATCCATCAATCCCATCTCAACATTCATGAATTCATAATCGTTATGCTTTCAATAACTTAATATAATATCTCCACAAATATATATATAGTTATAATTATATCAATATATATAGACTTTCACAACAACCATCAATCAACAAAAATTATGTTAAGGGAATCATCATGCATTGTACTTACCTCTATCCACGCAAAAGTCCTTAATATGGCTATGTCCTCGCTAAGAATCTGAAAAATGTAAAATTGTTGGAGTTGGTGCTCGGCGCGCCAAATTTTGTTGTATTTATTGTAAATACGATGTATATTTTATTTTATTATGAATAAAATTAAGTAATCTTCATCAATATATTCTTATATATGTTAAAGGCGTAAAAGACCTTAGAATGAATAGTTGTGACATAATTGCGAAAACGTTGCAATTGTTACTGAGAAACGTCACAATATGAATCATTCTTAAAATATTCCAGGTCAAGGTTTACATATCTGGTCGGTTAGTAAACCTGTGAGACTGATATGTGTCGTATATTAGAATTGTTCTAATGGTTTATCTCAGTAAACCATGAGTATTGGGAGACTCGTATAGACACGTAGGTATTTATTGGATAAATACTGAACGACTCATTTAAAGATTCCTGATAGATGGCACACCAATGTCAATAAGAATCGTTACGAGTCGAATAACATATTAGCTCATTTGACTTGTTATACCATTGTGGATATGTGAGATATCCCCCATACTTTGATGACAGTCACGTCAACGATCTTTTAAGATCAGACCTCCGCCTGATCGTTGGGTATGGACTAATACTCACGATATCATGTGATGTATCCAGAAAGGATCTGTCAGTCCCATATACAAGATTTAGGTGTCCAATTTGTGATTCTTTGAAATCATTGGCCGAGGTATAATTCGGAAACTAGTTCCGAATATTTATGAAGAATCATAATTATGTCGCGACACATGAATTGTTCATAACTGAGATTTGACGTTTAATCTATATCTCTGAAATAATTCGGATAACCTATGACAGAAGGATTATATATGCAATGATTTCGACTTGGATGGTTCAACTCGATTATCTGTGGTCATCGTAATTTGTTAGTGGACAAATTACAGACATGGAAATGGTTTCCATGACAGATAAACTTGAACCTAGAGAGTCCCACAATATAAAGTGTATTTGTTGAGCACTTGGGCAATTAATTATGAATAATTCAGATTATTCATAATTTACACATGCGTATTAAATAATGTGTATTTGTATACGATACATAATTTAGATTAGATACACATTATTAAACCATTGGTTTTTGACACTTATTTTATTATTATTAATAATTATTTATTTATTGATTAATTATTATTAATAATAAAATGGAAGAATATTCTTGGAATATTTCTCCATGGATTTATTTGATCTTTTTGTTAATAAAAGATGAATAAATTAATTAGTTAATTTATTTATTTTAATTAAGAATATTACTTGAATATTGTTAGTTTTTTGGCCAATTCTTATTGGCTATTCCATGTGTTTTTGACACATGTATTTAATTAATAAAAAATCAAAATAAATATCAATTTTGGATAAGATCAACTTGGTGGTGAAATTTTAGCCATAATAATTTGTTAATTTTGATTAAAAATTGGCTAATATTTTCGGCCATGGGTGTCATTAAAATTAATTTGAAATTGTTTCAATTTTGCAAGTTTTGAAAACACTTCTCATGTGTTAAGAAAATAAAGAAAAAGAGGGATTATGGTTTATTAAGATTGATCAACACGAAGGAGAAGAAAATTAAAGAAATTGGAGCTTGAATTAAGGTAATCAAGAATTCCTAATTTCTATTTTCTTAAGATTTTGTTTCTCAAGCATGTGAATATGTATGAATCTTGGATATATATGTTTAAAACAAAACTCGGTGATGATAGTTTTATAAACTTTAATAGTTTCTTTATTTAGCATGTGTATTAAGATTAATTAGTGAATTAATCTCCAAAATTAAAATTGCCATTCTAGAGTGATATTACCACTCTAATATTGCGTAAAATTATTCTTGAGGCTTTGTATTGTGGTGATAAATTTTGGTGCAAATTAATTGGATTAATTGAGTGAATAAATTGAATTTTGGCATGAAATTGGACAAAATAAAAAACTAGATTAGATCTGGTTTTTTATATTAAATAAGGATATTTTTCATGTAAAAATATGTTATTTGGATGATATTGGATGTGTATTGGGTGGTGGATAAATTTCGGAAATTGTTCCAGGGGAAAAATGTGAGAAAACAGTGAAATTCGATGTGATTGGTATTGTTACCTACTCTCAAATATATTTGGGCACAATGTGCCAAAACTGTGTGTTCAAATATATTTGTGAGGTCTACTTCATGCTATAGAATCTAATTTAATTATTGAATTCTCTTATTTTATTTGGGGATTATCAATTTACGTAAAATAGTGGGAGGACATCTTTATATTAAAAATCCATGATATGTTGGATGCTTTATGATATTGATGAAATTACTTTTATCTGCTAACTCTTGTTTCTTTTGTAAAGTTTGTGATGGCAGCTACTACTTCCACTATTCTGTTTGCTCGTGTCCTGGACGCGAATAAATTGACTGGTCCTAGAATTTTAGTGAATGAGAATTAGATCTTAAGATAGTCTTGAGATCAGAGAAGTTGGGTTATGTGCTGGATAATCCAGTACCGCTGGATATTGCACCAGAGTCATTACCTGAAGAGAGGGAGGTATTTGAGAAATGAAAGAATGATGATTTGAGAGTCAAGTCACTCATTCTCTGTTCTATGTCTCCTGATCTAAAGAGGCAATATGCTGATATTCCTAACTCCTACAGCATTATAACTCAACTTCGGGAGCTATTTCTAAACCATGAGCAAACCCTGGTGTACAGAATCTCTGTGGAATTGTTCCACGTTCGTTTGGATGATGGCAAGCCCGTGAGTCCACATGTCCTACACATGATGGATCTCATGGAGCAACTCCGAAAGTTTGACTTTCAGCTGAATGAGACTTTGGGCAGGAATTTGATTCTTGGCTCACTCCCACCGGTGTATTCCCAATTCATTATGAACTTCAACATGCATGGTATTCGTTATTCCTACAGTCAGCTGCATAAGATGCTTCAGACTGCAGAGGAGGACATCAAGAAGGGTTTGCCGACACTCATCTCAAAGTCTTATTTGCCTAGTTCTTATTCTTCTCAATCTACGAGATCAGGCAAGAAGAAGAAGAAAAAGGAAAAGAAGACTGACTCTGATGTTCCTCCCAAAGGAAAGGTAGCGAAGCCATGCAAGAAGAAGAAAAAAACTTCTGAGGACAAGTGCCACCACTGTGGCAAGATTGGACACTGGAGGCGCAACTGTCCAGACTACATAGCTTCCGTTAGACGGGAGAGAGCCTCTGCATCAGGTATGTTTATTTTCCCTATCATTGATATCTTTTTGGCTTGTGAAGCCATTGGTTCTAGATGGGTTTAGATTCTGCTAGTCCGACTCACATCTGCAATTCGTTACAAGGGTTGATGGTCAATAGGATGCTTAATCCAGGTGAGATGCAGTTGCGTTTTGGGAATGAAGATTCTTTATCTGTAGAAGCCGTTGGCGAATACGAGATTCGTCTATCCAGAGGCAGCATCATTTTGACAAACTTTTGTTTTTGGCCTGGTTGTTTAGCTAATATTATCTCTCTGTTTGTATTAGATATAATAGGATATCATGTACATATTAAGAATCGTTCTATGTTTATATATGATATGAATGATGTTTTGTTACAAAAATGTTCAAATTCGCAAGGTCATTATATTTTGCATGCCATTAGAGATGTTTATAAAATTGGGGATAATAAACGTAAAAGATCTGAAATAACTGATACTGAATTGTGGCATATGAGGTTAGGTCATATATGTGTACGACGCCTAACCCAGTTGGTTAAGAATGGTTTGATTGAGAATCTAACCATACAATCTTTTCTGACTTGTGAATCTTATATTCATGGTAAAATAACTAAAGCCCCATTTATTGGTGTTGGACATCGGGCCACTGAATTATTGGAACTCGTACATAGTGATGTATGTGATCCTATAAGTCACACTGCTCATAGTGGTTTTTCTTACTTCGTAACATTTACTGATGATTTGTCATGGTATGGTTATGTTTATTTGATGAAACATAAATCAGAAACCTTTGAAAAGTTCAAAGAATTTCGAAACGAAGTAGAAAAATAAACTGGTAAATTCATCAAATGCCTTTGATCAGATCGAGGTGGTGAATATATGAGTAGTGAATTCACCGAGTATCTTAAAGAGAATGAGATTTTGGCTCAATATACTTCTTCGGGTGCTCCACAACACAATGGAGTGTCTGAAAGGAGAAATCAGACTTTATTGGATATGGTTCGATCCATGTTGAGTTTTACAGATCTACCTTACTTTTTGTGGGGGGTATTCTCTTCTTACTGCTGCACATCTGCTGAATAAGGTTCATTCTAAAGCTGTTCCCACTACTCCATATGAGATATGGGCGGGTAGGAAACCGAACCTTAATTATATTAGGGTTTAAGGCTGTTCTGCATACGTCAAGGTGACGCAACAGGATAAACTTTTGCCTAGAGGGTGAAAAGTTAGGTTTGTTGGATATCCTTCGAATTCCAAAGGATATCAATTCTATGAACCCGAACATCGAAATGTGTTCATAGCTCGTTTTCCCAGATTTCTTGAAGAAGAATTCTTGGCAAAAGGTGGTATCCATAGAAGGGTTGAACTTGATGAAGTCCAACCTATAAATGACAGACCGATAGAGGAGTCACAGGTTCAGACAGAAGCAGAACCTTCTAGTTCCACTCTCCGTAGGTCTACTAGGATATCGAGACCTATTGAGCGCTTGTATTTGATACAAGACAAGAGTCTCGATGTGCTGTTCGTGGAGAAGACTGATCCGTATACCTACAGAGAAGCAATGTTAGACATTGATTCCGCTAAATGGCAGGAAGCCATGAATTTCGAAATGGACTCTATGCATCAGAATCAAGTATGAGACTTGATTCCGCTTCCTGAGGGATTTATTCCCGTAGGTTGTAAATGGGTTTACAAAAGGAAGCGCGGGCCCGATGGGAAGGTTGAAACCTTCAAAGGCCGACTGGTTGCTAAAGGTTACACTCAAAGGCCATGTGTGGAATATGACGAAACCTTTTCACCACTAGCGATGCTAAAGTCTATTATGATTTTGTTGGCTATCGCTGCTTACCATGATTATGATATTTGGCAAATGAATGTCAAAACGGCTTTTCTTAATGGATTTCTTGATGAAGAAATCTATATGGAACAACCAGAGGGTTTTGTCTCCAGTCAAAATTCTGGCATGGTATGTAAGCTTAAGAAGTCCATTTATGGACTGAAACAAGCTTCGCAAAGTTGGAATCTTCATTTTGATGAGGTAATCAGATTGTCTAGTTTTCTCAAAAATGAAGAATAACCTTGTGTTTATAAGAAGGTTAGTGGGAGTATGATCGTATTCTTAGTGCTTTATGTTGATGACATCCTGATCATTAGAAATGATCTTGGAATGATGCATGGTGTTAAAGCATAGATCTGTAAAAACTTCTCCAAGAAAGACTTGGGTGAAACTTCCTATATACTTGGTATAAAACTCTATAGAGATAGAAAAATGAAGCTGATTGGGTTATCCCAATCTTCGTACATAGATAAGATCCTAGAAAGGTACAACTTTAGAAATTGTAAAGTTGCTAATATACCTTTTCGACATGGCATTCATCTTTCGAAGAAGATGTGTCCTCAGACGGAAGATGAAAAGGCTAGAATGTCTAGTCAACCTTATGCATCATGCTTAGAAAGTATTATGTATGTCATTTTATGTACGAGACCTGATATTAGCCATGCAGTAAGCATTACCAGCAGATATCAGTCAAATCCAGGTAACGACCATTAGATGGCCGTTAAACATATCCTAAAGTATCTAAAAGGTACTAAGGATAAGTTTCTTATTTATGGAGAAGGTAATTTACGGATAAGAGGATATACAGATTTTGACTTTCAGTCAGATCCTGATGATAGAAAGTCTACCTCAGGTTTTGTATTTACTCTTAGTAATGCTGCAGTCAGTTGGAAATGCTATAAATAAGGATCAACAGCTGATTCCACCACTGAGGTAGAATATATTGCGGAATCAGATGCTGCAAAAGAAGCTGTATGGATTAGAAAATTTATCACTGAATTGGGAGTTGTCCCAAGCATCAAGGATTCGATCTCGTTGTTATGTGATAATAGTGGTGTCGTTGCACAAGCAAAAGAACCCAGAGTGCATCAGAAATCAAAACATGTGGAACGAAAGTGCCACATTATTCGTGAGATCATCGCTCGAGGAGATTTTGCATATGTAAGATATCTTAAGAGGACAACATAGCAGACCCGCTTACAAAGGCCTTGCCTCCGAGACTATATGATAGACATGTAGAGGCGATTGGTATAGATACCATCAAATTTGGCACTAGAGCAAGTGAGAGAAAATATTGGAGTTGGTGCTCGGCGTGCCAAATTTTGTTATATTTATTGTAAATACGATGTATATTTTATTTTAATATGAATAAAATTAAGTAATTTTCATCAATATATTCTTATATATGGTAAAGGCGTAAAAGACCTTAGAATGAATAGTTGTGACATAATTGCAAAAGCGCCGTAATTGTTAATGAGAAACGTCACAATATGAATCATTCTTAAAATATTTCTAGTCAAGGTTTACATATCTGGTCGGTTAGTAAACCCGTGAGACCGGTACGTGTCGTATATTAGAATTGTTCTAATGGTTTATCTCAGTAAACCATGAGTGAGCCTTGGGAGACTCGTATAGACACGTAGGTATTTATTAGATAAATACTGAACGACTCATTTAAAAATTCCTGATATATGGTACATCAATGTCAATAGGGATCTTTACGAGTCAAATAACATATTAGCTCATTTGACTTGTGATACCACTGTGGATATGTGAGATATCCTCCATACTTTGTTGACAGTCACGTCAACGATCTTTTAAGATCAGACCTCCGCCTATTTGTTGGTTATAGAGTGATACTCACGATATCCTGTGATGTATCCAGAGAGGATCTGTCAGTTCCGTGTACGGGATTTAGGTGTCCAATTTGTGATTCTTTGAAATCCTTGGCCGAGGTATAATTCGGAAACGAGTTCTGAATATTTATGAAGAATCATAATTATGTCGCGACATATGAATTGTTCAAAGCGGAGATTTGATGTTTAATCTATATTTCCGGAATAATTCGAATAACCTATGATATAAGGATTATATATGCAATGATTTCGACTTGGATGGTTCAACTCAATTATCTGTGGTCATCGTAATTTGTTAGTGGACAAATTATGGACATAGAAATGGTTTCCATGCAGATAAACTTGAACCTAAAGAGTCCCACAATATAAACTGTATTCGTTGAGCACTTGGGCAATTAATTATGAATAATTCGGATTATTCATAATTTACACATGCGTATTAAATAATTTGTATTTGTATACGATAAATAATTTAGATTAGATACACATTATTAACCCATTGGTTTTTGACACTTATTTTATTATTATTAATAATTAATTAATCGTTAATTAATTATTAATAACAATAAAATGGAAGAATATTCTTGGAATATTTCTCCATGGATTTATTTTATCTTTTTTGTTAATAAAATATGAATTAATTAATTAGTTAATTTATTTATTTTAATTAAGAATATTACTTGAATATTCTTAGTTTTTTGGCCAATTCTTATTGGCTATTCCATGTGTTTTTGACACATGTATTTAATTAAAAAAAATCAAAATAAATATCAATTTTGGATAAGATCAAATTGGTGGCAAAATTTTAGCCATAATAACTTTTTAATTTTGATTAAAAGTTGGCTAATATTTTCGGCCATGGGTGTCATTAATATAAATTGAACTTGTTTCAATTTTGCAAGTTTTGAAAACACTTCTCATGTATTGAGAAAATAAAGAAAAAGAGGGATTATGGTTTATTAAGATTGATCAACAACAAAGAGAAGAAAATTAAAGAAATTGGATCTTGAATTAAGGTAATCAAGAATTCCTAATTTCTATTTTCTTAAAATTTTGTTTCTCAAGCATGTGAATATGTATGAATCTTGGATATATATGTTTAAAACAAAACTCGGTGATGATAGTTTTATAAACTTTAATAGTTTCTTTGTTTAGCATGTGTATTAAGATTAATTAGTGAATTAATCTCCAAAATTAAAATTGTCATTCTAGAGTGATATTACCACTCTAATATTGCCTAAAATTATTCTTGAGGCTTTGTATTGTGGTGATAAATTTTGGTGCAAATTAATTGGATTAATTGAGTGAATAAATTGAATTTTGGCATGAAATTGGACAAAATAAAAAACTGGAACAGATCTGGTTTTGTATATTAAATCAAAATATTTTTCATGTAAAAATATGTTATTTGGATGATATTGGATGTGTATTGGGGGTGGATAAATTCTGAAAATTGTTCCGGGGCGAAAATGCGAGAAAACGGTGAAATTCGCGTCAAAACGGGCTCGTTGAGTCGATGCAGTGATCCCAACGAACTGGGCACTGTTCGGGCAGCCCAAGGACTGACCGAACACTACCCAAGTGTCCGGGTTGCCCCGGCTCGGCTGTTGGTCAACTGGTTTGATCGTTTGCCCGTTACGCGTAGTGTTATCGAAAAATATTTTCGTAAAATAAATCGTCGTGGTTCGAAATATATTATGTTATTAAATGTTAATAAATAATATATCTAAACTTATTTGAGTGGATTAAAAATATTTGATATTAATTAATTCGCTCGGAAAAATTTTAAAATGTTTAAAAACCATTTTCACCCTCTACCGCGGGCTTCCACTGCGTCTACCCCCAACAAAAATTACAATCAGGTCCCTCAATTTTTCTAAAATTATGATTTTACCGTTAAAATTTTTAAATTTTCATTTTAGCCCATAAACTTTCCTACTATGTCCGTAAAGTCCTCAAGCTCTCAATTATTACCTATTAACCCCTGAAAAATATAATTTACAGTTTTATCCTCTTAATTACGCAAATATATAATTAAGTCTAAAATTTTCAATGGTAATAATCATGTACTGAGCTCCAACAACCTCCAAATCTCACAATGAAAGAGCCATTGTTCATCAAACGTCTCAAGGATCACGGTGATGGTGGTGGTGGGGGCTGAAACACGGTGGTTATCGACGATCAGTTAAACACCGATAACTACTGTATTTTGGTCGTTTCTCAACAACCAAAATTTCGATTTGGGCAAACGAAGTGTCTAACTTGCGTATCTCGACAAAGGGAATATTCTGGTCCGAGAGGTGTCGAAAACGCACGAAGGTGCATGGAGCACGTGGACAGCATGTCGCCGGCGCATGAGGGCGCATCCGATGGTTTCTCTATGGTGGTCCGACGGCGTTGGCTTTGTCTCATCGAGGGGTGTAACGACCGATAGTCACTACTACTGTTATATTATGGAATCATGGTATTACGAGACGAAGGTGACATAATATAAAATTATGTTAGAGTATATATACAAATTCATGGAATGACTTTGGGGATATACGGTGAATTCTTCGAAACTACGATGCGAAATTCTCCGATTTTTATGAAATATATATCGTCGGAAATCTGAGACCGAGATCTACAACTATCACGTTGAACATTTTTGCAAAATCGAACCAGAAATGGGCTAGAATTACAGATCAAAAAATTCGTATGAATAGTAACCGATGGACACTTTAGTAAATTTTCAAGTTTCTCGAAATTTCTACACTCTTCTTAATTTTTTTTAACGGCCAAATATAAAAGGAGATATTATTCACTAATACAAGAATAAGAGAAGAAACGTGTGAAAGGAAAGAGGAAAAGAAGAAAAGAAGGAGAAGAAGAGAGGAAAAAGAAGAAGAATAAGAAAAGAGATAGAGAAAGAGCTTGTCAACCATGGGAGATTTGGAGGATGAAGGAAACCACAAGAAAGAAGGTAAGATTCATTGACCAAAAATTTGATATGTTGGATTTTGGAAATTTGATGATTATTTGAGATGTTGGCATGATAAGGATTGTGTATTAGAGATAATTGAGTAAAGAAATTGATGGTAGAATAAAGTTCCCAAATTTTGGAAGTTTTAAGTGTTTAATTTAAAAACACTTATGATGAGATTAAAGAGTTGTGGAGAATGATAATTTGATATAGAATTGGTAATTTGAAGTTCAATAAATTAGATTGTGCAATGAGTTTGTGTTGGAAGTGATTATGGAAATGTTTGGGTGATGGATGAGCATGGAGGAGCAAAGCAGAATCCTAGAAATCTGCTTCGCGTCACGACGCAAAAGAGCTGTGCGTCGCGAAGCGCAAGAGAAAAATGGGTGCACGCTTCCGGTCGCCGCTCGTCGCGAAGCGTAAGGAGTTGCGTCGCGACGCGTGGCACAACTTGTTCCCAAAACAATTCAAACCATCCCAGATCCACCTTAGCGTATTAGAGACCACCATTAGGGTCTCGTATCAGTTCACATGCATACATTGCATCTTATTCCAAGCATGTTAAACTAAGTAACGAGATCACATACTTGAATTGAGAAAGTTTAGCCAAGTTCTGAAATTCTTCTCATGGTTTGTAATCTAACCAAGTTACCATTTATAGACCATTGCAGGAATTACATTATCCTTCGAAGAAGCGATATAGCACCGGCCAGATTCCTTACAGTGAGTGGACACTCTCTTGTCCAGTTCATTTTTCATTTATGTTATTTAAATACATACTTACTTTTCTCATTTTTAGGGCGTTAACCAATTTCTTTATCAGTTGTGTTTTGTTTAGCATACTTTAAGAAATGTTTTAAAAAGGAAATGTTTTCAGAATATGAGTTTTATGATTTTTCGAGACATGAGGCAAAAACCCACATCAGTATGTAACTTGTACATACATGGAATTGACGGATATAGAACATGTGCACATATAGAGGACTAGAGGGACGACGATACGTAACGCCCCCAGATCCTAGTTCAGGACTAGGGATGGCAGATGGCCCTAGATCCTAGTTTCAGAGCTTGTAGGGTAGCATAGATCCGCACCCCCAGTTCTAGTTCAGTGGCATGCTTTGGGGGACGACGATACGTAATGCCCCAAAGTCATGGATTTGCACTTCTGGCTCTAGTTAGGCGTATGAGGGGACGGCGATACGTAACGCTCTCATACGTCAAGTTTTTTCGAAACAGAAATCAGTTTTACAGAGACAGTTTTCAGAAATAGAAACCATTTTTTCAGAGACAGTTTTCAGAAACTTGTATATTAGAAAAGTTTTTAGAAACAGTTTTCCGAGAGTTTTTTATTTAGAAAAGGTAAGTTTTTCAGAAAGAAGCTCGGGGATTTCAGACATAATTTTTTTTTTGATATAAAGCTATTTCTTGAATATTTTGGTTTTAGAACCAAATGTTTTTACAACAGTATTTTAGTTTTTCGTCCACTCACTTAGATCATATAACGGTCTAACCCTCTCCCAGTTTCCTTGTTTTGTAGGTATTCTCGGAGGACGAGCTCGGGAGGATGGATGCTGTTGCAGTCACTAAGGTTTGGAGTCCACCAATCCAAGTCAGAAATAGTAAGAGTCCAGTCAGAGTCAAATAAAATCATGTATTAGTATTTGGGTTATATGCAGTCATTGTAAACACAAGTGTTTATAAGTACACAATTATTAATAATGAATTTGTCTTTCATGTTTTCGAGTTTGGGCATTGGTTCCGTAAATAAGAATTTGATTAAGAAAAGAAAAACAGTGTTGTTTATAGTTAGAAGAACAGAAGCTCAGGGGAATAGTACAACATATTCCCTGCCAGTAGCATCTTCCAGATCGGGGATGTTACAAAGATGGTATCAGAGCATGGTCTATGGAGTCAGTGGCTGCAATGGGTATAGTGATGGGGTCTTTTATACATAGTATGTTCGGGATACTTGTACGCATGGCACTACCTCTCCAGTATCCAATCCTCGAGTACGCCCTCAAGATCCATAGACAGGTTAGTATATTTTCCCAGATTATTCGAATAGTGTTCCTTACGATATGAAACCAGACAGTATGATTCTAAGAAAAGTTACCCAAGAGTGGGAAAAAAGAGCTATAAGAAGTATGAAGTATGCATAGTTAGTTAACTAACTGGAATAAGAAAAGTAAGGAAACAATGAGAAATGATAAAGTTCAAAGGATACCTTCTCAGGAAAGTTGGAAGAAAAAGAGAAAGCTAGAAAGAAAAGTATGAAGGGATAGATAGATGATCAAAAGAACATGTAGTAGAGGTTCACGTAATCAAAGTTAATAAGAGATAAAGAAGTAGAAACAGATAAATAATGATGTATCAAAACCTATAGTAGTAAAGAAAGATGTAAGGATGCTAAAGCAACCAGATGTAGGAAGAGATAGAGACACATAATCAGATCGATAAAGAAATACCAGAATCTATAGTAGTAAAGAGAATAGAAAGAGCCCGAGCAAGTATTTAAGTGTCTAGTAGACGTAAGATTCCTTCACTCCTTTGAAATTTCTTTCAAATAGATTTAAGAGCCTTAAATGCCTTATATAGATAGCGAGTTCCCCAAATGACTAAGGGTATCCATAAGGCAGAAGAAGCAAGAAATCAAGAATAGTCGTAGAGGCTTCTAATAGATGTGAGATGTCATAAGAACACAGACACTTTAGATTCCCCAAACCCAGGCTTGCAGGCAAATAAGGTGAACGATGTCAGAAGAACGATTGGTTGCCCTAATCAAAGAATCCAATAAGGCCCCGACCTACCCAGATCCTCACTCTTCTGTTATAGCAGTTAAGGAAGCTGCCCTGACTGAGCTTATCTCATATCTACCCTACATGAGCAGTAGACTCTACCGGGACATAGAGTAGTAGAACAAAGATCTTGAAACCTATCGAAACATAAAGAAAAGAACCGACGAGATATAAAGTAGTTCCTACCAGCATAACTATACGCGACCGTAAGAAACCAACGGGAGTTCATCTTAAGAAATGGAAAGACCATGGAAGGTAGACCACCTAGAAAAAGAATTAAGGAAGTTTCGAGGATATAAAGAAGAGAACTCGTTATAACCTAAAAGATATAGAGAATGCAGCACAAGGTTTATAGTACTAGTAGAAGTCCACAAGACAGATTAAACTTAGAAGAACCTACAGAGTAGTCCAAAGTCAATAGGAAACCGAGGAAGTACAAAAGTATAGACCCATAAGATTGGAAATATTTAGGAGTGACAAAAGTATTAGTATGGACAGTAGAACAAGATGTCATAGCCGCGACTTGTAGCAGAGATCTATGAAGTAGTCAGAAGAACGAATCATCACTAGACTCAGTAGTAGGGCGTAGGGCCAAAGAGATATGATCTGAAAACAGTAAGAAGGAAAACAGAAGTGTCAAGAAGATTCAGTACGTTTTGGAGACATGGGTAATGTAGCTTGGAGACAGCCAGAATAAGTGAAGACTCTAGCCAATTTAGTGACCATAAGCCCACCTCTCAACTTAGGGCCCATTAAAGAGAAGAACCAGTAAAGTAGAGAAGAAGCATGAAATAGAATAGTTTGAAGCTACAATAAGTTGAACTAAGTCTGGAAGCCACCATAGAATTAAGGAACCCTTGAAGAAGTAAAGATTTTAGAAGTACAAAGAGATTAGAGAGAACAACTCTTAGGAGAATAGTGAACAACTTATAAAGAGTCTCATGGTATTGAGAAGGAGGATTAGGTAAAGAGTAGCACATGGACCAAAGAGTTAGTATGAGATGCCTTAAGTAGTCGAAGTAGATAGAGTTTTCAAGAGAGTAAAGGAGTAAGGAGTTTAAAGAACTAAAACAAGAAAGGAACATTTGTAATAGCGCAAGTTTCTTAAGGAAGAATAGCAAGAGAGTATAACAGTACTCATGGAAAGAAAATAACGACTTCAGAAGGTTAAACAACAGAGACTAAACAAGAAATAAGTACATAGGCAGTACGAGAAAGTTGTTAGGAAACACAGCTCTAGAAGGATTTTACAGAAGAGGTGGAGGGATCGATTGTTGAAAATGATCAGGAGTAAAGTTGGAGAAGGTAAATTAGATAGTTTTAGCAATAGTACCCTAGTATAAGAAAAAACACCAGACATGTATACACGAGAGTTATAGGCTACTAGATGAAGAATATGTGCCACTAGATCACCAGAAAGAGAAAGACCTCAAGATAAGTTCCCACCCTCCGAACTCTCATTAAATTACAACAACAATGATAAAATTCGATGTTTGTCTCAAGATATTTCCAGAAACAAGAGAATTTGTAGTGGAAGAGATCGAAGCAGAAAACCTTTAGATAAAGTACAAGAATAGAATAGATGATAGAATAGTCCTAAGTGAGAGATTTAAATGAGAAGTTATCTAGATGAAACAATAAAGAGAGAAAGTACTAGTTAAACAGTAACGAAGATGTAAGAGAGCAGAGTTAAACATGACTAGAGATATGTAAGAGACGACATCCTTCGGATGAGAAGACAGAGATATAGACCATAGAAATTTCCGGTACAAAACAGAACAGAAGAGTAGACACAAAAGTTAGCAAGCAAAAATGATTGGTAATGAAACGGTTAAAGTGCAACGACAATAAAAGAAAATATTGAGTAGGTATTGGCAGAGGTGTAGTATAATACAAAACCAAGAAAAATAAGTTTCCTACTATATGGTAAAACATAAGAGAGAGTATCCTAGCATATAGCTAGGTTTGGAAAACAAATTGGCAGAAGAATTGTAGTCAGATTTATAGCAACAATGGAAGTAAAGAACAAAAAGAGTATAAACTCTAGCCAAAACCAAATGGCCAGCGTCGATGTTAATAGCAGGAAATATGATTTGAGCACTGAGGTGAACGTGTTTAAGTTTGAATCTTTAGCCAATTGGGGATGACCACTGGGAAACTACCTAGAAGCAATATTTTAAGTATTAACTGTTAGTCTCTAAGACATGCCACAAGATCTCTAAACATGATTATATGCGTGAATTAATCAAGAAAAGTGGCGGAAACACTTACATTGATTTGGAGAAATTCAAAATTTTTTCTTTTGGATGAAGCTCCAAGCAAGTTGTTTGTGTTGTTTAAGCCTTGGGTGAGTTTCCCTAACACCTCAAATGACTCCCCAAGTGCTAGCTTTGAGAAATTTTTGAAGTAAAAATTTCTTCCAAGTGAGAGAGGAATTCGGCAATTTGAGAGGAAGAAGAGAGATGAGTGAATAGTTTTTAAAAACTTTGGTTGTTGTGTGTTTAAATGAGTTAGTATATTTTGCCAACTACTTCCATCAAATATTGGCATTTGATGTAAGTCAAGTGGTCCCACCACTTTTAAATTCAAAATTTAAGTTGGCTTCTCCAACACACAACTAAACTTGGGCCCAAGTTCGTTTAATCCGATTAAACGAATTTATCGTCGCGACATAATTAAATCCAATTTAATTAAATAATTACGCCTCGCATAATTATTATGATAGTCACTTTCGAATTAATTCTAAATTAATTCGTTCGCCTGAATTAAAATCCAATTTTAATTTCGTATTGAAATCTGATTTCAATTAATATATCTGATATATTATTTTAGCCCCAAATAAATAAATTAAATAGAAAAATACAATTTAACTATTAAATTTATTTTATCGATTAATTTTAAATTAATCATGTTCTCTCTTCTATACGAATTTAATCCCAGATTAATTCTTATCGCAATTAATCCCAGATTAATTTTCTCTCTCAAAATTAATCCCAGATTAATTCTATTCGAGTCAAATGTCATTGGTGAATCTTTGGGAAGCGACCCAAGAGATTCCTGGATATGTTGGCAGTAAATTCGGTTGTCGGACTATCCGAACACGTGCATATCCCGTACCACATTCTCACCAATTTACAAGACATGGTTGGCTTCCCAAGTGCTAGCTTTGAGAAATTTTTGAAGCAAAAAATTTCTTCCAAGTGAGAGAGGAATTCGGCAATTTGGTGGAAGAAGAGAGATGAGTGAATAGTTTTCAAAAACTTTGGTTGTTGTGTGTTTAAATGAGTTAATATATTTTGTCAACTACTTCCATCAAATATTGACATTTGATGTAAGTCAAGAGGTCTCATCACTTTTAAATTCAAAATTTAAGTTGGCTTCTCCAACACACAACTAAACTTGGGTCCGAGTTCGTTTAATCTGATTAAACGAATTTGTCATCGCGACATAATTAAATCCAATTTAATTAAATAATTATGCCTCACATAATTATTACCATAGTCGCTTTCGAATTAATTCTAAATTAATTCGTTTGCCCGAATTAAAATCTAATTTTAATTTCGTATTGAAATCTGATTTCAATTAATATATCCGATATATTATTTTAGCCCCAAATAAATAAATTAAATAGAAAAATCCAATTTAATTATTAAATTTATTTTATCGATAAATTCTAAATTAATCGCGTTCTCTCTTCTATACGAATTTAATCCTAGATTAATTATATTCGAGTCAAATGTCATTGGTGAATCTTTGGGAAGCGACCCAAGAGATTCCTGGATATGTTGGCAGTAAATTCGGTTGCCGGACTATCCGAACACGTGCGTACCCCGTACCACGTTCTCACCGATTTACAAGACATGGTTGGCTCTAGCAAAGCACCGTGCCTACCCAATTCTCCAGAAATATTCACCGAGGAATATCATCTGTATTAGGTGTAGTAATACTATGTAATACGTAATACGATCTAGTATCGGATGTCACATGCTAGGCCTAGGGCTGACTCTGTGTCTGCCCCGTACGAAGCATATATCGGATCCCGAGTAACTAGTATCTGTAATCGGAAGGTCATGACCTAGTCATACTATCCTGATAGTTGCAGCTTTTAAGAGTACTAGTTCCGTATCCTGTGTGACCATCATCTCCATATGACTTAAGTGATATTCCCATCTTGACATCACATCAAATACATTAGGATTCTCAGTAAACCCAATACAGGCGTAGACATAACCTGTTAAAGCTCCAGACGACCAATACCAAAGTAAACTGATTGTCGCAAATACTAGCAACGTAAGTCTCAGGTTAACGATCACATACACCTACCCTGATTCGGATTCCCATAGACACATAGTCATACTACCAATGAGATTCCGAGTGGGTCTATCCAGAGCGAACTGTTCCCGGTCCAACGGTTAACAGAACATTTTATTACACTTGCATAAGTATCCAATACCTAAATATATGAGAACTATGTCGTTAAGCTTCCATAACGCGCACAAGTGTAATACTAGTCTATTCTGCATTATCAATGTCCAGTTTCGATAATACTTCGACTAGGGATATTTAATGATTAAACCGTTCATGGATTAATATTGTCTCATATCTTATTAATCCGATTTAACCATATGGACTTTTATCATTAATATATATCCAAGTAATCTAATTACAATAATGATAAAATAGAAATTTCCTTTTGTCACATAGTTAATTTGTACAAAAACATAATGTTCTTTACAAATAGTGATGCTATGGGTCATAATTATCCAACAATCTCCCACTTGGCCTATAGCCAATCACTCAAGTATCTAACATCTGAACTATGTATATGTCGTACAAACTTTTGTTGAGATATAGCCTTCGTCAGCAGATCTGCAATGTTATCATCTGATGCGATCTTTTCGATCTTCACATCGCCACGATGTATGATCTAATGAATAAGATGAAATCGTCAAAGTACATGCTTGGATCGTTGATGAGACCGTGGTTCCTTAGCCTGTGCGATAGCCCCATTATTGTCCAAATACAAAGGTACGGGCTCAGCTGCTAACGGAACTACACCTAATCAAATTAGGAATTTACAGATCCAAACTGCTTCTTTTGCTGCCTCAGCTGCAGTAATATATTTCACTTCTATTGTTGAATCGGCAACAGTCTCTTGCTTGGAAGATTTCCAGCTCACTGCTCTGTTGTTCAAACAAAATATGTACCTTTATTGCGACTTACAGTCGTCTTTGTCGGTTTGGAAACTTGCATCGGTGAACCCAGTCACCTCAAGTTCTCCGTCCCCATAGACTAAGTAAGCATCTTTAGTTCTTTAAAAATACTTATGGATGTTCTTTACAATAATCCAGTGACCATCACCTGGATCGGCCTGATAGCGATTGCACATGCTCTCACCGGTAGATCCTTATTCCTAGAATAAAGACTGCCTCTCCCAGGTACATATGATGGCGTACATGATCGATCCGACTGTTGAAGCATACGGGATCCGAATCATTGCATCTCTCTTATTTTTAGTTTTAGGACACATATCATTCGATAGAGAGACCCCTTATGACACCGGAAGCAGCCCCCTCTTGGACTGATCTATGTTGAATCTCTTCAACACTTTGTCAATGTACGAGCTTTCGGAGAGTGTCATCAGCTTTCTAGATCAATCCCGGTAGATCCTTATTCCTAGAATAAAGGCTGCATCTCACAGGTCTTTCATGGAGAATTTTAATGAAAGCCAAGCTTTCACCGATTGTAGCATGGGAATGTCATTGCCAAGAAGCAATACATCATCAACGTATAGGACAATAAATGTCAGTGCGCTCCCACTAACCTTCTTATATACACAAGAATCATCTTCGTTTTGAATGAAACCATATTCTTTTATGATATCATCAAAACGTTGGTTCCAAGAACGTGATGCTTGCTTTAATCCATAAATGGACCGGTTTAACTTGCAAACCTTGTTTGCATGTCTTGGTACGACAAAACCATCAGGTTGTTGCATATAAACATCCTCCAAAAAGTTTCCGTTAAGGAAATTGGTTTTGACATCCATTTGCCATATTTCATAATCAAAATATGCAGCAATAACAAGCATTATCCTAATGGATTTAATCATGGCAATGGGTGAAAAATTCTCATCGTAATCGACACCATGTCATTGACGATACCCTTTAGCTACAAGCCTAGCTTTTTACGTTTGTATGTTGCCTTCCATGTCTGTCTTCCTTTTGAAGATCCATTTACAACCAATAGGCTTAATGCCTTCTGGTACATCAACCAGTGTCCAAACTTGGTTGGTATAAATGGAATCCATTTCGGACTTCATGGCTTCTTGCCATAAAGCAGAGTCGATACCTTGTATCGCTTCATCATATGTAGCCGGTTCATCTTCCTCAATAAGATTAATGTCTACATGAGATGAGATTAGAAACTCATACCTCTTAGGTTGTTTTCTGACTCTCTCCGACTTACGCGGTTCTTGTGTATTAGAAGATTGTGGAACAGTCTCATCCCTGATGGACTATTCGTGTTCCGTGAGGGGGTCGGTGCCAGGAACAGTATCACTCTGATTTTCATCAAGTTCTACTTTCCTCCCACTTACCACTGCATTCATGGATTCCTTTTCTAGGAAAACTGTATGAAGAGCAACAAATATTTTATTCTCTTGTGGGTTATAGAAGTAATATCCTTTCGTTTCCTTAGGATAACCTACAAATAGGCACTTATCTGATTTGGGTTCTAGTTTGGTACTATCCAAACGTTTAACATATGCCTAGCATCCTCAAATCTTCAGAATGAGAAACCCGGTTTCTTTCCTGTCCATATTTCATATGGAGTCTGTTCAACAGACTTTGACAGAACCTTATTCAAAATAAGTATTGCATTATTTAATGCGTATCCCTAGAAGGAAATTGGTAGCTCTGTGTGACTCATCATTGACCTTACCATATCCAACAAAGTTCGGTTTCTCCGTTCGGACACACCGTTCAATTGAGGTGTTCCGGGAGGAGTCCACTGTGAAAGAATACCATATTCTTTCATGTAATTTTGAAACCCATTGCTTAAGTATTCTCCACCACGGTCCGATCGTAATGTTTTAATACATTTTTCAATCTGTTTTTCTACTTCGTGTCGAAACTCTTTGAATATCTCAAAAGTTTTCGACTTGTGTTTCATAAGATAGACATAACCATAACGCAATGCATCATCCGTAGAGGTTACAAAGTATTCATATCCACCTCTAGCCTTGCTAGAAATGTGCCCACATACATCACTATGAACGAGGGCTAACAGCTCGGTGGCACGTACACATTTACCACTAAAAGGTATTTTAGGAATTTTTCCTAACAAATAAGATCTGCAGACATCATATGAATTAGGATCAAATCCATCCAAGTATCCATTCTTCGAAAGTATGGATATACAAGTTTTGTTTATGTGTCCCAGACAACAATGCCACAAATAAGTCTCATATGTTTTACTCAATTTGAGCTTTTTGTTTGTCATGTTATATGTTTGAGATTCATTTATATTCAAAATATAAAGACCATTATTCACATCTGATGTACATATCTCAATATCATCTTTATAAATAAAACACCAAATGTTCCTAAATACAAAGGTATACCCGCATCGGGTAAAACTAGATACATAGATAATATTCCTAGTCAAACTAGGTACAAAATAACAGTCCCCTAATGTAAGTACATGCCATGAGGGTAGGTTCAAAACATAGGTGCCAACGGCCAAAACAGCGACTTTCGTCCCAATTCCGACTCGTAGGTCGATCTCCCCTGAAACCAGTCTCCTGCTATTCTGCAGATCCTGTACATCAGTACAAATGTGAGTACCACATCCAGTATCAAAAATCTAATTTTTAAAACTAGTAGTGGACATGTTTATTTCAATAACAAACATACATGAAGCGGGAGCCTTGCCCGCCTTCATTTTCTTCAAGTCTACCTTGTACTTACGGCAGTCACGCTTCCAGTGACCCCGTTTGCCACAGTGTAGGCAGACGTCTTGGGATATGTCTTTTGTCTTCCCAGAAGACTGTGACGATTGAGCCTTGCCCTTGCCCTTCTTTTTCTTCTTCTTCACACCCCCAGAAGCCTTCGGCCAAGCCTTGGCCTTCTTGGATGTCGAAGTAAGATGCGTCTCGCGCTTCTTGCCTTTCAGAAACTCTGGCTCTGCCTCTTTCAGCATAGCCATTAACTCTCCAAGAGTTTTCTCTTGGTTCATCATATTATAGTTCATGATGAACCCGCCCTAGCAGTCGGGCAGAGACTGTAAGATCAAATATATGGAAGTCTCAGCCTCGAAGGTAATGGCGAGCTGACCCAACTGTTCGACTTCAGTAATCATCTGCGACACATAGTTTTCGACAGATGTACCCTCTGACATACGAGAGCGAAAGAGCTTTGATGAGTGGTAATTATATCATTATTTCTCACTCATTTAACTTAATATTTTTTATAGTTTCTTGAGTTTTGTGAATATTTTGATGTGTTTTGTGCTATTTTGTAGATAAATAAAGTTTCAGGACATTCTGGAGGTGATTTGGGGCCAAAACAGTGAAAACAGACAAAATGGCATTTTCGTTATTTTGCGCGTCACGACGCGCAAGTCTTTGGCGTCGCGAAGCCTAACATGCACCAAGACTTGCTAACGTGAGCCGGGTCCACAAGTCAGAATCTGTGAAGTTTGACTTTGCTAACGTGCGCCATGCCACATGTCACCATCAAAGCCGATCTGCTAACGTGTATTGTGCCACATGTCATCATCCTACGGTGCCGACAGTCGCCATCGCCACGTGCCGCCAAGTGTCACTCCACGTCATTGTCCACATCACCGGTTGACCGAGTCAAAATGCCATGTCATCGCCATGTCATCATCAACCAATCACAGCGTGCCACGTGTTACAATCCTACGGTGCCGACAGTCGCCATCGCTACGTGTCGCCACGTCATCGCCACGTCAATTCAATCATTTAGCTCCCAGCCGCCTTGCCACGTGTCACCTTATCTCTTTATCCGAATCGCCACGTGTCATATAACAATCTGAAGCCGACGAACCAGAAGCTGCCACATCGACAATCACGCGCGTCGCGACGCGGACACCCTACTGACGCCTATAAATAGAGCTCGAAATTTCAGTTTCAGATGTACCTTCCTCTCTAATTTCTCTGATGTAAATAGGGAGTTTTCTATCTAATTTCTTTTAATTTCAGTTTTTTAATTAAATTTTAATTACGTTCTGTAATAATAGTAATTTACTTCCTTTACTTTTTACACTTTTTACTATTCACCATGATGAGGTAACTTCCCCCTGCTAGGGTGAAAGGTAATTCTTTTACTATTGCTATTTAGATTAATCTCCTTTAAATATAATATATTCACTATTTAAAATTTGACTTAAAAAGGATACCGCTATATTGGTCGGTTGATAATTCATTTTAATCTGGTTTAAACCTGACTAATCAAGGATACCGCCAGATTGGTTGGTTGGTAATTAAATTTTCTTACCGCCTATATGGCAGGTTTATTTTGGTTCCGCCTTTATGGCTGGTTGGACTTAATTTGACTTAATCAGGTTACCGCCTATATGGCCGGTTGGTAAAATAATCACAAGTAAATATATTATATTAAGGGAGATATCTAAATTAGTAGTAGTAAAAGTTGATCCTTTTACCTTAGCATTTTATTTTATTGTAATTTACTTTTCAGCTTTTACTTTACCGCAATTACTTTTCAATATTTTTACTTTATGTCTTTTAAAGCCCTAGTTATGTGTCGTAACTAAGTTAGTTATCTAGGGTTGTGATGAATTTTAATATCACCGGTTTATAAGGGGTTATTTATAGTTTGGGTAATTTAAAGGTTTACTTATTAAGTCTTAAGCTTAATGCGTCTTGTTAATTGGCCACTAATAAGATATATCTGGTAAATCTAAAATAAACTTGACAAAGAAATTTTAGGTTTCAGCCTTAGACTTAATAGCTCACGATCTTCCTTGAGAATAGATAACCCTTTAATAGATTTCCTTACAGGATAGACATATACATGTCGGGCGAGGGTAGCCATAATTGGAACTTAAACTTAATGAATCCAAGTAATTTGGTTGACATAGATATATCGTTCAATTGGGTTAAACTGGGTATTTGCATCTGACCATCGACAGAGGCTTTCGCATAATTTAGTGTTCTAGGTTAGAAAACCGATTTATTACACAAACATGAAATAACCACTTCATCTTTTAAAAGATATTAGAAAGATTCACAACCATAGATAGTTTCCTAATATTGAATTTTCTTAAACCTACTTTCGTGCAATTTTATTTATTTGTTTTTAAATTTAAAAATCATCACCATTTCAAATCAATCAATCAACCTGTTAGATACTAGTAATCATTTGACCTCATAAAATTAATATATTAGGTATTAAGTCATCGTGGGATCGATACTTTTTATACTACTTGAACGATACGTGCGCTTGCGTTATACGCGTGTGTAAGCACCGGTCAGTTTTTTGGCGCCGTTGCCGGGGACTTATTTATCTTTCACTATTATTTAGAGGTTAGATACATTTACTTGTAACTAATTTCTTTTTACTTATTGTTGTTGTTTTCTTGTTTTTCAGGTTCTCATAAACTTCATGAGACGAACCAGAAGCTTTGAAATTCGACTGCTTGACCCGGAAATTGAAAGAACCATCAGACAGTTGAGAAGGGAAATGCGAGAAGGCCAAGAAGCTTTAGTCAACATGGAACCTGAACCTTTTGAGGTTGCACCACCAATTCCTATTCGAGACAGAACTATTCCGGTGGTTGACATACTCATTTCTTGTATTGTACTTCCTCCCTTACCAGCAAATGCGGGAGACATCAAAACATGCATTCAGATGATTCAGTAGTCAGTTCAGTTTGGGGGGAATGCAACTGAAGATCCTAATGCCCACATCAGCAACTTCCTGGAAGTTTGCGGCACTTTCAATTACAACCGAGAAGCTGAAGAAGCAATGAGACTACGTGTTTTTCCATACTCCTTGAAGGACAGAGCTAAAGCTTGGCTACGTTCACTACCAGCAGGTTCTATCACAACTTGGAACACTTTAGCAACCAAATTTCTTGCAAAGTACTTTCCACCAGCCAGAACTGGAAAACTGAGGAATGACATCGCATCCTTTGTACAACAAGACTCGGAAACTCTCTACGAAGCTTGGGAAATGTACAAAGATTTGCTCTGAAAATGTCCTCACCATGAGATCCCAAAATGGCTTCAAGTCTAAACTTTATATAATAGACTTTCTGGACTGATGAGAACAACAATCGATGATGCTACTGGATAAGCTTTAATGGCAAAAGGAGAAGATCAAGCCTGGGACCTTATCGAAGAAATGACCAATAAAAATTCATTGTGGCCAACAGAAAGGGGCATGATCCAAGGAATTGCAGGAATTTATGAAAGTGGAGCTAATACAGCAGTCAACGCCAAGCTGGATCAGATATGCAAATTCATGGAGACTCTTACCAATGGATCCACAAATTCACCATATGGAGGAGCACCAGAGCCAAACCAACTTGAAGAAACGGTGAATTTTGTCAACAATTTCAACAGACAGGGGAACAATCCATATTCCAACACCTACAACCCAGGGTGGAGGAATCATCCTAATTTTTCATGGAGCAACAATTCAGGGCAAAAGAACAATCCACCACCTGTATTTCAACAGCAGAACTATCCACCACCTGGATTCCAGCAACAGAACAAAGGCCGTGAGCATGCAAATGAACCAGGAATAGCAGAAGTGCTGACTCAGTTAAAAAAGTACGATGATATGTTTCAGAGCCAATTTGCTTCAATCAAAGCACTGGAGAATCAAATCGGACAACTGGCCAATGATCAGAGTTACAGACCGACAGGTAATCATCCCAGCAACACATAACCAAATCCAAGGAACCGAGGGAAGGAGCAATGTCAAGCCATTATTTTAAAAAGCGGTACTGAAATCAACAAAGATGTTGGAGCCAAAACAACTGGTGAGGAAATTCCAAAAGAAACAAAGCAACATATGGAGGAAAAAGAAGCAAATGAAAAAGAACAGATCACTCCACCTCCACCTTTTCCTCAGCGTCTTCAGAAAAAAAAAACTGGACAAGCAGTTTGCTCGTTTCCTGGAGGTGTTCAAAAAACTGAACATCAACATTCCTTTTGCAAAAGCCTTGGAACAAATGCCCATCTATTTCAAATTCATGAAAGATGTTCTTTCACGAAAACAGAGATTAGGAGACTACGAGATAGTAGCATTGACGGAAGAATGCAGTGCCATCATTCAGAGGAAGCTTCCCCCAAAGTTGAAAAATCTTGGCAGTTTCATCATTCCTTGCATCATAGGAGAACATAACTTTGGTAAGGCTTTATGTGATTTAGGTGCAAGTGTTAACTTGATGCCTTTTCTATTTTCAAGAAACTGCAGATTGAAGAAACAATGCCCACTTCAGTCTCTCTACAACTTGCTGATAGAACGCTCGTATTTCCAAGAGGCGTAGTTGAAGATGTGCTGGTCAAGGTTAACAAATTCATTTTCCCAGCAGATTTTATTGTCCTTGATATGGAGGAAGACGCAGACGTGCCAATCATCCTCGGGAGACCATTCTTGGCTACAGGTCAAACCATTATTGATGTAAAAAAAGGAGAATTAACCATGAGGGTACAGGACCAAGAAGTAACATTCAATGTTTTCAATGCTATGAATTTCCCAGATGATGAAAAGAATGAGGAATGTTTCAGACTTGATGTGATACACAGTACCATTCAGAACTCCAATGCAATGCAAAGTTCTATTGACAAACTTAAAACATGTCAATTGCTTGTGGAGGTTGAAGATAAATCGTCTTTTGCACTGAAAAAGCCAATTCTTACACTACAAGCAACAAAAGAGAAAAAGTTCCACCAGCTCAACGAATTGGAGGAATTTCACAATCAGCCTTTTGAGGATGCCAAATTTTACAAAGAAAAGGCAAGGAAAATACATGATGAGAAGTTAGTACGCATACAACTGGAACCAGGGCAGAAGGTACTGTTAAACAAATCAAGGGTGAAATTCTTCTCATGGAAGCCAAAATCACGGTGGTCAGGTCCATTTGTGATCACCAAGGTTTTACCAGATAGAGCTGTTGAGATACGTGATCCTAACTCCAACAAAACATTCAAGGTCAAAAACAAGCGTATCAAGCACTACTGGGGAGAATCGTTTGAGCGACAAAAAGAAAGTGTCACACTTTCAGATCCAGCTTAACGTTCCAGAAGTCACGTCTAGCTGACGACGTTAAACTTAGCGCTCGCAGGGAGGCAACCCATGCAATTTGTGTATATATTGTGATCTGGTGTGTTTTATTTTTGTGTGTTTAATTTTTGCGGGTAAAGACATTTCACGATGGAAGAAGCTCTCGTAAATCTTCGCAAGCAATTTCCTTCTCTCCCTCAAAATTTTTGATGAAAGTCTACAAAGCTCGCTTAGAACGGATGAGGTTACTGATGATCAAAGGTATTCCTACTGACATTCATTGGATTATTGAAGCACGGGTCCGATTGGCAAGTGAGTCTTCTGACTCTTTTATTTCACATCTACCTGGTTTAGGAAGGAGCACCTATGCTAAAAAGAGAAGAGCCAAAAGAATGTGTGTCTGTTATAAATGTGCTCGTGTGTTTTGTGATACTCGTTGTCGTTCTTTAGGAATGGTGTCTGGTAACCGCGAAGATAAGATTAATTTCATTAGGGATGGCTTGAGTAAGGAGTCTTTGGATGATATATCTAAAACTCTTGAGTCGCATCCCAGTAGATATGTGTATCACGAAATTCGTGTGTTATATGCACAATTTCAAAAAGAAAGACAACAGTTAAGTCTTGGGAATCTGACTCAAAAAGACCCTGTTTGCCAATTTATAAGAAAATTGGATGGGAAGCTTGTCCTTGACGCATAGACGTCAATCAAGCCGCTACTTTTCTTGTAAATATTATATCTATTTGTCTTTTCATAATAATTGTAATTTGTTTTGTCATTTTCTATTATTTTCTCCGACAGGATCCAGACCTTTTTTACTATCACGATTTATTTTACTGTTAACTAATAATTGTCATTTGGCAGGTACTAGTGCTATTATTTTACTCACCCTTTTTCAGGTGTTATAAATTCAACTCATCATTTCACTTTTGAAGACATCCAGAGTAAAACATGGAAGCCACTTCAAGAAGACGAGTAGAAAACATCTGTGTGTTTTGCGGTACTAGTGTTGGTGTTAAGCCACAATACGTAGAAGCAGCACATGAATTGGGTCGAGTCTTAGCTGCAAGGAATATGCACTTAGTATATGGCGGAGGCAATCTTGGACTTATGGAGATCGTTTCAAAGGCTGTACAGGAAGGAGGCAGTCACGCTTTGGGAATCATTCCAAAACCCTTGGCGGAGGCAAATATTATTGGACCATCAAACGGAGAGGAACTGATCGTGTCAGGTATGTCTGAACGATTGGTAGAAATGATTAGCCGTGCTGATGCTTTTATTGCTTTGCCAGGTGGCTTGGGTATATTGGAGGAAATTTTTACAGTGTTATCTTGGCCGAACCTGAACATACACCAGAAACCGCTTGGATTGTATAACGTTGAAGGATTTTATGATTTTCTTTGTGTGTTTCTTGATGATGCTCGGAGAAATGGGTTCATGTCAAAACCTTTTAAAGAACTCCTCTTTACTGCCAGAACTGCTTCGGATCTAATTGACCAAATCTTAGCCTATGAACCACAAATTGACCCTATCATTTCAAAGATAAATTGGTCTGATGACGATCGTGGTAAGAGGCGTCGGATTAATCTGGATCTTAACCTTTAACTTTTCGTGTAGAATTTCAGCTAACCAGGTACTATCTTCCAAGCTCTTCTTCTACTGTTTAAGACATTGGGGACAATGTCTCATTTAGGTTTGGGGGAGGGAATTAGTTGATCAATATCTTGTTTTTAGTTGTGTGTTGTTTTTATTCCAAATTTTTTCGAAAAATACAAAAAAATTGAAAATTTTTTCAAAAATTACAAAAATATTTTGCGTTTTTGTGTTTTTTTTTTATTTTAACTAAAAAGGTGAAATTGGTAAGAGATAGCTGAGTAAGGAGTTTTCACTCTTGAGACGTATCTCAAACCTATTTCGGAACAAGTTAATTTTTGTTTAATTCCTTTTGAATTATTTAATTTGTGAATTCTCCATAAAACTGATTAAAATGGATCTTCATATGCTCAGTTGGCAGATATTATCAACATGCATGGTAACATACGGACATGACTAAAATTGAAAAGTTTGTAATATTCAGTGCTCTAGTTTAATTGGAGGAAGCATCTCAAAAAGTGATGGAGTAAAAAAAACGTCTGAGATCCGAGTTATTAAGTCGTTAAGGGTGTTTTAACACCTAGTGCCCTAAAGCCAACTGGTTTGGGAGTCACTGGCCCAAAGCTCGCTACATGGATCAAAGACGCTGCAAATATATATATATATATCTGAAATCTGAGTAATTAAGTCTGTATGAGTGTCTTAACACCTGGTGCCATAAAGCCAACTGGTTTGGGAGCCACCGACCCAACACTCGCTACATAGATGGAAGATATTGTATATAAATAAAAAAAATCAATCAAAAATCAAAGAAAAAATCAGAAAAATTATTCCATTGCTACAAAAAGGTGTGAATTCTGATAAAACTTTAGGACAAAAATATTACTCTCTTATCAACTGCACTTGTGACTGTTGTGGGCAAAAATGAGTTGTTTAATATTTTATTGGCTGTCTATATGGAGAATGGTAAATATAATCGGAGATTTTACTTATTTAGTAATTTAGAAAGAAAGAAAACAACTAGTAACTTGGAGTAGAAGTTTCACATGATTAGTCACTAACTTCTTTATTCTCTTTTCTCTTGTCTTTTTGCTTTTGTATGCATTAGTTTTACTACATTTTTACTTTTATAAAATGTTTGTGGAAATCATTGTTGTAAACCCTCACGAGACTACAACTCGTCCACTAGGGACACCTAGAGGTTTAAAGGCTTGTTGCATACGCTAAATGCAACCGTGATCCCTACGAAAATGGCTTAGTTAAATTTTATTTTAAAGATGTTTATATTATTTTATTTTGTGTTTTGCTCGAGGACTAGCAAAATGTTAGGTTTGGGGGTGTGATGAGTGGTAATTATATCATTATTTTCCATTCATTTACCTTAATATTTTGTATAGTTTCTTGAGTTTTGTGAATATTTTGTATGTGTTTTGTGCTATTTTGTAGATAAATAAAGTTTCAGGACATTCTGGAGGTGATTTGGGGCCAAAACAGTGAAAACAGACAAAAGGGTATTTTCATAATTTTGCGCACCGCGACACACAAGTCTTTGGCGTCGCGATGCCTAACATGCACCAAGACTTGCTAACGTGCGCCGGGTCCATAAGTCAGAATCTGTGAAGTTTGACTTTGCTAACGTGCGCCGTGCCACGTGTCACCATCACATCCGATCTGCTAACGTGCGCCGTGCCATGTGTCATCATCCTACGGTGCCGACAGCCGCCACGTGTCACTCCACGTCATTGTCCACATCACCGATTGACCGAGTCAAAATGCCACGTCATCATCAACCAATCACAGCGTGCCACGTGTCACAATCATACGGTGCCGACAGTCGCCATCGCCACGTGTCGCCACGTCAGTTCAATCATTCAGCTCCCAGCCACCTTGCCACGTGTCACCTTATCTCTTTATCCGAATCGCCACGTGTCATATAAGAATCTGAATCCGACGAACCAGAAGCTGCCACGTTGACAATCACGCGCGTCGCGACGCGGACACCCTACTGACGCCTATAAATAGAGCTCAAAATTTCAGTTTCAGATGTACCTTCCTCTCTAATTTCTCTGATGTAAATAGAGAGTTTTCTATCTAGTTTCTTTTAATTTCAGTTTTTTAATTAAATTTTAATTACGTTCTGTAATAATAGTAATTTACTTCCTTTACTTTTTACACTTTTTACTATTCACCATGAGGAGGTAACTTCCCCCTACTAGGGTGAAAGGTAATTCCTTTACTATTGCTATTTAGATTAATCTCCCTTAAATATAATATATTCACTATTTAAAATTTGACTTAAAAAGGATATCGCTATATTGGTCGGTTGGTAATTCATTTTAATCTGGTTTAAACCTGACTAATCAAGGATACCGCCAGATTGGTCGGTTGGTAATTAAATTTTCTCACCTCCTATATGGCAGGTTTATTTTGGTTCCGCCTTTATGGCTGGTTGGACTTAATTTGACTTAATCAGGTTACCGCCTATATGGCCGGTTGGTAAGATAATCACAAGTAATATATTATATTAAGGGAGATATCTAAATTAGTAGTAGTAAAAGTTGATCCTTTTACCTTATCATTTTATTTTATTGTAATTTACTTTTCAGCTTTTACTTTACCGCAATTACTTTTCAGTATTTTTACTTTATGTCTTTTAAAGCCCTAGTTATGTGTCGTAACTAAGTTAGTTATCTAGGGTTGTGATGAATTTTAATAGCATCGGTTTATAAGGGGTTATTTTATAGTTTGGGTAATTTAAAGGTTTACTTATTAAGTCTTAAGCTTAATGCGTCTTGTTAATTGGCTACTAATAAGATATATCTGGTAAAACTAAAATAAACTTGACAAATGAATTTTAGGTTTCAGCCTTAGACTTAATAGCTCACGATCTTCCTTGAGGATAGATAACCCTTTAATAGATTTCCTTACAGGATAGACATATACCTGTCGGGCGAGGGTAGCCATAATTGGAACTTAAACTTAATGAATCCAAGTAATTTGGTTGACATAGACATATGGTTCAATTGGGTTAAACTGGGTATTTGCGTCTGACCATCGACAGAGGCTTTCGCATAATTTAGTGTTCTAGGTTAGTAAACCGATTTATTACACAAACATGAAATAACCACTTCATCTTTTAAAAGATATTAGAAAGATTCACAACCCTATATAGTTTCCTAATATTGAATTTTCTTAAATCTACTTTCGTGCAATTTTATTTACTTGTTTTTAAATTTAAAAATCATCACCATTTCAAATCAATCAATCAACCTGTTAGATACTAGTAATCATTTGACCTCATAAAATTAATAGATTAGGTATTAAGTCCTCGTGGGATCGATACTTTTTATACTATTTGAACGATACGTGCGCTTGCGTTATACGCGTGTGTAAGCACCGGTCAAGCTTCTTCTGCAAATCATACTTCTGAGATCTAAGATTAGATCTATGAAGATCCTTCAACTTCATCATCATCCCATAAGGATCCAATCCATTGTTCTGACGATGAAACTGAGGAGTCATTGCAGCAAGCATAACAGATTGAGTAGTAAAGTTATCATCACAATGAGTCTTCCAAAGCTAACGTTCTACTGGCTGCTCAAGTCTGGGCTCAGGCCCAAGAGGTCTCTCTATTACATAGAATAACTTCTCAGCTCCCAGGACTATCCTGAGGTTCATTTCCCAGTCTGGAAAATTTACGCCGTTAACGACATTCTCACCCATGATTATGTCCATAACGCTTATCTTTCCAACCATCTTGATTGCTATAGTCTAATTATCCAATCAAGTGTTTCAGGTACACTCAAATGCAATGGTTACTATAGTCCAACTATATAACCAACTACAAATGGAGTAGTGTTGAATACAGTCTAACTGTTCAAAGAAAACAATAAAATAATATTAGTCCAACTAATATATATAATAACAAGAAATAATAGAGCGCGCATATTAGCGAGTATTAAATGAAATTGTAAATTTAATACTAGCCTCCCACTATTTTTCGGCGAGCCTCTAACCCTCCGTTCAGTACTCGGAAAATCTAGTTTCCTAGTGGGCTAGGATCTCGTTAAATAATACACAACCTTGACTTTGGCCAACAAGCTGTTTAAAATTTAACTAGGTAGATCTCTAAGATCAATTGGATCTCATCCAATTCCTAGATCCGGTAGGTGGACATCCAAGTCCGAAACATATATCCAATATATTTCCTAACCTGTTTCCTCTGAATTAACTAAGCATTGGATTTGGCTCAACAAGCTTAATGATTCCAGTTAAGCGCGACCCATTGATAGTGAGAAAGCTTCGTAATCCACGTTGATGAACAATAGTAACTTTGACTTTGGCTAACAAGTCACAACTGCCCAAGACATGTGATATTAACAAAGCTTTCATGGTTCAAACACATCCGCGATGGACAATGATCTTGATTTTGGCCAACAAATCAAAGCCAATCTTGGATCTTGAGAGAGAACCACTCAATGGAAGGAAACACTTATATTAAATATGAGGGCGTTTTCGTAAATTGGTAACTAATTTATTATCTTTGATTAGGTCTCATCATACACTATTAAACATGCATTCTAAAAGCATAATAAGGCGCGATAAATATAATAATGATATGCGGATGGATATATACAATTTGTTCCTAGAATAAATCTCTCTATTTTCTTTTCCTCTTTCCCGCTAGCACTTTACATTCTTCTATATACCCAATTACATAACACTATAAGAAACCTCATTTACATTGAGGGGAATTGGTGAGAAGAGAAATACAATGAGAAAAATAGAGGTGATAGGCTAGACACGCATGTCCAATTTCAAATAAATACAATATTTACAACAATTTTCAAAATTACCCCCACCCATCTAATATCCATCCGATATACATTATTCAAACAAATACATCCAAGCATTCACACATAGCATGTTGTCAATTAATCTAATCCAATTAATTAATTCTTCAATTAATGACCATCCAATGTTCATACAACGATTTGAATTGCACGAGTCCAACTCGTTTAAGAATAAATACTCAAAGTAAGTATTCTTGAATTGTATCGAACTATAATATTAAATCCAATTTAAATTGTATTCAATATTAATTCAAGTTTAATTCTGAATTAAACAATTACACTTATTTTATTATAAATAATATCTTTTTAGATTTGGATTCCAAATCCAATCCAAATGGTCTCAAATGCCCATTTAGCATCCAATGTCAATTCTATTAGGTCCAATGGACTTTTAATTAATTCTTTAGGCATGGACTTTTGGCCATTATGGATCAAGCCCATAATGTCTTGGCCCATTTAGGAATCACCCTATGTCAAAAATTAATTTTGGCCCATTAGGCTCAATAAGATTATTAAAGGCACAAAAGTCATATTTTGGACTTTTATGGAAATGGTTTAGGCCCAATTGGATCCAACCCAATTATCCAAAATCAAATTTGGTCCAACCAAGCCCATTAATCCAAATATAACCAAATTAGCCAAATTAGTATTTTAGGGACTAATTTCCATTAATACAATACACCAAATATTACATTAATTCAATTTAAGTGTAATTAACATAACTAATTTATTAATCTAACATTTCCAAAATATTAATTAATCTAATTAATCATGCTTATCATTCCAATTCATGTCCAACACAAATTGAACCAAAATCAAGTCTCCAACAACATGCTCATTCACAGCAATTGACAAGAAATAAATATCCAATTTGATTTCAATCCAATTAAATCAACATTCAACATATATATCATGCCATTAACAGATCCAAGTGTCAAATTTTAAAAAATCACCATGAGTAAATCAAGGGTTATATTCGGCCAAGCTAGGGATTTAGGGAAATTTGATCTAATCAATTTTTCAACAATCCAACAATGCATAACTCCAAGTTATCATCATCTAACATTAACCAACAACTCAATTTTGAATTTTCATGATCCAAGCAAAAATCCCTAATTAAAGTTTATAAATCCTAGATTTCAAAATCATATTTAGCAAGGCTCTAGATACCATTGTTAGTCTCTAAGACATGCCACAAGATCTCTAAACATGATTATATGTGTGAATTAATCAAGAAAAGTGGCGAAAACACTTACATTGATTTGGAGAAATTCGAAATTTTTCCTTTTGGATGAAGCTCCAAGCAAGTTGTTTGTGTTTTTTATGCCTTGGGTGAGTTTCCCTAACACCTCAAATGACTCTCCAAGTGCTAGCTTTAAGAAATTTTTGAAGTAAAAATTTCTTCCAAGTGAGAGAGGAATTCGGCAATTTGAGAGGAAGAAGAGAGATTAGTGAATAGTTTTCAAAAACTTTGGTTGTTGTGTATTTAAATGAGTTAATATATTTTGCCAACTACTTCCATCAAATATTGACATTTGATGTAAGTCAAGTGATCCCACCACTTTTAAATTCAAAATTTAAGTTGGCTTCTCCAACACACAACTAAACTTGGGCCCAAGTTCGTTTAATCCGATTAAACGAATTTATCGTCGCGACATAATTAAATCCAATTTAATTAAATAATTACGCCTCGCATAATTATTATGATAGTCACTTTCGAATTAATTCTAAATTAATTCGTTCGCCCGAATTAAAATCTAATTTTAATTTCGTATTGAAATCTGATTTCAATTAATATATCTGATATATTATTTTAGCCCCAAATAAATAAATTAAATATAAAAATCCAATTTAACTATTAAATTTATTTTATCGATTAATTTTAAATTAATCATGTTCTCTCTTCTATACGAATTTAATCCCAGATTAATTCTTATCGCAATTAATCCCAGATTAATTTTCTCTCTCAAAATTAATCCCAGATTAATTCTATTCGAGTCAAATGTCATTGGTGAATCTTTGGGAAGCGACCCAAGAGATTCCTGTATATGTTGGCAGTAAATTCGGTTGTCGGACTATCCGAACACGTGCATACCCCGTACCACATTCTCACCGATTTACAAGACATGGTTGGCTTCTAGCAAAGCACCGTGCCTACCCAATTCTCCATAAATATTCGCCGAGGAATATCATTTGTATCAGGCATAGTAATACTATGTAATACGTAATACGATCCAGTATCGGATGTCACATGCTAGACCTAGGGCTGGCTCTGTGTCTACCCCGTACGAATCATATATCGGATCCCGAGTAACTAGTCTCTGTAATTGGAAAGTCATGACCTAGTCATACTATCCCGGTAGCTGCAGTTTTTAAGAGTACTAGTTTTGTATCATGTGTGACCATCATCTACATATGACTGAAGTGATACTCCTATCTTGACATCACATCCAATACAATACGATTCTCAATAAACCCAATACAGGCGTACACAGAACCTGTTAAAGCTCCAGACGACCAATACCAAAGTAAACTGATTGTCGCTAGTACTAGCGACGTAAGTCTCAGGTTAAATATCACATACACCTACCCTGATTCGGATTCCTAAAAAAACATAGTCATACTACCAATAGGATTCCGAGTGGGTCTATCCAGAGCGAACTATTCCCGGTCCAACGGCTAACATAACCTCTTATTACACTTGCATATGTATCCAATACCTAAACATATGAGAACTATGCTGGTAAGCTTCTATAACGCGCACAAGTGTAATACTAGTCTATTCCACATTATCAATGTCCAGTTTCGATAATACTTCGACTAGGGATATTTAATGATTAAACCGTTCATGGATTAATACTGTCTCATATCTTATTAATCCGATTTAACCATATGGAATTTTATCATTAATATATATATCCAAGTAATCTAATTACAATAATGATAAAATAGTAATTTCCTTTTGTCACATAGTTAATTTGTACAAAAACACAATGTTCTTTACAAATAGTGATGATATGGGTCATAATTATCCAACATTAACGGCATCGGTAGACAATGTCAGTAAGTTAGAAAACCCTTAGCCTCATGGATAAGTAAAAATATTAGGATTTGAGGAGAGAAGCGCATAAGTAATTTAAACTCGACAATGAAAATACATGGTGTTAAGTAACTAAAATATGAGAATTAATGTCAAGATCAAGTTATACAAGTGCAAGCTAAATGAATACCAAGTATCAACATTGTTAGTAATGGAAAAGATCATTCATGTGAACTTATAAATTCCAGAAAAGAGAGTATGGAAGCCTAACTAAGAGTCGTCAGTATCTCTAGTAAAAGTTAAAGGTACTAGCTAGGAAGAACTTGATCGAATCAAGTAATTATTGAATATAACTAAAGATATAGAGAAAAAGGATTTTCCTTGGAGACAATGAAGGTTGAACACAACTAGGAGCTCGATGCATGAGTTAAATAGTAAGAAAGATCGAGAATCTCATATGCCTACTAGTCAAGTGGAAAATGAACAGTTGGGCAGAGACCTTCGTGCTAAGTCGAATAGAATCCCCGATGACACAATATAGTTTCAGCAAAGTAAAAGTTTTTGTAAAAATTACACACGGGAAATCATCCGGAAATAAAGTTAATGAAAACAAGGGCAATGGGTATATAGTCAGTCAAAACTGGTGGAATAGCTACGGTAATACCTTAAGTTTAAAGAGGATTCGAGGATGAATCCTATTTGAGGGGGAGAATTTGTAACGACTGATAGTCACTATTATTGTTATATTATGGAATCGTGGTATTACGAGACGAAGGTGACGTAATATAAAATTATGTTCGAGTATATATATATACACATTCATGGAACGACTTTGGGGATATACGATGAATTCTTCGAAACTTCGATGCGAAATTCTACGATGTCCCATCCGGACAGCCCATGGTATTTGGGTCGTAACTTTCTCATACGAACTCTGATTTTTATGTGTTTTATATCGTCGGAAAGCTGAGACCGCGATTTACAACTTTTATATTTTTGCAAAATCAAACCAGAAATGGGCTAGAATTACAGATCAAAAAATTCGGATGAATAGTAACTGTGTGACACTTTAGTAAATTTCCAAGTTTCTCCAAATTTCTACACTCTTATTATTTCTTTTTTTTAATGGCCAAATATAAAAGGAGATAATATTCACTAATATAATAAGAATAGAAGAAACGTGTGAAAGGAAAGAGGAAAAGAGGAAAGGAAGAAAAAAAGGAGAATAAGAGAGGAAAAAGAATAAGAAGAAGAAAAGAGATAGAGAAAGAGCTTGTCAACCTTGGGAGATTTGGAGGATGAAGGAAACCACAAGAAAGAAGGTAAGATTCATTGACCCAAAATTTGATATGTTGGATTTTGGAAATTTGATGATTAATTTGAGATGTTTGCATGATAAGGATTGTGTATTAGAGATAATTGAGTAAAGAAATTGGTTGTAGAATAAAGTGCCCAAATTTTGGAAGTTTTAAGTGTTTGATTTAAAAACACTTATGATGAGATTAAAGAGTTGTGGAGAATGATAATTTGATATAGAATTGGTAATTGGAAGTTCAATAAATTGGGTTGTGCAATGAGTTTGTGTTGGAAGTGATTATGGAAATTTTTGGGTAATGGATGAGCATGGAGGATCAAAGTAGAATCCTGGAAATCTGCTTCGCGTCACGACGCAAAAGAGCTGTGCGTCGCGACGCGCAAGAGAAAAATGGGTGCATGCTTCTGGTCGTCGCGCGTCGCGACGCGTGGCACAACTTGTTCCCAAAACAGTTCAAACCATCCCAGATCCACCTTAGCGTGTTAGAGACCACCCTTAGGGTCTCGTATCAGTTTACATGCATACATTGCATCTTATTCCAAGCATGTTAAACTAATTAACGAGATCACAGATTTGAATTGAGAAAGTTTACCCTAGTTCTGAAATTCAGCTAATGGTTTGTAATCTAACCAAGTTACCATTTATAGACCATTGCAGGAATTACATTATCCTTCGACGAAGTGATATAGCACCAACCAGATTCCTTACAGTGAGTGGACACTCTATTTTCCAGTTGATTTTTCATTTATGTTATTTAAATACAGACTAACTTTTCTCGTTTTTAGGGCGTTAGCCAATTTCTTTATCAGTTATGTTTTGCTTAGCGTACTTTAAGAAATGTTTTAAAAAGGTAATATTTTCATAATATGAGTTTTATGATTTTTCAAGGCATAGGGCAAAAACCTACCTCAGTATGTAACTTGTACAGACATAGAATTGATGGATAGAGAACATGTGCACATGTAGAGGATTGTGGGACGGCGATACGTAACGCCCCATATCCTAGTTCAGGATTAGGGATGACAGATACCCCTAGATTCTAGTTTCAGAGCTTGGAGGATAGCATAGATACGCACCCCCAGTTCTAGTTCAGTGGCTTGGGGGACGGCGATACGTAACGCCCCAAGACCACCAATTTCAGGGACAGTAGTGGCATGCTTTGGGGGACAACGATACGTAACGCCCCAAAGTCATGGATTTGCACTTCTGGCTCTAGTTAGGCGTATGGAGGGACAGTGATACGTAACGCCCCCATACGTCAAGTTTTTCAGAAACAGAAATCAGTTTTACAGAGACAGTTTTCAGAAATAGAAACCAGTTTTTCGGAGACAGTTTTCAGAAACTTGTATATTATAAAAGTTTTCAGAAACAGTTTTCCAAGAGGTTTTTTTTTTATTTAGAAAAGATAAGTTTTTCAGAAAGAAGCACAGAGATTTCAGACAGAAAAAGAGTTTTTGATATAAAGCTATTTCTTGAATTTTTTGGTTTTAGAACCAAATGTTTTTACAACAATATTTTAATTTTTCGTCCACTCACTTAGATCGTATAACGGTCTAACCCCTTCCCAGTTTCCTTATTTTGTAGGTATTCTTGGAGGACAAACTCGGAAGGACGAATACTGTTGCAGTCACTAGGGTTTGGAGTCCACCAGTCCAAGTTAGAAAGAGTAAGAGTCCAGTCAGAGTCAAATAAAAGTCATGTATTAGTATTTGAGTTATATGCAGTCATTGTAAACACAAGTGTTTATAAGTACACAGTTATTAATAATGAATTTGTCTTTCATGTTTTCGAGTTTGGGCATTGGTTCCATAAATAAGAATTTGATTAAGAAAAGAAAAACAATGTTGTTTATAGTTAGAAGAACAGAGGCTCGGGGGAATAGTACAGCCTATTTACTGCTGGTAGCATCTTCCAGATCAGGGATGTTACAAGGGGATGCTTCAGATGTGGTCACACGCCGGAAATGGAGCTAAGATTACGTCGAACGAAGCATTTCTCTCTCTTGCATACACTTTATCTCTCTAGAAATTTCCCCCACAATTGCTCTCAATTTCTCTCTCTAAAACTCCCCAAAATTGTTCTCATAACTCTGAAATTTATCTTCAACACTCTCTCTTCATTAGTTACAGTCTGAATCCAGAAAGCTTGCTTGGTGAATGGAGTTGAAGATGAACAAAGACCTTAAGAAAATCCCTCCAAAAGAAACGTTCTCAACAGAAGCATTAAATCCCCCCCTCCTCTGCTATGTTGCTGCCATGAAGAGATAGCAAGGATGACTTCTTTTTTTATTATTAGAAGTGGCTAGGTGGTGATAGGAGTGGTTGTTAATGATTGGATTAGAGGTGGGGTGATGGGTTTTGTTTTGTTTTGATAATTAAAAGACATAAAAATATATTTTAGGTAATGATATAAAATTGTGTGGTTTGGTTATTTTTAAATATAATTGAGGTAATAATTTGATAAAAATAAAATGAGGTATTATAGGAAGTAAGAATTTAAAGAATTTGATATTTAGGGCACATCTATGACATTTATTTATTTCCAAGTAGGAGATAATTCGATGGCAGCTCCTTTTTGTCCCCCTCTTTTTCATTTAACCGTACAAACTCCATTTCTTGAATTAAGTATCTTTAAGATAAAAGAAAATCTGTGGGTGCTAAACTGCTGAAAACTTCTCGAGCTTAAAATAAAAATAAAAATTCTTAAGGTAATAGATAATGAGATAGTCGATTTTACATATTCCACTCATATATTTTAAAGTTATATATAAGAGAATTCCGGTTAATTAATTTAAATTATAGTTGGTTAACTTCGCCAAACCAAATGGAGTTTTTGATTGTTCTCACTAGATTAATTTCGAAGAATCTAATAAATTTTTGGATAATTTTGGATTGATGTTGGCGAATTTAAAAGTTATAACTAAAAACTCCTCATGGGTAAAAATATATTAGATCCACTTTTAGAAAAATTACTCTCCACCATGATAGGTTTTGAGAATTAATGTTTTCATGATTTCATTTAATCATTGATATGTCCGTTACATCAAATAATTACTCCTTATCAATGTGTTATGTTGATAAATTGATGGATATTTATTTATTGAGCAATGATTATTTTAGAATTTTAAAAGTAATTTATTGTACTAATCTTGATTAGCTCAAAAGCTGCAACATTAACAAATTCTTTTTTCAATTATAGTCAGATATCAGGACTTGAATTTGATGCTGAGTTTTTTTTTTTTAAAAATAAATTATGATTGATATTTATTGAATAATAATTTTTATGTAATTAAATCTTAATTATTCATTGTTATAAATGCACTTGTGATAGTATATTATAAAAAAATTATAAAACACTAGATCCAAATTTCTGATGGAAACCCTATTCCCTCTTATCAGTTGGGTTCAAACCCGAAATAATTTGTTTCCACTCAAAATATTTTACTTGTAGGCTCTAAGAAGACTAAGAGAATGAGTAGGTTATATCTTCCAGAACACGTGGCAAGAGACTTAGATTGGTTTCAGAGCTAGTGTTGGGAGTTTTCCTTTGAAGTTGATTGTTGACTTTAATGTTCTCTTAGAGTGTCAAGTGACGATCCTTTTAAGAATATTGTTGATTTTGAAATTGAGAGAAATGGGAAATACTTGTAAAAGATATTCCGAGGAAGATAAAATATTTTACTAGGTGTCTTAATTTGCCATCAAACAAGGAGTGACATTTTTTTTTAGTGTGTTTCAGAGAATGTTTTATGTATTCAGTGAATTTTTTTTTTTAAATATATTATGGATTGAATTATCCAGAAATTCCTTTTGTATTCTTAGATATCAATCTAAGTGTTAGATGCAAAGTTTATAAGTGTAGTAAATAAAGGGATCTCCAATAATGTGACCTTATGTAGTGGATTATGAACAATGGATTAAGACAAAAATTGAAGAATAGATATGAAGTGTGTCGAGTTAGATCGAATTGGTTGGTTATTGTAAAATTATATAATTAAAATAAATTTATTTATTTAAAATTGAAAGAAAAATTAGGTCAAATCATATAATTTTAACTCTTTAATACATGATATTTTTTTTTAACAAACCTCAACGGGGTCGATAAATTTGATATTTCAAATCCAATCATTTTAAATCAGGTGGTTAGGTTGACCCAGATTGAAATAATCGGAACCTAATTTGTATAAGAATGACAATCAAATTTGTCTACTTCAACTTGTAGATACAGTGGCTGCGTTATTGGATTTTGCTTACTGATGATGTTAACAATAATTTGCGTGAGTGGGACTCATTTGACCAGCTCTATCTCTGGCAAGCATCAATTAATAAATATGAACTGTTGCAAATGACATCACATCACATCATATCCCATTCGATTCTTTTTGATTACGGAATCAGGTAAAAGGCCTGTAATGTAATTGTGCTAACCTACCTCATCGCTTCGCTGTGATTGATTCATAAAGAATCCAGATGAGTTATTGAGTTATGACTGTCACTTTTACAATGTTAATCGATTTTTCTTTTGCCCTTGATCTCATAGTGTCTTTTGAATGGGAATATTTATTACTGTCCCACTTTCTTGTTTTTACTGGCATAGCTTGTTATTGCCCCTTTGAGTGCTCCATGAATTATTGAGACTCACTGTCACAGCAGTAGCTTATTTGACTATATATAGTACCACCATTTATTCATAATTTTAACCAAAATAAGCATGATCAAAAAGTACTTTGTAAATATGCTCTCTCTCTCTCTCCCCCTCCCTCCTTATTTTTATTTTTTAATATACTATCACTTTAGCTTAGTATTAGCATATATGAATGCTTATATTAGTAAACATAGCATTATACTACACTCCCATTTAATAATAAATAAAAATATCTTTTGTTTCGCACACACTTAAAAATACCAAATAATTCTCAATTAAATTTATTTTATAATATAACATTATTTTCTATTTACATCCATAAAAATATCCAATAAACATAATCTACTTCAATTCCTTAAGAATCTTCATTTCTAGATGAAGATCAATGCTAGTTTAAATCCCCACGGCCATATTTTTCTCTACAAGAAAAATTGAGATTACCGATTGAATATTCAATCGGTAATTTACAAATCGAATTACCAACTGAAGATATTCGGTCGGTATTTGACTCGTCGGTGATAAATTATTGATCGAAATAGCGTCGATTGGTACAAATACCGACCGAATGAATAAATAAATAAATAATGAGATGTTAATTCGGTGCGACTGTATAGTTTCTTGACATGTTTCTTGTTATAAAAATGTAAAGAATATATGTGTGTGAGTAATAATATATATATATATATATATATATATATATATATATAAGGTAAAATAATAATAATAATATTATTTTTTATAATTAATATTATTTCAACGACTGAATGAATATTACGTCGCTATTGATTATCATTTACCGATCGAAATTTCAGTCGGTAATTGTTGACGGCATAAACTGGCACCAAATTAATCTCCAGCGTTGTATTACCGATCAACTATCGACTGAATATATGGTTGGTAATATGTCGATAATTGGTGAGAAATTATTTTTATAATTTTCGATCGGTATTCGACCGGTAAACACCCAAAAATTACCGACCAAAATAATCGGTCGATAATTTCAATCGGTAATTCCACATTTTCTTTGTAATGTGCATTAATCAATTTATTTCTCCTATTCATATTAATTTGTTTTCTTCTTCCTCGATATTTTTAGGTAAGTATTTTGATAAATTTTCTTACATTCTATAAAATAAAAAGCTAAAAATTTTTAATTAGGAGACAACTCGTTCCTTCACGATGTCTTTATGGTTTCTTCAAATCAACTTCTAATTAATATTTTGGACCAAACAATTTGCCATTTTCTTTATAAATATTGCTTTATTTGATGAAATTTATGAAAAATAGTTATTTTTTAAAAATCGATTGTTTAAGAGTCAATATTGTTTTTTTTAGTTATATGAAATTGCCTTTAATATTAATTTTATATGTGGTTAATCTAGTAATATATTTGATTATAATATGGGTTTCAAAGCGTATTTTATTAAAATAATTCGGACTCTTATTTGTCAAGAAATTGAAGCATTAGGTCCTTTTTGATTTTTTAGGAAACGACAGGGACTGCAGTGTTAATAATCAAACAAACTCTTCGAGTGGAGAAAAAAATTTTCCTTTCGTTAATTTTACAAACTGGACCCTATAGTAATGTCTTGAAATCCTTTGAAATTAATTAATATAATAAAATAGAATTCACTTTTATTATTCACGAGATCCCCAAATCCTCAATTGTACTCGTGATTGAATTTAAAAAGGAAATGCCATAATTTAAAAATAGTGATTGGTTAATAAAATTTGAGCCCATCAATTGCATATAGTAACTCAATGTCTTGAAAATCTTCAAAACTAATTAATAATCTGTCATTTATAGATGAGTGTGTAGACTAGTACTCACGATTTATTGTGATGCAATGAAAAATTAAATCTGAGTTTATAATAACCTTCAATTGATTTGAATTTGATGTATGCTTTCACTTTGTCATATTGGAAATTAAATGATTGGCCAAGACTGCCTCCATTGATTCCATTCCAAAATTTAAAATTAAGAAACCTTCTAACTAGCAACAAGATAGAAGGATGGACAAAGCCTAAATTAATATTTTAGTCTCATGTGACCAGTAAAGAAAAACCACTTAATTGAATCTCGGGACATATAATAACACTATGAATATTTATATGTACATAAATATTAGAAACTAATTAATAGAACTCATTTAAAAAAATCAACTTAATTATAAGGAGAGAGTATACATGAATTTATTTATTTATTTATTTATATTGTTGTATTTAATTTATCCTAACCGTTCTCGTAAAATGAATTGCTATTATCTAATTAATTGATAAATCAAAAAATAGAAACTGTTCATACAGAACTATAGTTGACAGAATTGATCAATTATAGTTAGAAAATAATCAGCAAAAAAGTGTTTAATGCAATGACAGCCACTTGTCTCTTGGTAATTGCCCGTATTGTGCAAGCATTGTGTAAACCATATATGTCTTTTTAAAACCAGAAAATTCCAATTTTGGATTTGGATTTGGATGAGTTTATTTATAAGAAAGAGAAAGAGAGAAAGAAAGATAGAGTCCCATATGTAAAACATTAAAAGAAAATATAAAAAAAAGAAACAAAAAACAAACACATATATGAAGAAAATGAATAAAAAGAAAAAAGAAAAAAGAAAAAAAAGGAATCCATGCAAACAAAAGAAGAGCAAATGCAAAAAAAGGGAGGGTGAGGGGTTAGGAACTTTCAGTTGAAATGTAACTTGTTGTCCCACACTCTAGTCCCCTCATTGATTCACAATTGGTTAGTACATCAAATATTGCAATCACGAAGGGTTGAAGCCAAAGTAGCTGAGCGTGTACATGAGCTCAAAAAGCTGCACCAATCCCTGTGCATAAACCAAAAACTTCTCTTTCTTTTCTTTGCTTGCATGACCCCATTTGTCAGTTTGTTATGTCTCTCTCCCCTCTCTATCTTTGTAGGTGCCGTGTCAAACCAGATTGAGATTCATATACTACTAACTATTAACTTCATTCAATAACACTATTATGACCAAATCTAAAACCAAGAAAAACACCAAACAAACAAGCCCAACAAAAACAATAATAATAATAATATTAATAATAATAATGACAATAAGTCACTCCTTTGTTTAGAACCCATCTTGAAACCGATTGATCGATGAAGGATGATGATCCAAGCTGCGGTGCTGCTGCTGCTGCTGCTGCTGTGACGTCCCATAGCTCCTTCCCCAATTCAACCCTTCGTCCTGGTTACTCTGCAGTGATGACCCGTCTCTAGATGAACCAGATGCCATGTCTAACCCACGGTTGGAACCGGCGACGTAGCCATGTCCAACTGGTGCACCAATGCAAGTGTAATTGGAGTCCATGTAACTTTGGTTATTGTGGGGATACTGTTGTGAATGTGCGCTGCTGAGGACATGGCCAACGTATAACTCGTTAGTGGCGTGTTGTGGGTATTGGTTGGGGTAAGATGTGAGGCGTGTAGGTGAAGGATAAGGAGGATATTGTGGTGGTTGTGGCGGCGGTGATATTAGAGTGGATGAAGAACCAGCAGAGAATAGTCTTGGCGGCGGCGGCGGGTACATTGATCTGAAAGGATCTCCAATGGGACCTGCTGGGTGGTAGCTTCCGGGTGTAATAGGATGGCAGCTGCAAAACACGAAAACAAATAATAAAGCAAAAAATAAAAAATCATGTGGGTATGTTGTAAAATTTAATATAATTTATGTGTCAAAAAGTTTATTTGTGTGAAAAAATCAAAAAGGAAAAAGAAAGAAAGAAAACGTAGCAGCTAGGGCAAGTGATTGGAATTACACACCCTAGATGAGGGGCGGCTAGGTTATCGTTATGCTGAAAAACCAGCTGACGAGCTTTGTTCAGTGTCTCTGTCTCTCTCTCTGAGAACACAAATCAAATCAAAACTCAAAGATGTTTAGAAACTAAAACCAAACAGACTCAGTTACTCTACAAAGATTTGACATGACCGTGCTTCAGAGAAGAAACCATAAACATAAAAGAGCAGTAGTGGCCCATAGTACAAATATATAAAAGAGAAAACAGACGAATTAAGATACTGATGTGATGAGTTGGTTAATCAATCAGCTGAAGGGGAGGCACTTGCCTTGTCGGTGGCGGTTCATGTGTCCCCCGAGAGCTTGAGATTTGCAGAACTTGAGGGAACAAAACCTACACTCATAGACCTTCCCGCACTCATCTTTCCCATCCTTAGCGCCGCTTTTCTTTTTCCTATGCCCTGCGCCTGCGCCTGCTCATTTCAATTTCAAATTTTATATAAAAAGAAAAAAAAAAACAGCCCACTAAAAGCAACTTCGATGAGACCCTTCTTCCCCTTCAAAAGACAAACCCTAATTCCAGTACCTTTAAATCATGTAATAATAAAATAATATTAAGCCTTTTTTGGGTTCAAAGCTTTGTCACAAACTTGCACATAGCTTGAACAAGCATAGCATTGAAGACACTGAAATTACTACTAATTTTTTTTTTTTTACCAGTGGAAGAGCCTTCCTCAAATACTTGTTTGCCATCTCTAGTGTAATCTTCAGGCAAGTTGTTGAGATCCAAGGGATTCTTCTGTGGTCTCCTGGATAAAATAAAATAAAATCAAACAAGAGAAAGAGGAGATTAATCAGATAGAGGAGAAGATAAATTAACAAGAAGTGGGGTTTTTGAGTGAAGAAGACATACATGGTATCCGACAGAGAAAGACAGAAAAGAAAATATAAATAAGAAGTGAGTGAAATATTTATGTGTGTTTGATGAGATGGCACCGGGAAGCTTTAGAAAATTAAAAAGACTTTCAGTTTGAGAGTCTGCTATATAGAGGCTAGTTGAGTGAAGGTGGAGAAAAGAGAGCTTTGAAAGTTCTCTATCAGTTTCTCTGCCACCCTATCTATCTATCTCTCTCTCTCTCTCTCTAAAATTGAAAGAACAGCAAAGGGACAGTGGGTCTCGTGACTTTAAAAAGATCAAGAGAGGCTTAAAGGCAGGTGATTGTGATTAATTATCATTTGGTTAGAAGAGTAAGGGAAATGAGAATGACATTTGCCTCTGTCTGTTTGTTTTTTTTCCTTTGATGGGGGGCTATGTCTATTTGCTCTATAGAACTACTAGTATCATGTTCAATATGGTGCAATGAAATGCGTTTAATTAAGATTAATTGCTATAAACATTTTATCCTTGATAGATCATTATTACACATTATTTTAACATTGAATTAATGCTAAAGCGTAATTAATTTCCAGATGAAATTAAAACAGGAAAAAACCCTAGTCTTAAAAATATATATATGCTCTCCTCGTTATACATTTTGTAAATGTAGAGCATGAAAACTTAAATAATTTTAAATGGTCCCCATGTAGGTAGAAGCTTACTCTGGTCATCATTGTACCTGGGCTTGCCATGGATCATGGAACTGTTACTATCAAAATCTCATTATTAGGGTTTTGTGATCTAAGTAACAGACTCATCCCCCACCCACATATTGTTTTATTCCTTGGAAGTTCCTAGTTGCTTTGATTATATTCCTTTTCCATAAATCTGAAATCCAACCACAAGTCATTGTTGTTTTTCTAGCTACTAACTAGCTTTTGAAACCATAAGTATACACATGCTCTATATGAGGAGTAAGTTGCCATTTCCTAATTTTTTTAAAAAGCATTATAATTCTAGATGCTATATATAATAGGATACTAGCTATATATGAGCTAGCTGCAGTGAGCTACACAAACAAAGATTCACTTATATATATATATATATATATATATATATATAAATTTGTCAATGATATAGTTGGGGCTTGTCTTGTTATCTTAGAACAACTCTTGTTCAGTTGAGACAATACTAAAGTTTGATATATTTGTGCTTTTTGAGACCATAGTAATATAAATGTTTCCTAGAATTAGAATACAAATTTCATATATCAATACAAATATATATTTTTTTTTTGTTTTTTTTGTTTTTATGAATTTAAAGAAGATGTAAATCTCTTCTTTATATGTTATATTATATTATATTTTCTTAGTTTGTTTCTGCAATAGAAAATTAAATTAACCCCAAAGTACTGATCATGAGTGCCACAGCTAGATGAACAATTTGGTAGAGTTATTGACACAGTAAAGAGTATGGACACAATTAACTGATGTATATATGCGCTGCAGATGTGAGATATTGGTTTAGTGGACCACCCAAGTAATAATCTGAATTCCTTTACAGCATTAACTTTCAGATGTTTGGGGTGTCATCTTGACCTTCGCTGAACAACATTGTTTTGCCAATTGTAATCAATACTGAGTGGTCCATAAATACCACCTGATAATTATCCGTGTCTTTTCACAAAACTTGCTATCGGTACCCAAAGCTGAGATAAGAGCCAAGTACTTGAATTTGATTCCATTTGAGCTTCACAGGAAATTTATTTGATCTCAGGATATATGAGAAATATACATACATATTATTGATGTTTTAAACACTCATATCATTGTATCAATAATCAATAAGGCTTATTTAATTTAACGGAAAAAAAAGGTCTAAATGTTTATATTTACTGACACATTTTGACAAGTGTCACTACCTAAGTATCAATGAAGCATATTTTTGACATTGTGTGTGCATATATATAAGCCTTAGTGATTACTAATACTATGGTATTGGTGTTTAAAACATCAATAATCTCTGATGCTATAATATCACTAAAAATAAAAATAAATTAATTTATGCTTCCACAATGAGAGAACCTCCATCTTATAGGATAAAAGCCTTTTAATTGATGAGAGAACCAATGAGCCAATTATTTTCTATTGGTGAGAAAACAACAAAATAATTCTATTGGCTCTATAGTATCACTAAAAATAAAAATAAAATAAGTTTATGTTGCACAAGGATTCGAACCTCCACCTTATAGGATATAAGCCTTTATAATTAATGGATGTCACTGAGCCAATTATTTTCTGACGGAAACCACCGTAAGATTGATTCCCAGGTAACTCCATGTAATTGAGCAAACAAGAATTACAAATCACGATTTTATAAGAATAAAACCCCTTCCAAGATTGGATTAGACCCTCAAGAAACCTGCTCTTGAAAACTCTTTCTGAATCAAGTAAGAAACCTTACTTGCATTTGGACGCCACAAAGGATGCAACCACTTTGATAAGTCGGATGTTCAATTCAATGAACATGAGAAATTCACTATCCTTTTCACTATACTCATGGCAAAAGGTTATATTTTTAAGTCTGAAATTTCTCTATTGTCTGGAAATCACAAGCTAAATGCACCATTAAATATGCCATTGTAAAATCCTAAGTTAACTTAAATAAGGAAAACTATTAAACTAAAATATTTTTTAAAAAAATCATAATTGAACTAATAAAACTAATTCTTAAGCTAAATAAGACTCAAATTTTCATGCATGGGCTTGTAAAATAACACTAGCAGATAACCTGCGCGACTCGTTTTATTAGAGACAAATATGATATATATCAAATGTAAAAAAATAAAAATTTATTAATATCGTACATTTAATTATAGTTGTCCAGGCAATGCAATTTCTTTAACATTCTTTTAAATTTTCAATTTTATAACTTTTTATTGATGGAGAATAAATCTCTTAGTGCAAGTATATATTTGGCTAGCTTAGAAATACTTTTTTAGTTAACTTAATATAACTTATGGCTCTTGAACTTCTACTAATAAATAAGTGAGAGTTAATAAAGAATATGAAATTGAACATTAATAATTAATTAACAAACTTTCAATTATTAATAATATAAGAAAACGAAGAGTTTGGAAGAGTTTGGAAAATGAAATGTTTGAGATTGAAGAATATGAAAAGTTGAAACATTAATAACTCAATTAAAATAATATGTATTTCATTAACGTATTTTCAATAATTAATAATTTTGGAAAATGAAAATTTGGAGAGTCTGGGAAAATAAAATATTAGTAGTGGAAGAATATGAAAAATTATACATTAATAATTTATTTTAAATATTAATAATTCATTTTAAATAGTAATTAATGATTCACACGCCTACATAGACAACCTCAAAAATGAAAACGCCTACGTGAACAACCTAAAAAGGAAGCAATTTCTCAATTTTTATATAATACATTAAACATTAATAATTCATTTGAAATAAATACACATTTAATCAATAAATTTTCAATCATTAATAATATAAGAAAACAAAGAGTTTAGAAGCATTGGGAAAATAAAAGGTTTGAGATTGAAAAATATGAAAAGCTGAAACATTAATAACTCAATTGAAACAATATGTATTTAATTAACATATTTTCAATAATTAATAATTTTGGAAAACAAAATTTTTTGAGGATATGGGAAAATAAATATTAGTAGTGGAAGAATGTGAAAAATTATACATTAATAATTTAGTTTAAATATTAATAAAATATTAATTAATGATTCACACGTCTACGTGGACAGCCTAAAAAATGAAAACGCCTATGTGGACCGTCTAAAAAGGAAGCCATTTCTCAGCTTTTATATAGTACATTAAACAATAATATTTTGTTTGAAATAAATACACATTTAATTAACAAACTTTCAATAATTAATAATAGAAGAAAACGAAGAGTTTGGAAGAGTTAAGAAAATGAAAGGTTTGAGATAGAATAATATGAAAAGTCGAAATATTAATAACTCATTTGAAACGATATGTATTTAATTAATGTATTTTCAATAATTAATAATTTTAGAAAACGAAAAGTTTGGAGGATATGAGAAAATAAAATATTAGTGGTAGAAGAATGTGAAAAGTTATACATTAATAATTTATTTTAAATATTAATATTCAGTTTAAAAAATAATTAATGATTCATACGCCTACATATACAGTCTCAAAAATGAAAACGCCTACGTGAACAACCTAAAAAGGAAGCCATTTCTAAACTTTTATAGAGATACATAGATTAGAGTTCAGCCCACCGCTTAAACATAACATAAAATTAAAAATATATAACCTAAAGTTGTACAAATTTATTTCAATTGAATTTTGATTAGGAAGAAATCTAAATCTGTCTTTGAGTTGTACTACAAAGTTGTAGATTTTTGAGTTCTCTTTCTAACAAAACTTGAATCACCCAAATAAGATATTGTATGAGAAAGTTTCATCTAAAGAACGAATACTGCGTAAATCACACCTTCATTGTTTATGTGATATTCTCTTGAAACTCTTTGAAGGAATTTGACTAAAACCTCATTCTTGATGTATCTTAAGTATTTTGGACTTGTTAAAACTTTAAAACTCTGTATTTTAGACTTGGATAATACTCAAATCTCGTACCTTGGATCACATCATTCCCTCTCTTCTTGAAAGGATTCATACTCGCAAAAACAACCAAACTTTTTTTTTTAATTTTGATATTTTATTGATTCAAGAACTAATTAAAGACTCTTAAATAACAAGAACACAAAATGAAAACACAAATATTGAAACTGATGTTTTTGATTTTTTTTTTAACTCAAACATACAAAAGACTTACAAACATGCAAGACTAACTTAGAACCCTAAATGAGACACAAAAACACTAAGAAACTTGACAAAATTGAAACTTAATAAACATAATTTTTTTTTTGGATTTTTGTAATCTTTTGACTTAAATAAACACAAAATACTTTAATAAAGATGCAAGATTTAAGATTAAATCAAGTAAAGAAATGACTAAGGCTCAAAAGGAATATAAAAACGGAAACTTAACCTAAGACACAACAAAAAGATCCTAAAAAAAGTAATTAAAGATAGAAAAACCTGACATTGGAACTCTGAGCTCTTGATATTAATTGACGAAAACCACCGTAGGATTGATTCCTAGGAAACCTCACTATAGACAATGCATTTTTATGCATAGCCCAATGATGAGTCTCTTATGAGGACACCCTCTCAAAACTGGAAAATTATAAGGATGAATGCTATGAAGGAAATGAACTCTATGGAACACAATCAAAAGCCAGCCGAACATCACCTATGTCCAGCCTACCTTCTCTTTAACTAGCAAAACTGGCCAGATATATCCTGAAAATCCTACATCCGGTCGGACATGACAGATTATCAGTTACTGAAGTTACGGGATCTGATTATGATCGACCAAATATTTAATTCAAATTACACATCTAGTCGAACATGTCTTAATTGGTCAACCCACGTGTAAAAATTCAAACAGCTGGTATCACGGGTTTGATTACGTTCGACCGGATATACATCCCCAAACCCTACATTCAGCCAGACATAGGTCGAGCTGTAACTGTAGACAGATTACCAATTACCCGAGACAGATAGGAGGGAATGGAAGGATTATGTCTCCCTTCCATTTAAAACCCTTCATTGCACTATAAAATAGCCTTTATCTTTCACAAAGAGGGTGGGGGAAATTATCGAGAGAAAGCCCTGCTAAAACATTTAAAAACCCTAAACAATAGAAATCAAACTGATCATTGAAGTTCCCTTCGACCGAGCAAGCATCCAAGCAGCAACCCAACGATCAGATAGTCTTCTGAGCAGCAACATACACAAAGGTATTATATGAGGGGCACCTTTTAAATATTTCTTCGTATTTTATATTCTGGTTTAGACATAGTATCTCTGGCCAGACATAGTGTACGTCTGGCCGGACATGCACGCACACCCCATCAGATATACACATATCCGACCGACCTTACTACAATATGTAAGTCCACTGTATGTTTAGCTATTTTTATATTTCACTTGTTAATATTATGTCATGCATGTTTAGTTGTTTTATTATGTTGCTTTAATATGCATGTGTTTAGTTTACTGTTGCATGTATTTAATTTACAGTTTAAATAAAATGATACGCATGATGTGCTCTGCTTAATATGATATTTATGAATTATGTCTGGCCTGATACACTTTATGTCCAGCCTGAGATGATTTATATCTGGCCGTGTGACTCCATTATATATAGGATGAAAATCCAGACATAAGTTCCATAACCGATTTCGAATGGACGATAGTATGGTTCGCACTCGGGATACAATATCATGTACCATTGGGGGATAGTCATTTTATTATGTATGTATCCAACTGCATGTTTATCATATCTATTATTATGTATGAGTTTTCCTGCATTTCTGGACTACGTAGTACATCCGACCAGACTTCGAATAAGTTTGACCGGACATGAAGATTGAATACTACATCCGGCCGACCTTAGGATAAATCCGGCCAGGCCTCTCCGAGGCTAGACCCACCTATTGTATGCCTTAGCTTATTTAATTATTGATGTAATAGTTTAATTCTGCATGTAAACTTAATTTATTTATTGTTTCCTTTATAATTCATGTTTGCTCGTTTGTATGTATTTAAATCGTTATTGCATGCGACTGCATTATAAGATGTAGGGATGCCTCATTTGAGCATAAATATTATTTTGGCATCAGTAAGGGACCATTCCGAACTCAAACGGGTTTAAGGTCAGACCTTGTGAGGGGTGTAGTGCGGTCTTAAATCATTCTCGGTGTCTCATACCAGGTGACGAATCCATTATTATCCGATTATTCCCCTCGCGGGACTATCTGTACTCTCTACAGGCTGCAAGCCCAACAATGTAGTGGTCACCGATGTCGTAGCCATAGCGGTAAATCCCATTTCCTCACACACCTATGTAATTGAGGGAACTCCAAGAACCGCGATTCATGATTTTGTAAGAACAAAACCCCTTCCAATATCGAATTAGACCCTCAAGGAACCTACCCTTGAAATCCCTTTCTGAATCAAGAAAGAAACCTTGCTTGCAGTTGGACGCCACAAATGAGGCAATCCCTTTGATAAGTCGAGTGTTCAATTTAATGAACAAGAGAAATTCACTCTCCCTTTCACTATGCTCACATCGATAAGCTATATTTTTTAGTCAGAAAATTCTCTATTGTATGAAAATCACAAGCTAAATGTACATTTAAATATGCAATTATAAGATCCCAAGTTAACTTTAAAATGGAAAACTATTAAACTAAAATACTTAAACTAAATCCTAATTGAACTAATAAGACTCAAAATTTCACGCATGAGCTTTTAAAATAACATTAGAGTTTAGCCCATCACTTAAACATACCATAAAATTAAAAACATATAACCTAAAGCTGTATGGATTTATTGCGATTGAATTTTGATTAGGAATGCGTTTGAATCTGTCTTTGAGTTAAACTATAAAATTGTAGATTTTTAAGTCTTCTTTCTAACACAATTTGAACCACCCAAATTAGATATTGTATGAGAAAGTTATGGCTAAAGGATGAAGACTACGCAAATCCCGCCGTAATTTCCTAGGTGGTCTTCTCTAGAAACTCTTTGATGGAATTTGACCAAGAACCTATTTCTTATATATCTTGAGTATTTGTAATTTTTAAAACTTAAAAAATTCTATATTTTAGACTTGGATAATGTCCAATTCTCGTACCTTGGGTCACATCATTCCCCATATTATCGAAAGGATTCGTCCTCGAATCCAAACATTGACTCAAGAACAACCAAACTTTTTTTTGATTTTGATATTTTATTGATTTAAGAACTATTTAAATACTCTTAAATAACAAGAACACAAAAGAAAAACATAAAAACCGAAACTGATGTTTTGTTTTTTTATTTTTAACTCAAACATGCAAACGACTCACAAACATGCAAAACTAACTTAGAACTCTAAATAAGACACTAAGAAAATTGACAAAACTGAAACTTAATGAACATAATTTTTTTTGGGTTTTTTTAATCTTTTGACTCAAATAAATACAAAATACTCTAATAAAGATGCAAGATTTAAGATTAAATCAAGCAAAGAAATGACTAGAGCTTAAAATAAATATAAAAACTGAAACTTAACATAAGACACAATAAAAAGATCCTAAAGAAAGTGATTAAAGATAGGAAATTTTGATCTTGGAATCCTGAGCTCTCGATACCAACTGATGGAAACCACCGTAGGATTGATTCCTATGCAATCCCACGTAATTGAGCGAACCCCAAGTTAAATGTACCTTTAAATATGCCATTGTAAAATCCCAAGTTAACTTAAATTAATAAACTATTAAACTAAAATGCTTAAAAGAAATCATAATTGAACTAATAAAAATAAATCCTAAGCTAAATAAGACTCAAAATTTCATGCATGGGCTTTTAAAATAACATTACAGTTTAGCTCGTCACTTAAACATAAAATAAAATTAAAAAAATATAACCTAAAGCTATATAGATTTATTGCGATTGAATTTTGATTAGGAATGATTCTGAATCTATCTTTGAGTTAAAATACAAAGTTATAAATTTTTTAGTCTTCTTTCTAACACAAATTGAATCACCAAAATATGATATCGTATAAGAAAGTTATATCCAAAATACAAAGACTATGTAAATCCCACTGTCATTGCCTAGATGGTATTCTCTTGAAACTCTTTGATGAAATTTGACCAAGAACCTATTTCTGTAACATCCCGCTTGATCCAGGATGCTACCGGTAGGGGACAAGAATACACACCTCCATAAGCTTCTGATACTACAAAAATTTTTGGTATGACCTCTGCTAAAAATTATGCAATCTGGATCTAGTACAACACCTCTGGATAACCTATAATGCAAATATATATACAACATAACACGTACAATGATCTCAGCCCTGCAACTCATTTAATAACTATACAATAACATGCTCAGTATGCAGGTACAATATATAATGTCACACTTTTACAATTAAGGTGGTGAAAACCCATAACTCGATCCATGACTATACAATGGACTCTATGACACTTTGACTGTAATTTGGGGTGAACCACTGCCTTTAAGGTCTTCTATGGAGCTTTACTGACTCTTCAAGTCTGTCACTAATCTGAAAAACTAATAAACTATTGTGGAGTGAGCTATAAAACTTAGTAAGCAATTCACGCCTTAAGTAACTATCAAACATAAATAATAATCAGATGCATGTAAATATACATAAAATTTATAAATTTCATTTTCAAACGACAACTATATACATATATTATACTTTGATAACACATTCACTGTAATCTATATGACATTGCAGTAGACTTATCTTTTGGTTTCTATATTGTACCACGTATCTATGGAATCCTCACATCTCTCACACACTAAGCTGGAAGTCATCAAATGCATACTTACTCTATGTTCTATACTGTAGCTATAATTCACATACTAGTGACATCACATCTGCTAGACCAATATTAACTCATTACGTACCAAACCACCCAAATCCGTGGCTAAGGCCAACTCAAACTCATGGTGGTTTAGTCATCTTAAACTATGTATGGCTACTACATAAGGATTCCAAAGCTAAAAACGTACACATAAACTAGCTATAAAACTTAGGCTGGATATTGAGCTAAAACCTCTGAATTTTATGGCGATATTGGGTACCAACACATGATCCTATCAGCTGGAGTTCCCACAACCTACATTCAAGATGTGATAACCACCTTATACCTATTGATGAGCATAAAATATATCAATATTTACCGCCCATTTTACTTAATATTTTGTATAGTTTCTCGAGTTTTATGAACGTTTTGATGTGTTTTTATTTATTTTACAGATAAAATAAAATTGGGACTCAATGGAATCAATCAAGATGAAATGTGGAACAAAGAAGGGCAAAAACTGGACTTGACATTTGGATTTTTGAGATTGGAAACTTGAAATGGCGTTCTAACGAAGAACAATTTCGGATATTTCAACTTTGCGTAATTTTCATATTTTGGCCACAATATTTTACTCCGATATTGGATTGAGGTGATTCAAGTTCCAAATGAAATATGACTCAAAGCTCTACAACTTTGATGTTCATAAGAATTTCGAATTCTGAACTTTTCAAGACCGAAATTGATAAAAAAACCAAAATATGTTATGTGTAGTTATTAAAGTCATTATCAAAAACAAAAAAAAATGGAAAATGACAATTTACAATTGTCAAACTTTGCATGTTTGGTGGAGGATTTGTTGCCATGTTTGGTGGAGAAATTGGTGGAAGTATTTAAATTTGCCTATAAATAGCATGCCAAATTTGATGTAAAACTCATACTTTATTATGGGGAATTTCCTTAGAATACTAAGAAGAGAGTATCTTGTTTTTTTAATTTTAGTTTTCTTGTATTTAATTTTTATTTTAGTAATAAAACTTTGTTTGTTTTACTTAAAGCATGAGTAGGTAACTTCTTTCTGCTGGGGTGAAATGTGAAACTTTTATTATTATAATTTAGATTAATGTCCCTTATTTTATAATATATAAATTATCTTAAAACCTGACTTAATTGGATACCGCCTTTTGGTCGGTTGGACTTAATTAAATTAATTTGAACCTGACTTAATTGGATACCGCCTTTATAGTCGGTTGAAATTAATTAAAATATGACTTAATCAGGATACTGCCTATATGGTCGGTTGATAATATAATGTAAATTTATATATTATAATAAAGGATATTTCTAAATTTTAATTAATAAAAGTGGATCCCCAAACCCCATCATTTTATTTCATTGTTGTAATTTTTACTTTTTAGTTTTCAACTCATTGTATGATGTTTTATTTATTTATGTCTTTAGTAGTCCTAGGTATCTGTTGTAACTAAATACAATATCTAGGGTTGTGATGAATTCCAATATTAATGGTTTTATGAGTTGATTTGTCTTCTGTCTTGTGTAATATTTTGGTTTATTTATTGAGTCTTAAACTTAATGCTTCTTGTTAATTAGCCACTAATAAGATTGATTTGGTAAACTTAAAATGAACTTGACGAAGGAATTTTAGGCTTCAGCCTTAGTCTCAATAGCTCACGATCTCACATTCACCTTAGAGATTTCCTTCCAAGATAGACATATACATGTTGGGCATGGGTAGCCATAATTGAAACTTAATCTTAATGAATTTAGAGTTTTTTAGTTAACATAGACATATAGTTAATTGAGTTATTTTGAGTGTTTGCATCTGACCATCGATAGAGGCTTTTGCATATCTTCGTATTCCAGGTTAATAAACTGATATATTACACAAACATAATATAATCACTTCATCTTTAAAAGAATATTGGAATGATTCACAACCATAGATAGTTTCATAATATTAATTACTTTTAGAATTTACTTTTTCATTGTTTTAATTACTTGTCGTTAGTTAAAATCACCATCCAAATAACAATCATTTTTTAGATACTTGTAAAAATTTAACTTCAATAAATTAATAGCACAAGTATTAAGTCCTCGTGAGATTGATACATTTTATACTACTTGAGCGATACATGCGTTTGCGTTACATGTACGATTTCACCAATCTCCAATTCATTACTTTTAATCACAAGTCAACAATACATCTCAATATATAAACCATATAAAGTACAAAACTTATAGCATTCTATTATCTATTTCATCCAATAAGAACAAGATTTAACTGAACTTGTACATAGACTTACTGATCATATTACTAAATCTGAAAATTGATAATTTATGAAAGCCATTTTTTTGTTTCTGACAACTGTAATTTGGAAACTATAACATGCATCATCTGTATTCTCATACATCAACCATATTCATGTTCCTAGAACATACTAAAGATCTCTACAACATGATTTAGTGTGTGAATAATCAAAATAAGATTATGGAATAAACTTACATTGATTGGCTTGGATGATGGATTTCAAAAATTTGTATGTTTGTGAAGAGCTCCAAGATTTTCTTTGTGTTCCAAACTCAAGGAATTGGTTTCCCTATCACCTTGTGTGATCTTTGAAGTGCTAGCTTACAAGAATTTTTGTAACAAAAACTCAATGGAGGAGGAAGAAGCTCACGACATTAGCTAGAGGGAGAGAGAGAATTTTTTATTTTTGATTTTGTAATTTTGATTTCTAAAATCAATTACCAAAGTCAACAACTAAAGTTGTGTATTTATTTTTCAAAATTAAAAAACAAAGTGTGTTGGTTGTTGATTGAGTGTTGAATAAGCAATCCAAGCTTTCACTCAACCATTAACAACTTCCATCACTAGTCAAACTTGTTGATGTAAGTCAAGTGGGTCCCACCACTTTTAAATTCCAAATTTAAGTCGAACAACTCAACACGCAACTTCGCTCGGGCCCGGGTTCATTTAATTCCTAATTAAACGAATTTTCCGTCGCGACGTGATTAAATCCAATTTAATTAAATAATTGTGCCTCGCAAAATTATTACGAAAGTCGCTTACGAATTAATTCTAAATTAATTCGTTCGTCCGAATTAAAATCCAATTTTAATTCCGCTTTGAAATCTAATTTCATTTAATATATCCAATATATTATTTAATCGATTAATTCCAAATTAATCGCGTTCTCTCTTCTAATCGAATTTTATCCCACATAAATTATTTCCGTAATTAATCTCAGATTAATTTTCTCTCTCTTATAATTAATCCTAGATTAATTATGTTCGAGTTAAACGTCATCGGTGAATCTTTGGGAAGCGACCCATGAGATCCCTGGATATGTTGGCAGTAAATACGGTTATCAGACTATCCGAATACGTGCGTACCTAGTACCACGTTCTTACCGATTTACAAGACATGGTTGGCTTCTAGCAAAGCACCGTGCCTACCCAATTCTCCAGAAATATTCTTTTAAGGAATACATAATCTTTATCAAGCATAGTATATTAAGTATTGCGTATTACGATCCAATATCGGATGTCACATGCTAGGCCTAGGGCTGGAATTGTGTCTTCCCCGTACGAAGCATATATCATATCACTAGAAACTAGTCTCTGTAATCGGATAATCATGACCTTGTCATATTATCCCGATAGCTGCAGCATATAAGAGTACTAGTTATGTATCCCTGCGTGATCATCATCTTCATATGACTGAAGTGATACTTCCATCATGACATCACACCCAATACACTACGATTCTCAGTAAACCCAGAAGGGGCGTACACAGAACCTTTTAAAGCCCCGGACGACCAAAACCAAAACGTGCTGATTGTCGCAAGTATTAACGATGTAAGTCTCAGGTTAAGACCAAATACACCTACCCTGATTCGGATTCCCAAAGACACATAGTCATACTACCAATGATGGGTCTATCCAGAACGAAGCTGTTCCCGATCCAACGACAAATAGAACCTCCTATTACACTTGCATAAGTATCCAATACTTAAATATATAAGAACTATACCGTTAGGCTTCCATAACTCGCACAAGTACAATACTAGCCTATTCCGTATTATCGATGTCTAGTCTCGATAATACTACGACTAGGGATATTTAATGATTAAACCCTTTCGTGGATTGATATTGTCTCATATCTTATTAATCCAGAACTAATCATAAGGACTTTTATCATTTATATATATTCAAGTAATCTAATTACAAAATGATAAATAGCAATTTCCTTTGTCACATAGTTAATTTGTATAAAAACCATAATATCTTTTACAAATAGTGATGCTATGGGTCATAATTGTCCAACAATTCACAGTCACAACAAACGTATACTGAATCCAGAAAAGTCCATATTCGTGAAGATACCTCCCCCAGATAGAGGGACTAATTGTACATGGTCCATATCTTGGGGCCGTATCAAAATAGAGGGACAACTATATCTGGCCCAGTGGGGCAAGATGTATGTAGAACCAAAATCTATGTATCTGAAAGTCGTAAAATTTTATTACAAGCTCCAAAACCTGTATGAACCCTATAAACCAAGAAATCTCATAATCCGTTAGAAATCAATTCTTTTTTAAACCAAACAGTTATAAAGAATAATTTTCAAGAAATAGCTTCATAAACTGATGAAATCAATGACTCGGGTGTTCTGGAAAACTACAAAAGGCTTTACGGAAAACTTTGGAGTTTGGAAAACTATATATCTTTGTTTAATCCACAAACCTCTGAAACTCTTGTAAGTCATATTGAAAAACCTTATCTTTATGAAACTGGTTATAAAATCAAATGTTCGGAAATCTTGTCTGAAAAAATATTTTTCTGTAAAACTGATCATAAAATAAAATCCCTCATCTAAGGCCTAACTCGACTGGACGAATCCGGGATTCACTCAACCAGGTCTCTAGTATTTAGGGGCGTTACTGTTGGATAATTATGACCCATAGCGTCACTATTGGTAAAACACATTGTGGTTTTTGTACAAATTAACTATGTGACAATGGAAATTGCATTTTATCATTTTTGTAATTAGATTACTTATATATATAAATGATAAAAGTCCTTATGATTAGTTCCGAATTATAAGATATGAGACAATATCAATCCACAAAGGTTTAATCATTAAATATCCCTAGTCGTAGTATTATCGAGACTGGACATCGATAATGCAGAATAGACTAGTATTACATTTGTGCATGTTATGGAAGCGTAACAACATAGTTCTCATATATTTAAGTATTGAATATTTATGCAAGTGTGATAGGAGGTTGTGTTTACCGATGGTACGGAAATAGCTTCGCTCTGGATAGATCCCGCAGAATCCCATTGGTAGTATGACTATGTGTCTATGGGAATCCGCTTCAGGGTAGGTGTATTTGGTTTTAACCTGAGACTTGCATTGCTAGTACTTGCGACAATCAATACACTTTGGTTTTGGTCGTCCGGGACTTTAACAGGTTCTGTGTACGCCTCTTCTGGGTTTATTGAGAATCGTAGTGTATTGGGTGTGATGTCAAGACGAAAGTATCACTTCAGTCATATGGAGATGATGATCACGCAGGGATACAGAACCGGTTCTCTATTATGTTACAACTATCGGGATAATATGACAAGGTCACGATTATCCGATTAAAGAGACTAGTTGCTTGTGATTCGATATATGCTTCGTACGGGGCAGACACTATTCTAGCCCCAGGCCTTACATGTGACATCCGATACCGGATCGCAATATGCAATACTACGTATACTACGCCTGAAAAAGATTATATATTCCTTAAAGAATATTTCTGGAGAATTGGGTAGGCACAACGCTTTACTAGAAGCCAACCATGTCTCGTAAATCGGTAAGAACGTGGTACCGGGTACGCACGTGTTCGGATAGTCCGATGACCGGATTTACTGCCAACATATCCATGGATTTCATGGGTCGCTTCCCGAAGATTCATCGATGATGTATGACTCGAGAAAAATTAATCTGGGATTAATTACGGCGAGAATTTATCTGGGATAAAATTCTATTAGAAGAGAGAGAACAATTAATTTAGAATTAATCGATAAAATAATATATTCGATATATTAAATGAAATTAGATTTCGACGCGAAATTGAAATTGGATTTTAATTCGGGCGAATGAATTAATTTAGAGTTAATTCGTGAGCGACTTTCGTAATAATTTTACAAGGCACTATTATTTAATTAAATTGGATTTAATTACGTCGCAACGGAAAATTTGTTAATTCGGAATTAACGAACCCGAGCCCAGAATGTGTTTGTGGGCCCACTCAGATTTTGAATTAAAGTGGGGCCCACAAGTCACATCACAAGTCACATCATTAGTCACCTTTTGTGATGGAAATCACATCAACTTTGAGTGATGTGACACAAGTCACTTTTGGTGATGGAGGTGGTTGAGAGCATTAATCACAATTTTGGCTCTCAACACTTTTTATTTTTGGTTTTGAATAAACCATTTACAACTTTTGGTATTTGACTTAGTAATTGTTTTTGAAACAAAAACACAAGTCATTCCTCTCTTTCTTCTCTCCACCATTCACGCCCAAAGCACTCTTTCTTCTTCCTCTTTGCTTGGCCGAGAGTTACAAGAAGGAAAAGGAAATTTTGTAGCAATTTTTCCTAAGCTAGCACTTAAAAGGAATCATACAAAAGGTGATAGGGAAACCATCCTTTGAGTTTGGAATCCTTCTCAAGCTTAGAGCTCAACATCATTCAAAGATAAAGCTTGGAGCTTGATACACAACTTTGGAGGAGCTTGGAACAACTTCAAAGATAGCAAAATTTTGAACTCTACACATCCTACAACCAATCTCTGTAATTATAATTCCGCTATACACTCTTTTGGTATTCACACTTTTATCATGCTTGAAATGTTCTTGGGATGATCTTAGAGACCAACAATGGTATCATGAGCCTTATTGAGCATGAAATTGAACTTAGGGTTTATATTATTGATTTGGGTATTTTTGATTTAAGCATGTTTTGATCAAATTGTTTGTTTGAGTATGCTTATATAATGTTAACTTAGAGTTGTGCATGATCAATTTGAAGAAAAATTAATTGGATTAATTTTCCCTAAATGCTTAGGCTTGGCCGAATACTAAAGAACCCTATGTCATGGTGATTTTTTATTTTTTAAACCATTGGACGTGTTTAAAATGCTTGGATATATTGATTTGTGATTTAATCAGATTGAAATCGAAATCGGATATAAAAATCCTTATATTGCCGTGACCAAATGAGCATGTTAATGACTTGATTTTTGTTCAATAATGTTAGACATGTGTTGAATATAATAAAGCATGATTAATTGATTAAATTAGTATTTTGGAAATCTTGATTTAAATAATTGATTATGGCTAAGCACTTTAATTAATTAAATTATGAAATTTGGAATATTAGAATTTAATTAATTGGGCTTAATTTGGAATTGGGCTAAAGTTGTTGTATTTGGGCCTAATGGGTTTGGTTGGACCAAGTTGGTTTAGGACAATTGGATTGGATCCAAATTAGGCCTAAACCATTCCATTAAGTCCAGATATAATATATGGGCCTTTAAATATTTAATTGGGCCTAATGGGCCAAAATTGATTTCTTGGAAAATAGGGTGATTCCTTAATTGGCCTTGGTATTTGGGTTTGACCCATATTGACCAAAGCACATGCCTTAAGAAATTAATTGAAAGCCCATTGGACTTTAATTAAATAAACATTGGATGTTAATTGGGCTTTGAGACCCATTAAGATTAGATTTAGAATCTAAGTCATAAAGGCGCATTAAAAGTGTAATTATTTAATTTGGAATTAAATATAGAATTAGTATTGAATACAAATTAAATTAGATTTAAATTGTAGTTCGATATAATTCAAAAATACGGACTTGGAGTACTTATTCTTAAAACGAGTTGGACTCGCGCAAATCAAATCATTATTTGAACATTGGATGATCACTTAATTCAAAGATTAATTAATTGGATTATATTGATTGAATAACATGCTTTGTGTGAATCCATGGATGTGTTGTATGAATAATATATATCGGATGGATATTAGATGGGTGAGGGCAATTTTGGAAATTGTTGTAATAAATTTAGAATTTATTAAATTGGACCTGCGTGTCCAGCCTTTATCTCTCGATTCTTTGTAATTCCTTCTCACCAATTCCCCTCAATGTAATGAGGTTTCTTTATTGTATTATGTAATTGGGTAGAAGTTAGAATAGTGCTAGTCGGGGAGAGGAAATGAAGTGATTTTTTCTAGGAATAATTTGTGAGATATCCATCCGCATATCATTATTGATTTATTTATCGCGCCTAATTATGCTTTTAGAATGCATGTTTAAGGGTGTATAACGATACCTAATCAAATATAATTAATTGGTTGCCAATTACGCAAAAAACCCTCAATCAAATATTAAGCATTTTCCTTCCATTGAATGATTCATTCTCAAGATCCAAGATTGGCACTGGTTTGTTGGCCAAAGTCAAGACCTTTGTCCATCGCGGATGTGTTTGAATCATGAAGGCTTTGTTCCATATCGTATGTGTAGGCATTGTATTTTTGCATGTGAAACCCGATGATGAGTCTCAGTTGGAGGCACTTCCTTTTAAGTCACGGAAGCCGCGGGAAACGGATGTCGGAAGGGAGGAGTCAAGAATTGACTCATATTCGGATTAAGTTCGCTGGTTTAGCTTCGGGTTACTTGTTGGTTGTCCGTTTCAAAAATTATTCCCGGCCCAAAATACTCACAAATCACCTAACCTCGGCCTAAAATCCCCGCAAGCCCCTTGGCCTTGACCTAAAATCCCCGCAAGCCCACACACTTAGCCCACACAAACCAAACCCACCAACCAAAGGCCCAAACTCCCCAACCAAGGCCCACACACCCATTTACCTAATACACACCCAAATTAAATCAAATATTAAGTTAAATATTAATTAGATAATGTAATTAAATAAAATAATTAATTAAGTCATATACCAAATTAAATAAAACAAATAAAATCTAAATAATCACCTACCAAAATAATAAAAATACTTACACAAATTAAAGAAATTGCATGCCTAATAAAGATAAATCAAATATATTATATACCAAACTTAACAAATATCATGCCTAATTAAAATCAATCATAACAAATTAAATATTTTGTATTCCTAATCTAGCCAAGATTTGTCCCCCCTCAATCTAATCCTTTCCTTGTTGAATACCAAATCAAATCCTCATTTTAATGCCAAAATCCCTTTCTTGTGAGATAAGGAGTAGCCCTAACCATTCTCTATATAAACAAACCCTAACCAAGACATGCACTCCCCTAGCTCATACACAAGACTTACACGAAAATCACAACACCAAGAGCCCTAGCCACTTACGGCAATAGCAAGAAGAAAAGCACAAATAATTCTCTTCATCTCCCCCACTCCACAACCGAAAATAACAGCCCCTAAACCTCCACACATCACCGAAAATACACCCCCAAACAGCAGCCCCTTTCCACCGAAAACAGAAGCCCCTACACCTCCTAAAACACGCCTGAACAGCAGCCCAAATCACCCCCAAAACAGTAGCCAAATCCTCTTAAAACAGTCAATAAAATTCTCAAAACAGTAACATAAAAACTACATTTATAATCCTTAAAATAATCACACAAGACTGCACTAAAAACCCACAAAAAACAATCGAAACAGTCCGTGGAAATGTCAAAACAGTGACCTGAACAGTGAGCAGAAAATACAGAGGAAACAGCAGTAAAACGGAGGCCAAACAGCAGCAAAACGGAGTCAAAACAGTAGCTTGAGCAGCGAAACAGTGAGGTAAAATGCAAACCAGTGAACCAGAAAAGTTGCGGTGTGATAGCCCTTCCGACGGCCGTGAAACGCGAGTTCGAAAGTCGACATAAAAGGTTAGACCTGAGGGTATTTTCCACATTCATTTTCTGTTTTATTTGTATTATTTATTGAGTATTGCTTGCATGATTGTTATGTTGAAATGCATGTTGTGGCCCTTGAGTAGATAAATATGCATGGATTATGAGATATTGTATGTTGTGGCTTTGGAATAAAACGAAAGATGTGTCAACTCTCGCGGTATATCGGATGGAAACCCGGACATAAATTTCATAGCTGATTCCGAATGGACGGTAGTATGATCTGTACTCGGGATACAACTCCACGTACCGCTTGAGTAAATGACACTTTCTATTGTCTTATATTGCTTTGATTTATTTATTTTTCGTCATTTGAATTCTGCATGTTACTTTTGTATGCATGATTCAATCGAGCGCATGGGCTTAGTAAGTACGATGAAAGGTCCCCTATTTGGAGGGGTTAAAATCCTTTACCACGATGCTTTGCCGTGCCGGTTGATGTGTGTTCGGTTGAATGCAAGATACGTTCAATCGGACATACTAAGTTTGATATTATTGTTTTTTTAATTCTTTGTATGCATGATTCAATCGAGCGCATGGGCTTAGTAAGCAATGTTTAAAAATACGGTGCGGCGCCTCGAGGCGGCCGGCCATTGAGGCGCGAGGCGGGCCGCCTCGAGGCGGCGAGGCGGGCGCCTCAATGCGGAAATCGGGAAAATAATAAAAAATACATTAATTTCTTCATAATTCATAGTATGTTAAAAAAACTATTGATAAGTAATCCAAATTACATTACTTTCTTCATAATACATAGTTTGTTCAAAAAATTATTGATAACTAATCCTTAAACAAGCTATCATTGGTGTCTAGCGGCATGAAACTTGGGTCAAAATCTCTGTCATCACCAGATGGGTCATCATCGAAAGAACCCCCTTCACTTGTAGTGTCTTCATCCACTAATTGTGGAGCTTTCCATTTTCCTAACAAATAACATAAAGTCGTATTATTTTTAAATTTGATTACACAAGTTGCATTATTTGTACAAGATTAACTTACTTTGGTCTCTGCTCCTTTTTTTTACAGGTGTTCTACTGTCACTCGGTTGTTCAATAGAAGTATTCTCCACAAAGCTTTCTCCAGCCACCCACTCATCATCAGAAGGCAACTCATCCTCAATCAAAAGATCATCAACCGATTGAAATGAATGTTTTTTCATGTATTTTTGCTTCAATCGCCTATTGTACATTATGTAGACTAATGAGTTCAATTTCTCGGTGGATAATCTATTTCTCTTCTTTGTATGAATCTACAATTTATTTATTCAAATTATCAGAAGTTGAATAAAGTAAGTATTCACAAAACACTAGTTATTATTAGATCATACCATATAAATGCACTCCAATTGCGTTCACACCCCGAGGATGAGCATGTTAGACTTAAAATCTTTATTGCTAAAGATTGCAGTTGAGGAGCTTCACCGCCGAATGCTCTCCACCAGTCAGCTACAATAAGATTGAATATACACTTTCAAAATTCATATAATATCTTATAGTTAATAATTACACAAAAGTGATAATTCACATACAAGGACTACGATTGAAGACGGTTTGTTTGGCCATACTGGTGCCAAATAATCCTTGCTTATTTAGAAAGGCATCTGATTGTATATCTGCCGCACATTGATCATCGGGATTGGGCAACAATTTCTCCAAGCATATAAGATACCCACGCCTAATCTCCGGATGCTGGGAAGGAGGAGTGCTTGCATACTGGATATGAGGATTCAAAAAATAAGCAGCTCCATGCAATTGACGGTGCAACTGAGACTCCCACCTATCATCAATTATTTTCCATATCTCCTTGTATGCACCAGCCTCATTTCCCAAATTTTTTGCTATCTCCTCTTTTGCCCTATCCATGGCACCATATATAAATCCCATACAAGGATATTTTTCGCCATCTGTCATCCGCAACACATGAACTAAAGGTTTGGTTGTTTTCAATGCATAAGCAACACAAGTCCAAAACCTATCATTAAAAATTACTTTTTTTGCATCTTTCCCTTCAGACTTCTTGGAGAAAGTAAGTTCATTCCACTCTTTTGAAGTAAACATTTGCTCCAAGGAATCCTTCAAACCATACATGCTTTCTAATGTTAAGAAAGCGGTTGCAAACCTTGTCGGTGCGGGGCGAACTAAATCCTTCTTTGCGAAACTTCTCATCAAAGCCAACACCGCTCCATTCAACAGTCACTTCAATTCAGCAGCGTTGAGCAACATTTCAGCAGTTTTTTTTTTCATTTTGCAGGAAGTAATGAAAACAGCAAAAAAATAACAAAATATAAACTGTAAGTAATCAAGCAACATTTCAGCAGGTTTTGTTTTTCATCTTGCGCCTACTTCACATGCATAATCAAGCAGATTTCTTAATAAATATACTGTAAGTAATCAAGCAGATTTCACATTGGACAAGTAATTTTACAAATGAATCCAATCTCTTGAACGATCATTAATCATCCAACATGCATAATCAAGCAGATTTCTTTTTTCATTTTGATACTTGGACAGAACAAATAAATAACAAAAAAAAAATTCCCAATACAGAACATCACAAAATTCGAGTACAGGAGAGGCAGTGCACAGGTTCTACACCAATACAGAAAATCCCAATTTCAGATTTCATCAAAGATGCAAATAATTCCCAAATCTGGCATCCCAGACTTCAGCTGAGAGAGAGGAGAAGATATTGTTACCTCAAATCAGAAGCTTCGCCGAGAGTGTGAGAGATTGAGAGAGATTGGAGAGTGTGAGGGATTCCGAGAGAGAAGACACAAAAAATTCGAGAGAGAGGAGAACCTAAGCTTCGCCGAGAGAGAGGAGTTTTTAAAATTGGAACCCTAAATTCGATTCTGGGTTTTTTATTTTTTTTTTTTCATTTTGAGACTTGAAACGACGACGTTTTGGAATCCCAAAACGTCGTCGTTTCAAGTAAAAAAAATTAAAAAAAAAATGTTCAATCGTGTGAGGCGGCCGCCTCAGGCCGCCTCACGCCGATTCTGGGTGAGGCGGCCGCCTCACACGATGATAAGCGGCCGCCTCATAAATCCTCCGCGTAAAGCGGGCGCCTCGGCGCGCCGTCGCCACGAGGCGGCCGCTTTACGCGGATTTTTAAACACTGTTAGTAAGTGCGATGAAAGGTCCCCTATTTGGAGGGGTTAAAATCCTTTACCACGATGCTTTGCCGCGCTGGTTGGTGTGTGTTCAGTTGAATGCAAGATATGTTCAATCGGATATACTAAGTTTCATATAGTTATCTTTGTCTTTGTACGCATTGTAACGAAAGGCGCATGGGCTTATTGCGTTGGATTAAAAGGCTCTCCATTTGGGGGAAGAAAAGCCTAAAAGGCTACCTTTACCTTGATATTTGTCGTGTCTTTCATCTTTTGGTTGCATTATCTATCTCTGTCTTGGCTCGACCTATTGTCATTGGTATACTCATATTCTCACCCCCTACTCTCGGCAACTGAAAAACACAAAGCACCTCCACGTAAATACCCTAGTTGATCCCCACCTTCACGCCATTACCCTCACCACCTCACCTCACGTAACAGGCCTCACCCTTCACGCAATAACACAGCTCACAAAACCTCACACTGCCACCCAGACCTGCACGCCTCAACACCCACGCTCACGTCCCATTCACTGACGCACACACTGCCCCCTCACTCACGCACACACTGTCATTCACTCACGCGTACACAGCCCAGTACACTAACCTAATGCTCACCCACTGACTATCGCTAATTCCCTTCCTTTGCCTTCATGCCCTAAACTACAAACAGTCCCCACACACTCAAATAATTCACGCAATTCACCTGTCATTAAGCCGCTTACCACAAGCACAACTCCTCACGTCATAAAGCCAACTATACCATTCATGCATGTATTATGAAATCTCATATAGTCATTCTTACCTTTGTACGCATCATGATGAAAAACATGTTTATCCCATTGGTTGCATCATTTACCTTTGTCTTGGCTTAACATATTACAATTCATATATCCATGTCATGATAGCATTTGAGTATTATTTCTTGTGGTATATCGGATGGAAACCCATACATAAATTCTGTAGCCGATTCCGAATGGATGGTAGTGCGGTCTGTACTTGGGATACAATTCCACGTACCACTTGGAAAAGTGCTCACATGCGTGCTTGTGTGGTTAGTGTGTGTGCTTGTGCTTTCGTGAATACAATATGCCAATGAAGTTGTATGTTTGTTGCTACTTTGATGTACTTTCAAGCATGCAATCTTAGATGTAAAATATATGTAAATTTAGGTGCAAGTTTTATTTTGTACATGTGAATTTAGAAGCATGATACTCTCGGAAATAAGTGTTCCTTAAGCTTGATTAAATTATTACATAAATCCTTTTCATTACAAGTGACATAAGTAAGGGACCGTTCCGAACCCAACGGTTTGAGGTCTTCCCTTGCGAGGGGTGAGTGCGGCCTTAAATCTCATTTTCCCGGTTCACACCGGGTGGCGACTCCATTATTATCCGGTTTAGTCCCCCGCGGGCTACTCCGTACTCCCAACTAGGCCGCGAGCCTAGGACAAAATGCGTCACCCAGTTTCTGTGTCCCACAGTCTGGCGACTCCACTGGGGATAGAGAATCGGCCCCGAAATATTGTCTTTTGTAATGTTTGGATTTATGTTCTTGTTGACTGTGTCTATTGTGGATGAAAGGAGGTTTAATCAAGGCATTTTGAGGCTAGGTAATGGTTTGGTGTCTTCCTTCACTCACTACCTTTCTAGAAGGAAAGCTGTGAAGGCACCTAGATAGCCATCTGCTCGTAGCCTATTGTGATGGACTAATTTGGAGACTCGTTGTTTATTCCTGACACCAAGCGATAAGAGCCTAAGAGGCTTGGGTATTTAAGTGAGCCTCGCTCCACCCTCCCTCTGGGGAATCTACAACGGGAAATCCATTTGACAGTCAGTCACACACCATAGCTCATTGGCACGTACCTTAGTGTATAAAAAAGGGTGCGCTCACTTGGTCGCTCGAACCCTTGATTGGGGAGACCTAGTTGTGGGCCATCCTTCGCCGGTGAGAGCCTTTGTCTACACTCTTGCGAACCCACCCATAACCGGGGTTGTATGGGTTAAAGTAACAATTATTTCCTTGAGTATGTGCTTGTGGACCATCCTCATTTGGATGCAGTTGGACTATTGTCAGAAATGGCGAACTTGCTGGCCCATTTAACTGGGGCGAGTTCGTACCTTAATGACCATTAGGCCCAAAGCTTCTGAAATGTTGATGGGCCATTCTGTAGAAAATCATTGTTTTATGTTTGCATTATCTTTAGTTTATGCTTGTGTTTGGGAACATCATCGTTGGATCCATTTGGACCATTCGTCATGGGATATGGGCTTGTTGGGCCATTTAAACTGGGACAAGAACGTATTTTATGACGATTGGGCCAAATGCTTCTAAGTGTTGATGGGCCACTTTGTGCTTGTTTCAGAACATTACCATTTGGATTTAGTTGGGCTCCTTGTCATGAGATATGAACTCGTTGGGCCATTTAAACTGGGATGAGTTCACTCCTATGACAATTAGCCCGAAAGCTTCTAAAATGATAACGGGCCGATTTATTTGAAAATTTTAATTTAGTATGTTGTATATGTTACAATGCATCTCATACACCTCATACATACATATATCATTTAACACACCCTCTAGTTCTCAAAAAGACATCATAAATACCGTGGGTTAGAGAAGGGACAAGGCTCATTAAAAGAACAGTAACAGTCATGAGTGAATCCGGTAATGAGGTATCCCGTATGGATCAGTTAGAGAACGGTCCTCGCCAAGGTCACTGAACAGTTGCAAGCTCTGACTACTGCTATGGCTGGTATAGCTGGGCCTCGTGCCGGGGTTACTTCCGGGGATGTGAGGCAAGAGGAACCTCCGAACAGATTGGGGGATGATATCACCACTTTTGATGATGATATGGCAGAGTATGCAGCAGGCAGATTATCTGGGTCTCAGGCAGAGTTACAGAAACTTCAGGATCAGGTTGAGTCATTTACCCGCAAGATGAGGGGTAGGAATGAGGATTTGCTGGATTATGACACACTGACTTTTGAGGAACAGTTGCCGACACAGTTCAAGATGCCTGATATGGCTAAGTTTAACGAGAATGGGGATCCAATGGTGCATCTCCGACAATTTGTATCAGTCATGAGTTCAGTTGGCCTATCTCAGCGCCAAGTGCAGAAAATGTTTGGAATGTCGCTCGAGGGAGCTCCGTGGTATGGTACCCGAGGAAAGTTTGGAGAAAAGTGAAGGAAGATTGGAGGGAGTTGGCTGATGCCTTCCTGAAGCAGTATGTCACTGACCTAGAGATCGACCTGTCACTCCATGATCTGGAGAATGTCAAGCAAAAATCGGAGGAGAGTTTTAAGGAGTATGTGGACCGATGGAGAGGTCATTTGTTGAAAATACAGACTAGACCTTCGGAGAAAGATCAGATTAAAATGATTATCAAGGGCACCAAGCCCTCCATTTACAACAAGTTGAGGAGGATGACCTCCATGATTGCAGACTTTCAACAGTTGAGGGAAACTGTCATGGATATTGAGGAAGAAGAGGCCGAGAAGAGAAAAGAAAATTTTATGGTCTGAACAGGAGGCCCATTGGGGGAACATCGGGAACAAAGCCCGTTTCTCTGCTGAGATTGCCGCTATCCTCCGGAACCAGAGATTTTCCAACTTGGGAAGACCCCTGTCAAAGGTGCTAGAGAAACTGAAGAGGCAAGAGCTCTTAAAACCCTTGGAAGCCAAACCATTACCCAATCCCCTACCATCACATTATAACCTAAGTCTTTACTGTCACTTTCACCAACAAAAGGGCCATGACACTGACAATTGCGCCCGACTCCGCCATGAAATCCAAGACCTGATAGACTCCAAGAAAATACCTGACCCAGAAACAGAACAGCCTGACACACACAGAAACCCCTTACCCAATTACCGTGCCGTACCACCACTAGCATATATGATCAATTCTGGCCTCCCAGAAGACCTTGTCCTAAAATCCTTTCAACCTCAAGCCTTTTGCCTGGGAATCTGGGATAGTACTAGTGAAGATGAGACTGAGCAGGGGAAAAACTTTTGGCTTGATTTCTCTAGTAGTGACGAGGAAGAAGTAAGGGGAATGATGCGCAGTGGTCGTTTTTACAATGATATGGCAGATAAGGGTAAAGAAGTTTTGACAGATGGTAGAGAAGTGGTTGAGACTGCAGAAAATACTGAGGGGGATATAATGCTAAGGCAATTGAGGAAGACTAGAGCACAAGTGAGTATCTGGGAACTTTTATGTGCATCTCGGGAGCATAGGCAAGCCATGGTTGAGGCCTTGAGCAAGATTGTGGTAACAGAAGACACCAACCCTTGAATGTTTGTTGGGTCGGTTCAGAAAGAAGCTTTGCATATATCTTTTTCTGAAGATGAACTCCCAGCAGAGGGGAGAAATCATAACAGGCCTCTATTTATCAGGGCTGATGTGAGGGGCAAGAGAACTTCATGTGTGATGGTGGATGACGGTTCGTCCATCAATGTGTGCCCGCTGAAAATTATGGCAAGATTGGGTATGAAAGCAACAGACTTGGACCCCTCCAGTATGACTATTAAGGCTTATGATGACAGTAAAAGGGGAGTTGAGGGTACCTTTGTGGCTATGGTCAAGGTAGGACCGATTGAAGATGAAGTTGAGTTTACAGTGCTGGACATCCCAGCCAATTTTGCCTTGTTGTTGGGAAGGCCTTGGTTTCACAAACTTGGGGGCGTGCCTTCCACTTTACATCAGATGATCAAGTTCCCGTATGAGGGAGAAGTTGTTACTATCCGGGCTGAGTTAGATAATGTCGTGGCTGCCTTGGAGATACAACCTTTCACGAGGTTTCAGGTGTCAGCTACTTTTGAGGAATGAGTGGATCCTAGGGTGGCTAGGATCATGAAAAAAAATGAAGTTTGAACCGGGTGAAGGTTCAAGATTGCCAGATTTCAGAGGACAGACTACTCGGAAAGGTTTGAGGTACAAATCTAATGAAGAAAAACCGAAGGTCAAAAAGAAGGGCCTGAAACTGATGGGGTGTTTTGTGAAAGCTTCAGGATATCAAGGAGAGCCTGAACCTGTGGAAGTTAATGGAATTGTGGTACTGGGTTTGAGATCTTCCAGGATATGTTGGGTAAGAAGCTGATAGTTGAAGAAATGTGTGAGAAGAAGAAGAGAATTGGGAGGAAGAACTAATGAAGTTGGAGAGCCTGACTCTGGGAGAGGACGAAAAGTCTGAGGAAGACCTGATTGCAGAGGAATAAGTGTCTATAGATGAAGACATTTACCTTCCTGATTTGTTTGAATGTACTTCCGCATTATCCAATAATAAAGACATTTCTTTTGCTTACTTGCCTGAGTCATTTCCATTTACTCTGCACGAATCAAGCATATTTGATATCAGTTCTTGGGTACGCTTGAGAACCCCAAAGAAATTCTGATTGCAAGTGAAGTTACCTCTGAAGAGATGGAGAAACTAGAAGAAGTGTTGGTCAGATATGCCAAAGTGTTTGCTTGGTCCTATGAGGACATGCCTGGGGTAGACAGAAACATTGCCCAACACGCAATAACCAACTTATCCGAATATGAGGCCGGTAAAACAAGAAACTCCGACGGATGAGACCAGAATGGGCTGAGAAAGTCAGAGAGGAAGTTAAGAAATAGATAGATGTGGGGTTCCTAGAAGTAGTAAAGTATCCTGAGTGGTTGGCTAATATAGTACCGGTGCCAAAGAAAGATGGGAAGGTCAGAATGTGTGTAGACTACAGAGATCTCAACAAGGCTTATCCGAAAGATGATTTTCCTCTGCCGCATATAGATGTTCTGGTTGATAGTGCGGCTTTATCTGCTATGTATTCATTTGCAGATGGGTTTTCAGGTTACAATCAGGTTCTCATGGCCGAGGAAGACAAACACAAGACTGCATTTGTTACTGAGTGTGGTACTTATTGTTACAAGGTTATGCCGTTTGGGCTTAAGAATGCGGGGGCTACCTATCAGCGGATGGCCACTACACTTTTCCACGACTTGATGCACAAAGAGATTGAGGTGTATGTGGATGACATGATGGTGAAATCAGAGACAAGAGTTGGGCATATTGAAGCACTGGAAAGGTTTCTTCAGAGAGTTGACAGATACAACCTGCGGCTTAATCCCAAGAAATGTGTGTTTGGGGTGACATCAGGGAAATTGCTTGGTCATACAGTGGGAATGGGCGGAATAGAGATAGACTCCGAAAAGATCAAGGCAATCACAGAAATGCCTGCACCGAAGACAGAAAAAAAAGTCAGAGCATTCTTGGGGAAGATTCAGTACATCAGTCGGTTCATCGCCAAGTTGACATCAGTATGTGAGCCTATCTTCAAACTGTTGAGAAAAGATCAGCCAGTGAGATGAAATGAACAGTGTCAGACAGCCTTCGACAAAATCAGAGAATACTTGGTAAAGCCTCATGTATTGAAGCCTCCGAGACCGGGCAGACCTTTGATATTGTATTTGGCTATAGAATCAGAAGCACTGGGGGCAATGATGGTACAGGCAGATGAAACAGGGGTAGAACATGCAGTCTATTATCTGAGTAAGAAGATGCTCCCGTATGAGGCTCGATATCAGGAAGTTGAGAAGATCTGTCTTGCAGTGGTATGGGCTTCCAGAAAATTGCGGTATTATTTCCAGTCATACAAGATCCAGATAGTGGCCAAGGAAAATCCTCTGAAATATCTTCATTCGGTGCCTTCACTAGTGGGAAAATTGGGCAGATGGTTGGTATTGCTGACAGAGTTTGACATTGAGTATCTCACCTCCAAAGTGATCAAAGGGCGAGCGGTAGTAGAGTTTCTGGCACTACAACCTGTTGAGGGGGATCAGTACAAGTTCAAATTTCCAGATGAAGAGATCCAAGCAATAACAGTTCAGAGATGGAAGATGTATTTTGACGGAGCAGTGAATTACAAGGGAGCCGGAATTGGGATCGTGATAGTGACCCCCGAGGGAGAGACTTTGCCTTTAGCCAAGAGGTTGACATTCAGAGTGACTAATAACATGGCCGAGTATGAAGCATGTGCTTTCGGTTTGACAGCATTGATAGCCTTGAAGGCCGGGAGTGTGGAAGTCTACAGAGATTCTATGTTGGTAGTCCAGCAGATGCGAGGAGAATGGGAATTGAAAGAAGAACGGTTGAAACCTTACCTTTTTCACCTCAGAAAGTTGGCACAGTTTATCCCCGAGTGTAAGTTTCAGCACTTACGGAGAGAAGAAAATCAAATGGCAGATGCATTGGCTACACTTGCAGCAACTTGGGAAAATCCAGAAAAGTTAGTGATGAGACCGTTGATACTGACAACAGCAAGCAGACCTATTTATGAAACATAAAGAATTCTGCAAGTTGAGGTCGACGACGGTAAACCTTGGTATTATGACATTCAGAGATATCTGTAACATGGTGAACTCCCAGAAGGGGCAGGCAGAAAAGACAGAATAGCCATTCAGAAGTTAGCTTCCCAGTATGTGATTTTGAAAGGGGAACTGTACAAGAGGCAAGCAAACGGTATTCAATTGAAGTGTTTGAGAAAAGAAGAAGCTCAACATGTAATGGAAGAAATACACGCCGGGGTATGTGGTCCGCACATGAACGGGTTGAATCCGTCTCGCAAGATAGTGAGACAAGGTTTTTATTGGTCAACCATAGAAACAGACTGCGCAAAGATGGTAAAGCACTGTCATGATTGTCAAGCACACGGTAATTTGAATAACTTACCACACACAGAGTTGCACGGGTTGTCAGAGCCGTGGCCTTTCTCAGCATGGGGAATTGATATGATTGGAGAAATTCGACTGAATGAAGCATCGAATAGGCATCGCTTCATAGTAGTGGCCGTAGATTACTTCTCGAAGTGGGTGGAAGCCGAATCATTTCGCAATGTTACAGCAAAACAGATGGCAAAGTTTATAGCTCGGAACCTCATTTGTCGGTATGGTATGCTGCATCATGTAGTGACAGACAACAGAGTTCAGTTTCAAGGAGAGACGAAGGCAATGTTACAGAGGTATGGGATAGGCCACCACAAGTCATCACCGTACAGGCCGCAGGCAAATGGGGCAGTTGAGGCAGCCAACAAGACTATAAAGACAATTTTAGCCAAGATGACAGAAAACTGCAGAGATTGGGCTGAGAAACTACCATATGCTTTGTAGGGGTACAGAACATCAGTAAGAACAGCAACATGGGCCACACCTTACTCTTTGGTCCATGGAATGGAAGCAGTGTTACCAGTGGAAGTGGAAATTGAGGGTTTTGGCAGAGGCAGAATTACAGGAACCAGAATGGGCCGCACAGAGGTTTGATCAGTTAGCACTGCTGGATGGGAGGAGAATGAAGTCTTTGTATCACATGCAGTTGTATCAAAAGAGACTAGCCCGGGCATTCAACAAGAAAGTGCGTTCCACCAAGATCAGAAAGGGTGATTTGGAACTTAAGCAGTCGAGGCCGTCGACGACAGATCCGAGAGGAAAATTCAGACCTAACTGGGAAGGACCTTACATAGTGCAGAAGGTAATGGGAAATAGGGCAGTGAGGTTATCAGACTTGGAAGGAAATGAGTTCACCGAGCCGATCAACGTGGACAGATTGAAGCAGTACTTTGCTTGAGGGAGAAAGGACCGAGCAGTCACCAAGGGAATTGGCAGAAGACCTAACCCAATGGAGTAGGAAAATCATTCATGCATACACGTAACATTGCATTCTTTCTGTGTTTGTTTTTATTTTGTGTTCGCAGGTTCGAAGAGAAGAGAAAGCGGCAGAAATGAGCCAAACAACATCAACGCAGTTTCAGTTTTGGGGATGAGTCCCGAGAGGCGAGGCCCACGTCAGTATCAGTCTGGGGCGAGGCCCACATTAGTATCAGCTTATGGGCGAGGCCCACTTTTGTCAGCGGTGTTGGGTCGAGGTGCCCAGGGTCGAGGTGCCCCCGTTGTTAGTTGTAGTTCCGGGATGCGTCCCAGGGTCGAGGTGCCCACTACATCATCAGTTTGAGGGCGAGGTCCCTATTGTCAGCGGTGTTGGGTCGAGGTGCCCAGGGTCGAGGTGCCCCCGTTGTCGGTTGTAGTTTCGGGATGCGTCCCAGGGTCGAGGTGCCCACTACATCATCAATTTGAGGGCGAGGTCCTTATTGTCAGTGGTGTTGGGTCGAGGTGCCCCCGTTGTCGGTTGTAGTTCTGGGACGCGTCCCAGGGTCGAGGTGCCCACTACATCATCAGTTTGAGGGCGAGGCCCCTATTGTCAGCGGTATTGGGTCGAGGCGCCCAGGGTCGAGGTGCCCCCGTTGTCAGTTGCAGTTAGTGGGATGCGTCCCAGGATCGAGGTCTACTGTAGCACCAGCTCAGCTCGAGGCAGCAGACGAACCAGGTAAGTGAAAATGCATTGCATAACTTTGATAGGATTGTTCAAAGTCACACACTACACAAGTCCCATCAAAGTGGGGGCGACTGTAGGCATTGCATTTTTTCATGTGAAACCCGATGATGAGTCTCAGTTGGAGGCACTACCTTTTAAGTCACGGAAGCCGCGGGAAGGGAGGAGTCAAGAATTGACTCATATTCGGATTAAGTTCGCTGGTTTAGCTTCGGGTTACTTGTTGGTTGTCCGTTTTAAAAATTATTCCCGGCCCAAAATACTCACAAATCACCTAACCTCGGCCTAAAATCCCCGCAAGCCCCTTGGCCTTGACCTAAAATCCCCGCAAGCCCACACACTTAGCCCACACAAACCAAACCCACCAACCAAAGGCCCACACGCCCCAACCAAGGCCCACACGCCCATTTACCTAATACACACCCAAATTAAATCAAATATTAAGTTAAATATTAATTAGATAATGTAATTAAATAAAATAATTAATTAAGTCATATACCAAATTAAATAAAACAAATAAAATCTAAATAATCACCTACCAAAATAATAAAAATACTTACACAAATTAAAGAAATTGCATGCCTAATAAAGATAAATCAAATATATTATCTACCAAACTTAACAAATATCATGCCTAATTAAAATCAATCATAACAAATTAAATATTTTGTATTCCTAATCTAGCCAAGATTTGTCCCCCCTCAATCTAATCCTTTCCTTGTTGAATACCAAATCAAATCCTCATTTTAATGCCAAAATCCCTTCCTTGTGAGACAAGGAGTAGCCCTAACCCTTCTCTATATAAACAACCCCTAACCAAGACATGCACTCCCATAGCTCATACACAAGACTTACACGAAAATCACAAAACCAAGAGCCCTAGCCACTCACGGCAATAGAAAGAAGAAAAACACAAATAATTCTCTTCATCTCCCCCACTCCACAACCGAAAACAGCAGCCCCTAAACCTCCACACATCACCGAAAATACACCCCAAACAGCAACCCCTTTCCATCGAAAACAGTAGCCCCTACACCTCCTAAAACACGCCTGAACAGCAGCCCAAATCACCCCCAAAATAGCAGCCAAATCCTCTTAAAACAGTCCCTAAAATCCTCAAAACAGTAACATAAAAACTGCATTTATAATCCTTAAAATAATCACACAAGACTGCACTAAAAACCCACAAAAAACACTTGAAACAGTCCGTGGAAACGTCAAAACAGTGACCTGAACAGTGAGCAGAAAATACAGAGGAAACAGCAGTAAAACGGAGGCCAAACAGCAACAAAACGGAGTCAAATAGTAGCAAAATAGAGTCAAAACAGTAGCTTGAGCAGCAAAACAGTGAGGTAAAATGCAAACCAGTGAACCAGAAAAGTTGCGGTGTGATAGCCCTTCCGACGGCGGTGAAACGCGAGTTCGAAAGTCGACATAAAAGGTTAGACCTGAGGGTATTTTCCACATTCATTTTCTGTTTTATTTGTATTATTTATTGAGTATTGCTTGCATGATTGTTATGTTGAAATGCATGTTGTGGCCCTTGAGTAGATAAATATGCATGGATTATGAGATATTGTATGTTGTGGCTTTGGAATAAAACGAAAGATGTGTCAACTCTCGCGGTATATCGAATGGAAACCCGGACATAAATTTCATAGCCGATTCCGAATGGACGGTAGTATGATATGTACTCGGGATATAACTCCACGTACCGCTTGAGTAAATGACACTTTCTTTTGTCTTATATTGCTTTGATTTATTTATTTTTCGTCATTTGAATTCTGCATGTTACTTTTGTATGCATGATTCAATCGAGCGCATGGGCTTAGTAAGTGCGATGAAAGGTCCCCTATTTGGAGGGGTTAAAATCCTTTACCACGATGCTTTGCCATGCCGGTTGATGTGTGTTCGGTTGAATGCAAGATACGTTCAATCATGCATACTAAGTATGATATTATTGTTTTTTTAATTCTTTGTATGCATGATTCAATCGAGCGCATGGGCTTAGTAAGTGCGATGAAAGGTCCCCTATTTGGAGGGGTTAAAATCTTTTACCACGATGCTTTACCGCGCCGGTTGATGTGTGTTCGGTTGAATGCAAGATACGTTCAATCGGGCATACTAAGTTCGGTATTATTGTTTTTAATTCTTTGTATGCATGATTCAATCGAGGGCATGGGCTTAGTAAGTACGATGAAAGGTCCCCTATTTGGAGGGGTTAAAATCCTTTACCACGATGCTTTGTCGCGCCGGTTGGTGTGTGTTCGGTTGAATGCAAGATATGTTCAATCGGATATACTAAGTTTCATATAGTTATCTTTGTCTTTGTACGCATTGTAACGAAAGGCGCATGGGCTTATTGCGTTGGATTAAAAGGCTCTCCATTTGGGGGAAGAAAAGCCTAAAAGGCTACCTTTACCACGATATTTGTCGTGTCTTTCATCTTTTGGTTGGATTATCTATCCTTGTCTTGGCTCGACCTATTGTCATTGGTATACCCATATTCTCACCCCCTACTCTCGGCAACTGAAAAACACAAAGCACCTCCACGTAAATACCCTAGTTGATCCCCACCTTCACGCCATTACCCTCACCACCTCACCTCACGTAATAGGCCTCACCCTTCACGCAATAACACAGCTCAGAAAACCTCACACTGCCACCCAGACCTGCACGCCACAACACCCACGCTCACGTCCCATTCACTCACGCATACACTGCCCCCTCACTCACGCACACACTGCCATTCACTCACGCGTACACAGCCCAGTACACTAACCTAATCCTCACCCACTGACTATCGCTAATTCCCTTCCTTTGCCTTCATGCCCTAAACTACAAACAGTCCCCACACACTCAAATAATTCACGCAATTCACCTGTCATTAAGCCGCTTATCACAAGCACAACTCCTTAAGTCATAAAGCCAACTATACCATTCATGCATGTATTATGAAATCTCATATAGTCATTCTTACCTTTGTACGCATCATGATGAAAAACATGTTTATCCCATTGGTTGCATCATTTACCTTTGTCTTGGCTTAACATATTACAATTCATATATCCATGTCATGATAGCATTTGAGTATTATTTCTTGTGGTATATCGGATGGAAACCCAGACATAAATTCCGTAGCCGATTCCGAATGGACGGTAGTGCGGTCTGTACTTGGGATACAATTCCACGTACCACTTGGAAAAGTGCTCACATGCGTGCTTGTGTGGTTAGTGTGTGTGCTTGTGCTTTTGAGAATACAATATGCCAATGAAGTTGTATGTTCGTTGCTACTTTGATGTACTTTCAAGCATGCAATCTTAGATGTAAAATATATGTAAATTTAGGTGCAAGTTTTATTTTGTACATGTGAATTTAGAAGCATGATACTCTCGGAAATAAGTGTTACTTAAGCTTGATTAAATTATTACATAAATCCTTTCATTACAAGTGACATAAGTAAGGGACCGTTCCGAACCCAATGGTTTGAGGTCTTCCCTTGCGAGGGGTGAGTGCGGCCTTAAATCTCATTTTCCTGGTTCACACCGGGTGGCGACTCTATTATTCTCCGGTTTAGTCCCCAGCGGGCTACTCCGTACTACTAACTAGGCCGCGAGCCTAGGACAGCATGCGTCGCCCAGTTTCTGTGTCCCACAGTATGTCTTGCCCAAGTTGTGATTTGTTGGCCAAAGTCAAGATCACTTCTTGTTCATCGACATCGATTACGAAGTTTTCCAAGGTCAATGGTGATGAGTGGTAATTATATCACTATTTCCCACTCATTTAATCTAATATTTTGTATAGTTTCTTGAGTCTTGTGAATATTTTGATGTGTTTTGTGTTATTTTGTAGATAAATAAAGTTTCAGGACATTCTGGAGGTGATTTGGACCAAAATAGTGAAAATTGGAAAAAAAAAAAGGCATTTTGGTAATTTTCCACGTCGCGACGCCTAACGATGAGTACAAACCCACAGTGGAGCATCAATGGAGACTCAATCCAATCATGAAGGAAGTCATAAAGAAAGAAATAATCAAATGGTTGGATGTTGGCATCATTTACCCCATCTCAGACAACAGTTGGGTGAGTCCTATGCAGTGTGTACTAAAGAAATGAGGAATTACTGTGATTACCAATGAAAAGAACGAGCTAATCCCAACAAGAATAGTGACTGGATGAAGAGTATGCATGGATTACAGGAAGCTGAACAAAGCCATTTTCCGCTACCATTCATTGACCAAATGTTAGACAGACTGGCAGGACATGAGTTTTATTGCTTTCTGGACTGATATTCGGGGTACAATTAGATTGCCATCGCACCAGAAGACCAGGAGAAAACTACCATTACATGTCCCTATGGTACTTTTGCTTTCCGCAGGATGCCATTTGGATTATGTAATGCCCCTGCTACATTTCAACGTTGCATGATGGTCATCTTCTCAGACATGTTGGAGCAGAGTATAGAGGTTTTTATGGATGAATTTTCTGTGTTTGGAGATTCTTTTGACCACTGCTTGCAAAATTTGGAACATGTGTTACAAAGGTGCAAGATACAAACCTGGTGCTCAACTGGGAGAAATGCCATTTCATGGTACATGAGGGCATTGTTCTTGGACACCGGATCGAGGTAGACAAAGCAAAGATTGAAACAATTGAAAAACTACCTCCGCCGACATCTGTCAAAGGGATTCGGAGCTTTCTCGGACATGCATGTTTTTACAGGAGATTTATCAAAGACTTTTCCAAGATTGCTAAACCTCTGTGCAATCTTCTGGAGAAGGATGTGCCTTTCAACTTCACCAAGGAATGCCAGGAAGCTTTTGAGATCTTAAAACAGAAGCTGATCTCTACCCCCATCATTATAGCACCAGACTGGACCCTTCCATTTGAAGTAATGTGTGATGCTAGTGATTTTGCTGTAGGTGCAGTTTTGGGACAATGCAAAGAAAATATTTTCCACACCATTTACTACTCCAACGGAACTCTGAATGAAGCTAAACTCAACTACACAACCACTGAAAAAGAGTTGCTCGCAGTTGTGTACGCTTTTGAAAAATTCTGCTCCTATCTACTGGGTCCCAAAGTGGTGGTCTACACAGATCATTCAGCAATCAAATACTTTATCACGAAGAAAGATGCCAAACCCAGATTGATCCGTTGGATACTTCTTCTGTAAGAATTTGATATGGAGATTCGAGACAGGAAATGGATAGAGAATCAGGTGGCAGATCATCTATCGAGGCTCGAGAATGGAGAAACAACTAACAAAGATCTGTCAATCAAAGAAAATTTTCCAGATGAACATCTGTTTGCAATGAAACAACAATATGCCCATTGGTATGCTAACTATGTCAATTACATTGTGTCAGGAAAATGGCCGTTGGAATGGACAACTCAGCAACAGAAGAAATTCTTCAAAGAAGTTAAGCACTATGTCTGAGATGAGCCGTACCTGTTCAAACGGTGTGCTGATCAATTATTGAGACAGTGTGTTCCACAGGAGGAAGTCAATAGTGTTTTGCAGCACTGTCATTCATCACCATATGGCGGACACTTCAGCGGAAACAAAACTGCAGCCAAAGTCCTACAATCAGGTTTGTTCTGGCCCACTCTTTTTAAAGATGCTTATCTTTTTGCTCTTCAATGTGACAGGTGCCAGAAAACGAGGAATATTTCAAGGAGAAATGAATGACCATTGCAAAACATTCTAGAAGTGGAAATATTCGATGTATGAGGTATTGATTTCATGGGACCTTTTGTTCCATCATTCGAAAACCTGTACATCCTGGTTGTTGTAGACTACGTCTCCAAATAGGTCGAAGCAATTGTACTGCCATCCAATGATTCAAAAGTCATGATCAAATTCCTGAAAAAGAATATTTTCACTCGGTTCGGAACACCTCGAGCAATCATCAGTGATGGTGGCTCTCATTTCTGCAACAGATACTTCGATGCACTCCTATCCAAATACGGAGTTACTCACAAGGTTGCCACAGCTTATCATCCAAAGTCAAATGGACAGGTTGAGGTTTCAAACAGGGAGATCAAAAGAATCCTAGAAAGAACCGTTGGATCAACAAGGAGGGACTGGTCTACAAAATTAGATGATGCATTATGGGCCTACCGAAAAGCTTACAAGACACCCATTGGTATGTCCCCATATCGATTGGTGTTTGGGAAAGCGTGTCATCTGCCAGTTGAGCTTGAACACAAGGCGTACTGGGTACTGAAGAAGTTGAATCTTGATTCACAAGCTGCAGGAGAGAAAAGACTTCACCAACTCAACGAATTGGAGGAATTTCGCCTACAGGCTTATGAGAATGCCAGATTGTACAAAGAAAATACCAAGAAATGGCATGACCGAAAAATAGTGCACAGACAGTTGGAACCAAGGCAGCAGGTGCTGTTGTACAACTCAAGATTGAAACTTTTCCCTGGAAAGTTGAAATCAAGGTAGTCAGGTCCATTTGTAATCACTTAGGTTTTTCCATATGGAGCTGTTGAGTTACTAGATCCCAACACCAACAAAACATTCAAAGTTAACAGTCAGCGTGTCAAGCACTACTGGGAGAATCATTTGAGCGATAAAAAGAAAGTGTCACACTTTCAGATCCAGCCTAACGATCGAGAAGTAAAGTCTAGCTGACGACTTTAAACTTAGCGCTCACAGGGAGGCAACCCATGCAATTTGTGTATATATTGTGATTTGGTGTGATTTAATTTTATGTGTTTAGTTTTTGCAGATTAAGTCCTTTCACGATGGAAGAAGCTCTCGCAAATCTTCACAAGCAATTTCTTTCTCTCCCTCAAAAATCTCTAATCAAAGTTTTCAAGGATCGTTTGGAACGGATGAGACTACTAACGATCCATGGTGTTCCTAATGATATTCGTTGGGTAATTGAAGCATAGGTCCTATTGGCAGGTGAGTCTTCTGGCTCTTTTATTTCACATCTGTCTGGTTTTGGAAGAAGCACCTATGCAAAGAAACGTAGAGCTAAGCAAATGGGTGTTTGTTACAAATGTGCACGCTGGAATTGCAATACTCGTTGTCGTTCTTTAGGAATGGTGTCTGATAATCGCGAAGATAAAATTAAATTCATTAGGGATGGCTTGAGTAAGGAGTCTTTAGATGATATATTTTCGACTCTTGAGACGCATCCCAATGGATATGTTCACATAGCCATTCGCAAATTACATACACAATTTCAAAAAGAAAAACAACAGTTAAGTCTTTGGAATCTGACTCAAAAAGACCCTGTTTGCCAATTTATAAGAAAATTGGATGGGAAGCTTGTCCCTGACGCATAGACGTCGATCAAGCCGCTACTTGTCTTGTAAATATTATATCTCTTTGTCTTTTCCTAATAATTGTAATTTATTTTGTTGTCTTCTTTTATTTTCTCCGACAGGATCCATACCTTTTTTACTATCATGATTTATTTTACTATTAACTAATAATTATCATTTGGCAGGTACTAGTGCTATTATTTTACTCACCCTTTTCAGGTCTTATAAATTCAACTCATCATTGCACTTTTGAAGACATCCAGAGTAAAACATGGAAGCCACTTCAAGAAGACGAGTTGAAAACATCTGTGTGTTTTACGGTACTAGTGTTGGTACTAAGCCACAATACGTAGAAGTAGCACAAGAATTGGGTCGAGTCTTAGCTGCAAGGAATATGAACTTAATATATGGCGGAGACAATGTTGGACTAATGGGGATCGTTTCAAAGGCCGTACAGGAAGGAGGCAATCACGTTTTGGGAATCATTCCAAAACCCTTGGTAGAGGCAAATCTTATTGGATCATCAAACAGAGATGAACTGATCGTGCCAGGTATGTCTAAACGATTAGTAGAAATGATTAACCGTTCTGATGCTTTTATTGCTTTGCCAAGTGGCTTGGGCACATTGGAGGAAATTTTTATAGTGCTATCTTGGGCGAACCTGAACATACACCAGAAACCGCTTGGACTGTACAACGTTGAAGGATTTTATGATTTTCTTTGTGTGTTTCTTGATGATGCTCGGAGAAATGGGTTCGTGTCAAAACCTATGAAAGAACTCATCTTTACTGCCATAACTGCTCCAGATCTAATAGACCAACTCTTAGCCTATGAACCACAAGTTGACCCTATCCTTTCAAAGATAAATTGGTCTGAAGACGATCGTGGTAAGAGGCGTTGGATTAATCTGGATCTTAACCTTTAATTTCCTGTAGAATTTCAGCTAATCAGGTATTATCTTCTAAACTCTTCTTCTACTGTTTAAGACATTAGGGACAATGTCTCATTTAGGTTTGGGGGAGAGAATTAGTTAATCAGTACCTTATTTTTAGTTTGTGTGTTGTTTTTATTTTTAGTCCAAAATTTTTCGAAAAATACAAAAAAATTGAAATTTTTTCAAAAATTACAAAAATATTTTGCATTTTTGTGTTGACTAAAAAGGTGAAATTGGTAAGAGATAGCTGAGTAATGAGTTTTCACTCCTGAGACGTATCTTAAACCATTTTGAAGAAAGTTAGTTTTTGTTTATTTCATTTTAAATTATTTAATTTGTGAATTCTCCATAATACTGACTAAAATGGATCTTCATATGCTCAGTTGACAGGTATTATCAACATGCATAGTAACATACGGAAATGAGCTATAATTGAAAAGTTTGTAATATTCAGTGCTCTAGTTTAATTGGAGGAAGCATCTCAAAAGAATTGGAGTAAAAAAAAAACGTCTGAGATCCGAGTTATTAAGTCTGTAAGGGTGTTTTAACACCTAGTGCCCTAAAACCAACTGGTTTGGGAGTCACTGGCCCAAAGCTCGTTACATGGATCGAAGATGTTGAAAAAAAAAATTAAAAAAAAATTAGAAAAATCAGAAAAATTATTCCATTGCTACAAAAAAGTGTGAATTTTGATAAAACTTTAGGACAAAAATATTACTCTCTTATCAACTGCACTTATGACTGTTGTGGGAAAAAATGAGTTGTTTAATATTTTGTTGGCTGTGTATATGGAGAATGGTAAATATAATCGGAGAATTTACTTATTCAGTAATTTAGAAAGAAAGAAAACAACTAGTAACTTGGAGTAGAAGTTTCACCAGATTAGTCACTAACATCTTTATTCTATTTTCTCTTATTCTGTTTGTGGGTATCATTGTTGTAAACCCTCACAAGACTACAACTCATCCACTAGGGACACCTAGGGGTTTAAAGGCTTGTTGCATATGCTAAATGCAACCGTGATCCCTACGAAAGTGGCTTAGTTATTTTATCTTGTGTTTTGCTCGAGGACTAGCAAAATGTTAGGTTTGGGGGTGTGATGAGTGGTAATTATATCACTATTTCCCACTCATTTAATCTAATATTTTGTATAGTTTCTTGAGTCTTGTGAATATTTTGATGTGTTTTGTGTTATTTTGTAGATAAATAAAGTTTCAGGACATTTTAGAGGTGATTTATACCAAAACAGTGAAAATTAGAAAAAAGGCATTTTGGTAATTTTCCGCGTCGCGACGCCTAACGTGCGCCGAACAGTGCTAACGTGCGCCAGGTCCACGTGTCAGAATCTCAGAAAAGTTTGACTTTGCCAACGTGCGTCGTGCCACGTGTCACCATCACAGCCGATCTGCTAACGTGCGTCGTGCCACATGTCATCATCCTACGGTGCCGACAGTTACCATCACCACGTGTCGCCATGTGTCACTCCATCTGTCAGCCACGTCATCATCCACATCATCAGTTGACCGAGTCAACGTGCCACCTCACCGCCACGTCATCATCAGCCAATCACGAAGTGCCACGTGTAGTAATTCTATGGTGCCGACAGTCACTTTGCCACGTGTCGCCATGTCAGCATCAATCATTGATTCACTTATCCGTATCTGACACGTGGTGGATAAGAATCTGAGCCGACCAATCAGAAGCCGCCACGTGTCACAATAATTGAGCTCCAACCACTTTGCCACGTGTCACCTTATCACCTTATCTAGAATCGCCACGTGTCATCACCTCAGCATGCCACGACAAAAAAAGTTGGCGTCGCGACGCCCAGAGCCTATCGAGGCCTATAAATTCAGCTCGATGTTTCAGTTTCAAATGTACCATTCTCTCTAAATTCTCTCATGTAAATAGGGAGTTTTCTATCTAGTTTCTTTTAAATTTTAGTTTTGTAATTAATTTTAATTACTTTATGTAATAATAGTGATTTACTTTCTTTACTTTTTACAGTTTTTACTATTCACTATGAGGAGGTAACTTCCTCCTGCTAGGGTGAAAGGTAATTCTTTTACTATTGCTATTTAGATTAATCTCCATTTAATATAATATATTCACTATTTAAAATTTGACTTAAAAAGGATACCGCCAGATTGGTCGGTTGGTAATTCATTTTAATCTGGTTTAAACCTGACTAATCAAGGATACCGCCAGATTGGTCGGTTGGTAATTAAATTTTCTAACCGCCTATATGGCAGGTTTACTTCGGTTCCGCCTTTATGGCTGGTTGGACTTAATCTGACTTAATCAGGTTATCTCCTATATGGCTGGTGTTGGACAAAATGACCCATAGCGTCACTATTTGCACAGATCATTGTGTTGTTGTAGCAAATTAACTATGTGACAAGGAAATTGCACTCTCATCATTTGTGATTAGATCACCATACATATATAAATGAAGAGAGGTCCCTATGATTAGTTCCTGGATTGAGAATGATATGAGACAGTATCAGTCCCCGAAGGATTAATCATTAAATATCCCTAGCCGGAGTATTATCGAGACTGGACATCGATAATGCGGAATAGGCTAGTATTGCACTTATGTGCGTTGTGAGGGCACAATGGCATAGTTCTCATATATATAAGTATTGGATATTTGCAAGTGCGATAGGAGGTCGTGTTTCGCCGATGGTACGGGAAACAGCTTCGCTCTGGATAGACCCCTCGGAATCCCATTGGTATTATGACTATGTGTCTATGGGAGGCCGAAATCAAGGTAGGTGTGTATAGTCTTAACCTGAGACTTGCATCGCTAATACTTGCGATAATCAGTAGACTTTGGTCTTGGTGGTACAGGGCTTTTAACCGGTTCTGCGTACACCACTTCTGGGTTTATCAGAGAGTCGTAGTGTATTGGGTGTGATGTCGAGACGGAAGTATCACTTCAGTCACAGTGGAGACGATGTCACGCAGGATACGGTACTAGTGCTCTTGAGTGTTGCGCAACCAATCGGGATATTGTGACCAGGTCATGAATATCCGATTATAGAGACTATGTTACCAGGCATCTGATATGTGCTTCGGACGGGGTAACACTTATCCAGCCCCAGCCCTAGCACGTGACTATCCGATACTGGGCCGATATGCACAATACAATCGTATACTACGCTTGATAACAGATCTTAATATTCTAAATGGATATGTCCAGAGAATTGGGAAGACTTGGTGCTTTGCTAGGAGTCGACCTTGTCTCGTAAATCGGTAGAACGTAGTACTTGGTACGTACGTGATTCGGATACTCCGACGACCGTATTTACTGCCAACTTATCCGGGGATCTCATGGGTCGCTTCCCGATAATCCACCGATGATGCACAACTCGCACTCTTGAATAATCTGGGATTATATAGAAGAGAGAGAAAATTAATCTATGATTAATTACAGAGATATTTTATCTAGGATAAAATATCGTCTAGAGAGAGATAATGAATAATTTGGAATTAATCGGTAAATTAATATATTCGATATATTAAACGAAATTAGATTTCGACGCGGAATTAAAATTAGATTTTAATTCGGGCGAACGAATTAATTTAGAATTAATTCGTTAGCGACGTGAATAGTGAATTCGCTAGGCGTAATCATTTAATTACGACGCGACGGAAAAATCGTTAATTTGGAATTAACGAACCCGAGCCCGAGTGTGATTGCGAGCGCATTCGTATTTCGAATTCGAATTCGAGTGCGGCAACGCAAGTCGCATCAAGTGTCAAATCAATCAGTCGCATCAAGCGTCAAATCACTTGTCACTTTGAGTGATGTGACTTGACAACATGTCACTTTAATAAAGTAGATGTGACTGATGAGTGACATTTATATCACTATTTCCCACTCATTTAACTTAATATTTTGTATAGTTTCTTGAGTTTTATGAACGTTTTGATGTGTTTTATTGTTATTTTGCAGATAAATAAAGTTTGGACAGCACTGGAGGCAATTTGGGGCAAAACCGGACAAAAATGAGTCAACAGGGATATTTTGGTCTTCTGCGCGTCGCGACTCTGGATCACTGCGCGCCGCGACGCCCAACGTGTGCCGGTTCTGCTAAAATGCGCCATGGTCAACGGGTCAACAATTTGAAAAGTTTGACTTTGCTAAAATGCGCCGTGCCACGTGTCACCATCACATCCCATCTGCTAACGTGCGCCGTGCCACGTGTCATCATCATATGCTGCCGACACTCAGACTTGACACGTGTCGCCTCGTCATCAGCCATGTCATCGGTCAACGAGTCAACCTTACCACGTGTCATGCCACGTCATCAGACACGTCAGCAAGTCAACCGAGTCAACTTGCCACGTCAGCCTCAGCCAATCACAACTTGACACGTGTCGCCACGTGTCGAAATCCTATTGTGCCAACCGACAATTGTAACACACGCCAAAGCCACGTCAGCGCCACGTCATCGCCACGTCATCAATGACGTCATCACAATAATTGAGAATTAGCCGCCTTGACACGTGTCGCGTGTACAGTCAGCCGCCTTGATGACGTGTGTCGTCTCCTCAGCGTGCCACGTCGACAATTGCGCGTCGCGACGCGCAACGCCTTAGCGTCGCGACGCGAGAACAGTGACCAAACAGTGATTTTTATTTTACTATAAATAGAGGCCGAATTTTCAGTTTTTAACGTACCTTTCTCTCTCTTGATTTCTCTCTCTAGAGAGAGTTTCTCTCTCTAGAATTTTTTTTTTTTAGTTTTTAACTTTTAGTTTTGTAATAATTTTAATTACTTTTTGTAATAATAGTAATTTAATTTTTACTTTTACTTTTTACAGTTTTTACTATTCACCATGTTGAAGTAACTTTTCAGCTAGGGCGAAAGGTAATTCTTTTATTGTTACTATTTAGATTAATCTCCCTTAAAAATAATATATTCACTATTTAAAATATTGACTTAATAAGGAATACCGCTATATTGGTCGGTTGGTAATTTAATTTTAATCTGGTTTAAACCTGACTAATCCAGGATACCGCCAGACTGGTCGGTTGGTAAATTTATTTTTGGTTCCGCCTTAATGGCTGGTTGGACTTAATTTGACTTAATCAGGATACCGCCAGACTGGTCGGTTGGTAAATTTATCACAAGTTTATATATTATTTTATGGGAGATATCTAAATTAGTAGTAGTAAAAGTAATTCCTTTTACCTTAGCATTTTATTTTATTTTACTTTTCAGTATTTTTATTTTATGTATTATTTTTTATAGTCCTAGTTATGTGTTAATTAATTAGGGGTTGTGATGACTTTTAATATCACCGGTTTATAAGGGATTATTTTATAGTTGGGTTAATTTAAAAGTTTATTTATTAAGTCTTAAGCTTAATGCTTCTTGTTGTCTGATCACCAATAAGATTGATATGGTAAATCTAAAATGAACTAGACATAGGGATTTTAGGTTTCAGCCTTAGATTTAATAGCCCACGATCTTCCTTGAGGATAGATAACCCTTTAATAGATTTCCTTACAGGATAGGAATATACCTGTTGGGCGGGGGTAATCATAATTGGAACTTAGACTTAATGAATCAGGTAATGTGGTTGACATAGGAATATGGTTCAATTGGGTTATAACTGGGTATTTGTAGTGACCATCGGAAGAGGCTTTTACATAATTTAGTGTTCCAGGTTAGTAAACTGATTATTACACAAACATAAAATAATCACTTCATCTTTTAAATGATATTAAAAGAATTCACAACCTTAGATCTTTGTGTCTTTTATTTTCCTTAGTATTTTCTTTTATCTTTTTATTTATTTATTTAGCAAATCTTCAATCAACCAAATCAATCAACAATCAATTCTATTCTCCCTTTAATTAGATATTTGTAAATAAATAGATTCAATAATTAATAACAACAGTAGGAATTAAGTCCTCGTGGGATCGATATTTTTATACTACTTGAACGATACGTGCGCTTGCGTTATACGTGTGTGTTTACGCCGGTCAAGTTTTTGGCGCCGTTGCCGGGGACTTATATTTCTTGAGTTATTAATTTTGAAGCTATCTAATTTACTTGTATCTAATTTTCTATTTTTATCTGTAATTTTTATTTCTTTCTTCTGTTTCAGGTGACTTAAAATGGAACATTACTGGGAGATTGAAAGATACGTGCTTTACAAGAGATACACCCAACATCTGGGAGCAACAGTCCGGTTTTCTGAGGCCTGTTGTTGAGCCCAACATTATCACTGGATACCAGAACCAAGCAAGCAACCCTACATTTGCTCAACAGAATTCAATGTGGATATGTGACATATGTAATGGTGACCACCGAGCGATTATTGCGAATACAACTACCATCCAGGGTGGCAGAACTATCAAGATCCTTCATGGTACGAAGAACCATCACATTTCACAGAATCACATTTTCCATCTTATCCACCATCTTCCTTCGATCCTTATCAAAAACCAGAACCATCCGAGGAAGATCAATTGATTCACATGTTCAAAGAACAGACAGCTCGATTTGATACACAAATTCAGAGTCAAACAGAATCCATACAGAGAATGACAAATCAGATCAGACAATTCACAGAAAACCAGAACTATATACCTCAAGAACCATTCTCAGATGACACTGATGAAGCCTTCGAGTACCAATCATTTCACAATGACATTTCAACAGATGAGGAGGCTGAGCAGTATCAACAACCAAGATATATCAGTTCAGGAACTTGAACCGGCAAAGTCTCGATTTGATTTTATTATTCAGATTCTGATGAAGATGAAGCTGAAACTGTTTGTACCAACTGCACCAATAATTGGGATGGAATTCTGTGTCCTCAAAATGAAGATCTTGGAGAATGCTTGCAACGATGTTTGAAGAAGATCTTCTGAACCATCCAATCCAGTCAAATCAGAGGATGAAGACCTAAAATCTAACATTTCTTTTCATTCTCAGGTTGACAATTTTGAAACATGTATTTCACAGATGACAGATGAAGAAATGCACTAAAAGAAATTTTCAAATACATCTGTGAAGAAAAGGGGAGAAAGAAACAGAGCAAATGGAGGAGCAAAATCTGACCTTAATAAAAATCCAGAGCATTCAGGAAAAACATCGCTGTGTTGGGGAGTACAAATCAAAGATATCACCCAGAAGTTTGACAGAATGGAACTTCCATTCCAAGTCAAACACCATACGAGACCTCCTAATTTTCTTTCTTTCTTTTCAGGTACTACTGGAGTAACAAAGATTAAAAAGATGGTACGAGCACTGAATGAGACAAAATTCTTTTTACCACTTTACCGTTGGAAGAGACCCTTTAAAAGCAACGCTCACGGGATTGTCTTTAATCGGACATCCAAAACGACACTGAAAACCCCCTTAACAGATAAATTTCAGTCACGTCTGGCTGAAGACGAAAAATTCAGCGCTAGCAGGGAGGCAACCCCATGCAATTGTTGTAATTTATTTTTCATATTTTGTATGAACTTTTTAATTTTTTTTTTGTGTGAGTTTTGCAGGAAAAATTAAAACGGAATTTTCAGGACATTACAAGCCAGTGCAAGCGGGATTTTCAAAAAAAAATTTGACAAAATCACGAAGATACAAAGTCAATCCAGAAAAGACGGCCGAGAGTAAGAAGTAGCTTTTGGACGCGTCCCTATGGATTTATCTGTCGCAGACATGGTTTTGCCAAAAAAAAAAAAAAAAAAAAAAAAAAAAAAAAAAAAAATATTTAGCGTCGCGACGCTTCTTGAATCGAAATCAGAGACATAAGCAGGGCACTGGCAGCATCTCCTTTCACTTTTCACTTCTTCTTCTTCCTCAAAACACAATCAACGAGCCGGCCAACAGAAACCCTAGCCGAAACCGCCACTGCCTAGCCCTCATCGCCCAAACCGCAACCACAAACCGAGATCCAAACTGACCACACCGCAACAAGAACAAACCATCGCGAGATACCAAAACACTTCCTTCGCCGAGGCTTCTCCAGCCAAGACACATCACGCACAAACGTGAACCCCATTGTTGACCATACCTTCGCCACAGCCGAGATCTACCAGAAACCAGAAACCCACCAGGCCGAGCCTTATCACCAAGATCCATCAAGGCTCACTTAGAACCAGCCATCACCACCGCGAGCCACTACCTTCATCACCGTGACCGAGCCCAACCTCGCCGAGTCAAAAACCGAATCCACCAAGCCACTGCCGTGTATCTTCTCACTGCCGACCGAGATCACCAGCCACGCCACTGCCAAAAACCGACCAAAGCCGAGATTACCCACACCGTGAATCACCAAGACAGTCACCAAACCCACGATCAAAACCTTCCATAATCAGATCTAATTTTTGTGGATAATTTGTGTGGTTAATTTTGAAATTGAATGTTACAGGTTTGAAAATTTGGCAGTAAAAGGGGGATAATCGAAAATTGAATGAGTTTGTGGTGATTTGTTGAAAATTGGAGGATTGTGAATTTGGAAGTTTAGCGGTGAATAACTGGCTGAATTCTGAGTTTAGAAATTGCAGATCGATGGAATTTGGTAGAATTGGGGGCGAAGAAATTGAGTTTGATATTTGGAGTTTGGTTGTGGCATTTGGTAGATTTAGGTTGTATTGGATAATCAAAAATTCAGGGGAGACTCTGTCGAATTTTCTGAAAAATACCAAAGTTGGGATTTGATTGGTGATAATTTTTAGGGTGAATTTTGGGAAAATTTTGAGTTTTTAGAAGTGATTCTGCCAAAATTTTTAATGAAAAATGGTCAAATAACAATCATGGTAAGAATCGTAATTTGGACATAAATCTTAATCGGTAATTTTTCCTGTAAAATTTCAGCTGATCAGGTATGATTTTCTACACTCTTCTTCTACTTTTTAAGACATGGGGACAATGTCTCATTTAGGTTTGGGGGAGGGATTTAGTTGATTAGTTGATTAGTACCTTGTTTTTAGTAGTATGTTATTTTTATTTTTAGTTCAAAATTTTTCGAAAAATACAAAAAAATTGAAAAATTTTCAAAAAATTACAAAAATATTTTGCATATTTTGTGTTTTTAATTGACTAAAAAGGTGTGAAATTGGTAAGAGATAGCCGAGTAAGGAATTTCCGCTCCTGAGACGTATCTAAAACCTATTTCGAAATAAGTTAATTTGTTTATTTAATTTTGAATTATTTAATTTGTGAATTCTCCAAAATCTGACTAAAATGAATCTTCATATGTTCAGTTGACAGGTATTATGAACTTACATGGAAACATACGGACATGAGCCAAAATTGAAAAGTTTGTAATATTCAGTGCTATAGTTTAATTGGAGGAAGCATCTCTAAATAGTGATGGAGTAAAAAAAAAAAAAAAAAAAAAAAAAAAAAAAAAAAAAAAAACGTCCGAGATCCGAGTTATTAAGTCTGTAAGGGTATTTTAACACCTAGTGCCCTAAAACAACTGGTTTGAGTCATTGGCCCAAAGCTCGTTACATGGATCGAAGATGCTGCAAATATATATATATATATCTGAAGTCTGAGTAATTAAGTTCGTAGGGGTGTCTTAACACCTGGTGCCCTAAAGCCAACTGGTTTGGGAGCCACCGACCCAAAGCTCGCTCGCTACATAGACGGAAGATATTGTATAAAAATAAAAAATAGAGTAAAAAAAAAATCAAAAAAAAAAATCAGAAAAATCAGAAAAAGAAAATTATTCCATTGCTACAAAAAAGGTGTGAAATCTGATAGAACTTTAGGACAAAAATATTACTCTCTTATCAACTGCACTTATGACTGTTGTGGGCAAAAATGAAATGATTAATATTTTGTTGGCTGTGTATATGGAGAATGGTAAAAACAATCGGAGAATTTACTTATTCGGTAATAATTTAGAAAGAAACAAAAACAACTAGTAACTTGGAGTAGATTTTCACCTGATTAGTCACTTTCTTTCTTTATTCTCTTTTCGCTTGTCTTTTTGCTTTTGTGTGCATTAGTTTTAATACCTTTTTACTTTTGTAAAATGTTTGTGGGTATCATTGCTGTAAACCCTCACGAGACTACACTCGTCCACTAGGGACACCTAGGGGTTTAAAGGCTTGTTGCATATGCTAAATGTAACCGTGATCCCTACGAAAGTGGCTTAGTTAAATTTTATTATGTTATTTTATTTTGTATTTTGCTCGAGGACTAGCAAAATGTTAGGTTTGGGGGTGTGATGAGTGACATTTATATCACTATTTCCCACTCATTTAACTTAATATTTTGTATAGTTTCTTGAGTTTTATGAACGTTTTTGATGTGTTTTATTGTTATTTTGCAGATAAATAAAGTTTGGACAGCACTGGAGGCAATTTGGGGCAAAACCGGACAAAAATGAGTCAACAGGGATATTTTGTCTTCTGCGCGTCGCGACTCTGGATCACTGCGCGCCGCGACGCCCACGTGTGCCGGTTCTGCTAAAATGCGCCATGGTCAACGGGTCAACAATTTGAAAGTTTTGACTTTGCTAAAATGCGCCGTGCCACGTGTCACCATCACATCCCATCTGCTAACGTGCGCGTGCCACGTGTCATCATCATATGCTGCCGACACTCAGACTTGACACGTGTCGCCTCGTCATCAGCCATGTCATCGGTCAACGAGTCAACCTTACCACGTGTCATGCCACGTCATCAGACACGTCAGCAAGTCAACCGAGTCAACTTGCCACGTCAGCATCAGCCAATCACAACTTGACACGTGTCGCCACGTGTCGAAATCCTATTGTGCCGACAATTGTAACACACGCCAAAGCCACGTCAGCGCCACGTCATCGCCACGTCATCAATGACGTCATCACAATAATTGAGAATTAGCCGCCTTGACACGTGTCGCGTGTACAGTCAACCGCCTTGATGACGTGTCGTCTCCTCAGCGTGCCACGTCGACAAATTGCGCGTCGCGACGCGCAACGCCTTAGCGTCGCGACGCGAGAACAGTGACCAAACAGTGAATTTATTTTACTATAAATAGAGGCCGAATTTTCAGTTTTTAACGTACCTTTCTCTCTCTTGATTTCTCTCTCTAGAGAGAGTTTCTCTCTCTAGATTTTTATTTTTTAGTTTTTAACTTTTAGTTTTGTAAATAATTTAATTACTTTTGTAATAATAGTAATTTAATTTTTACTTTTTACTTTTTACAGTTTTTACTATTCACCATGTTGAAGTAACTTTTCAGCTAGGGCGAAAGGTAATTCTTTTATTGTACTATTTAGATTAATCTCCCTTAAAAATAATATATTCACTATTTAAAATATTGACTTAATAAGGAATACCGCTATATTGGTCGGTTGGTAATTAATTTTAATCTGGTTTAAAACCTGACTAATCAAGGATACCGCCAGACTGGTCGGTTGGTAAATTTATTTTGGTTCCGCCTTAATGGCTGGTTGGACTTAATTTGACTTAATCAGGATACCGCCAGACTGGTCGGTTGGTAAATTTATCACAAGTTTATATATTATTTTATGGGAGATATCTAAATTAGTAGTAGTAAAAGTAATTCCTTTTACCTTAGCATTTTATTTTATTTTACTTTTCAGTATTTTATTTTATGTATTTATTTTTTATAGTCCTAGTTATGTGTAATTAATTAGGGGTTGTGATGATTTTTAATATCACCGGTTTATAAGGGATTATTTTATAGTTGGGTAATTTAAAGTTTATTTATTAAGTCTTAAGCTTAATGCTTCTTGTTGTCTGATCACCAATAAGATTGATATGGTAAATCTAAAATGAACTAGACATAGGGATTTTAGGTTTCAGCCTTAGATTTAATAGCCCACGATCTTCCTTGAGGATAGATAACCCTTTAATAGATTTCCTTACAGGATAGGAATATACCTGTGGGCGGGGTAATCATAATTGGAACTTAGACTTAATGAATCCAGGTAATGTGGTTGACATAGGAATATGGTTCAATTGGGTTATACTGGGTATTTGTAGTTGACCATCGGAAGAGGCTTTTACATAATTTAGTGTTCCAGGTTAGTAAACTGATTTATTACACAAACATAAAATAATCACTTCATCTTTTAAATGATATTAAAAGAATTCACAACCTTATATCTTTGTGTCTTTTATTTTCCTTAGTATTTTCTTTTATCTTTTTTATTTATTTAGCAAATCTTCAATCAACCCAATCAATCAAGCAATCAATTCTATTCTCCCTTTAATTAGATATTGTAAATAAATAGATTCAATAATTAATAACAACAGTAGGAATTAGTCCTCGTGGGATCGATATTTTTTACTACTTGAACGATACGTGCGCTTGCGTTATACGTGTGTGGTTACGCCGGTCAAGTTGATGGACATGATGTGTACTTGATGGCTTAATGGTTTGACTTTTAAAAGCAAATGAAATGCAAATTAAAGCAAATGCATTTGAAATTCACATAAGTATATAAGATATACTTGAAATGAATTTCAATATACAACATATACACATTTTCATCTCTCAATTCTCTCTACTCTCTCACGCCAATAGCAAGCAAAAGCTCACTGGTTTGACCATTTTGGCGTGACACTAGGGGAAGCAAGAGTGATTTTCATGTTGAGAAATCAAGTGCTAGCACACTTACGAGTCTTGCGAAGGTGGTAGGGAGGTTCGCCCATGAGCCGGGATCCATCGGACGAGGCTTGGAGCTCCGTTTCGTCATCTCAAAATTCTATTTTGAAGGCAGTTCACTGCACAGTTTGGGCGTGAATAACAGTGGGTTTTTGGCCTTGATTCGCCTTCAAATCGACTCAACCGATCGATGTGAGTATTCCGCTATCTCCGTTGATGTATTCACGCATTAATTTCATGTCTTGTTTGATCTTGGGACCTAGATAATAACCAACAATGGCATCAAGGGCTTAGGTTCAAGCATGAAAATTGTAGGGCTTAAAATTTGGGTAAATGTTTGTTGAGCATGATTTGAATAAATTGATTGTTTAAGTATGCTTATAACATGTTAATTTCATTTTGGTTGGACCAATTTGTTGAAAAATGATTTGGAATTATTTTCCCCAAATATTGACCTTGGCCGAATGGAATATGATTTGGATTCTTGGAATTTTTGATTTTTAATTCATTTGATGAGTTAGAAATTTAGGTTGATGTTATTTTGAATCGAATTGGATTGGATTTCGAATTGGAAAAAAACCCCAAAAATTCTATGTTGGCCGAATGGTTTGATGCCCTAATGTCTTGGTAATTTTGATTTGTGACATTGGATGTGTATGAAATCAAATTGGATGGTGATTTGATGTCGATTGTGGGTTCGATTGGATCGAAACCGAATCGGACACAAAATCTCTCCTTGGCCGAGAGCATTAAAAGTATGTAATGGGTTTGATTTTTCATTTATGTGTTGGACATGTGATGATGATGATGAATATGATTAATTGGACTAATTTCATGTTTTGGAAATATTGATTTAGTTGATTAATCATAATATACACTTTAGGTAATTAAATGGAAATTTGGAATTTGGTAATTTAATTATTTGGGCATTAAATTGGATTTGGGCTTCTAATGTTGTAATTGGGCCTATTGGGCTTGATTTTATCAAGTTGGATTTAGGCCAAATGGATTGGATCCAATTGGGCCCAAAACCACTTCCGTTAAGCCCAAATGCGACTTAATGAACCTTTAAAGTTCAATTGGGCCTAATGGGCCAAGATTGATTTATGGGCTTATGGGGTAAATCCCGGATTGGACTTTGGTTATCGGTTTGACCCGAGTTGACCAAAATTCCACGCCTTAAGAAATCAATTAAAAGCCCATTGGACTTTAATTGAATTGACGTTGGACGTTAATCGGGCTTTGAGACCCGTAGCGATTAAATTTGGAATTTAAATCGTAAAAGGTTTATTAAATAAAAGTGTAATATTTAATTTGGAATTGAATAGTGAATTAGTATTAAATACATGTTAAATTTGATTTAATGATGTAGTTTAATTTAATTCAAGAATTCGTACTTTAAGTACTTATTCGCAAAAACGAGTTTGACTCGAACAAAATCAAATCGTTGTTTGAACATTGGATGATCACTTAATTATCAGATTAATTAATTTGATTAGATTGATTGATAGCATGCTTATGTGTGTGAATACGTGGTTGTGTTGAATGAATAATGTATATCGGATGGATATTAGATGGGTGGGCAATTTTAGAAATTGTTGTAATAAATTCGATTTATTAAATTGGACCTGCGTGTCCAGCCTTATCACCTCTATTCTCTTTGTATTCTCTTCTCACCTATTCCCCTCCATGTAAATGAGGTTTCTTTAGAAGTGTAGTGTAACGGGTAGAAGTAATACAAGTGCTAGCTTGAGTGAGAAAGGGAGAGATTTGATCTAGGATCAATGTGTAAAGTATCCATCCGCATATCATTATTATTTATTTTCATACTCGCTTTATTATGTATTTAGAATGCATGTTTAAGGGTGTATGATGATGAGACCTTAACAAAGATAATTAAATTGGTAGCCAATTTGCACGCGAAAAACCCTCGTTAAATATCAAGCGTTTATTTTCCTTCCATTGAGTGATTCTTACTCAAGATCCGAGATTGGCAGGGTTGTTGGCCAAAGTCAAGCCCTTGTCCGTCGAAGATGTGTGTTTTAATCACGAGGCTTTATTCCATATCGGTGTCGTGTCCAAGTTGTGGTTTGTTGGCCAAAGTCAAGACCACTTCTTGTCCATTGACATTGATTACGAAGCTTCCAAGTCAATGGGTCCGCGCTTGACTGGGATCACTAGGTTTGTTGTGCCAAAGCCAAGGCCTAGTTGATTCAGAGGAAAAAGGTTAGGGTATACATTCGATGTATAGGCATATATAAGATATATGTTTGGGACTTGGATGTCCACCTACTGGATCTAGGAGTTGGATGAGATCCAATTGATCTTCGAGATCTACCTAGTTAATTATCATACAATTTGTTGGCCAAAGTCAAGATTGTGTGATATTTAACGGGATCCTAGCCCACTAGGAAACACGGTTTCCCGAGTACTCAACAGAGGGTTAGAGGCTCGACGAAAAATAGTGGGAGGCAAGTATTGAATTTGCAACATTCGTTCGAATACTCGCTAAACGCGCTCATCTATTTTACTCGTCATATTAATCAAAAGTATTAGTTGGACTAATATTTTATGTTGTTTTAAAAATTTATAGTTGGACTATATACAAACTCATTCATATATAGTTGATTTTATAATTGGATTATAGTAATCAATATAATTGAATTAAAATGATAGTTGATTTTATAATTAGATTATAGTAATCAATTTAAAATTATAGTTGATTAAATAATTGGATTATTGTAATCATTATAATAAATAGTACCTTATTAAAATTGATTAAATAGTTGGACTATTGAAATCAAGAAAGAATTGAAAAGTTGAATATTTAAAATATATAATCCTGGATTAAATGTTTTAAATGATTAATTTTATTGGGAATTCATAATAGGTTACTTTATTGGATAAAATAACTTGTTATATCTAGGCCATAATTAAGCAAATAAGTAGAGCATAAAATCTTTGGAAGATTTATGTGATGATGACTTTAGTGCTTAATTAATATACTTATCATAAATCTATCTTTAGATTAAAAGTATTAAATTGCAATTAATAATTCTTAGAGAATTGATTTGACTATTCTAGAGGAAAAGTCAAAGTTTACAATTGGGCGTGTTGCACAAGGTGCACATCGTTTCGATATTCCGAAACCCAAGGCTTGGCCAAAGGTTTGTGAAATATTGAAAAGATAATTGACATATCCCAAAGTGACTACCATTTGGATATGGAAGACACGAAGGAATTAAAGAAAGGGCGAGGCTCTGACTTTAAAATATTTGTCAAAGTTATGTTCACTACTAGTATTGAAATTAGATTTTAAATACTTAGTGTGGTACATAAAATATATGTATTGATGTTCAGAATCCGCTATGAGCTGGATACTGACTTCAAGCCGAGATTTCTCTGCAAATCGGAAACGGGACGAAAGTCGCTGTTTCGACCGTAGATACCTAAGTTTAGGAACTACCCTTCGGGTATGTACTTAAATTAGGAACTGTTATAATGTAACTAGTTTGACTAGAGACATTATCTCTATATCAGTGTTTAATCCGTTACGGATAAAACCTTTATATTATAGAACACTAAGTGTTTATTATATAAAGATGATACTGAGATAAATACATTAGATGTAAATAACAGAATTTATATTTTGAATATAATAAAATCTCAAACATATAAAATGACAAATAAATAGCTCAAATTGATTTGATCAATAGAGACTTATTTGTGGCATTGTTGTCTAGGACACAATTAAACGAGACTCGTATATCCACACTTTTGAAGAGTGGGTACTAGGACTGATTTGACTATTCAAATAAGGTCTGCGAATCTAGTTTTATAGGTAAAGTACCTAAAATACTATTTACTTGGTAATAGTAAAAGGACCACCGATCTGTTAGCCCTATTCATGGTGAAGTAAGTGGGCCCATATCTAGCTAGGCTAGATGTGAACATGAATATTTCGTGACCTTGACGGATGTAGCATCACGTTGTGGTTATGTGTTTCTTTTGAAGAACACAGATCGTAAACTTTTTGAAGTTTCGACACGAAGTAAATAAACAGATCGGCTATAGTATCATTCCGCCACGGTAAGACCGTAATGGAAAATACTTAAGCAGTAAGTTTCATATGTACATGAAAGAGTACGGTATTCTTTCATATGAGGACTCCTCCGAGACACGTCAGTTAGACGGTGTGTCCGAACTAAAACCGAATTTTGTTGGACATGATAAGGTTTATCACGAGTCGCTCTGAGCTACTGTTTCCTTCAATAGGATATGTATTAACAATGCAAAACTTATTTAGAATAAGGTTCCATATAAATCTGTTTGACAGATATCATATAGGATATGAACGGGAAAGAAACGATTATTGCAAGATAACTGTTGCCGAATAAACAACAAATGCGGATTATTGCGGCAGCTGAGGCAGCAATAGAAGCCTTTGGATCGAAAATAAATCTAATTAGATTAGATATAGTTCTATTAGCAGCTGAGCTAGGCGTCAGCACAGACTAAGGAATTAAAGGTCTCATCGACGATCCAGATATATACTTCCATATCATCTGATTCGTTCGGATCATACATAGTGGCGATGTGATGATCGTATAAATCGCGTCAAACGATAATCAAACAAATCCGCTGACGAAAACCTTCCTCAGCAATTTGAGCGAACTATACATATTTCGGGTGTGGGACACTTGAGTGACTGGCTATGTGCCAAGTGGGAGATTGTTGGACAAAATGACCCATAGCGTCACTATTTGCACAGATCATTGTGTTGTTGTAGCAAATTAACTATGTGACAAGGAAATTGCACTCTCATCATTTGTGATTAGATCACCATACATATATAAATGAAGAGAGGTCCCTATGATTAGTTCCTGGATTGAGAATGATATGAGACAGTATCAGTCCCCGAAGGATTAATCATTAAATATCCCTAGCCGGAGTATTATCGAGACTTGACATCGATAATGCGGAATAGGCTAGTATTGCACTTGTGTGCGTTGTGAGGGCACAACGGCATAGTTCTCATATATATAAGTATTGGATACTTATGCAAGTGCGATAGGAGGTCGTGTTTCGCCGATGGTACGGGAAACAGCTTCGCTCTGGATAGACCCCTCGGAATCCCATTGGTATTATGACTATGTGTCTATGGGAGGCCGAAATCAAGGTAGGTGTGTATAGTCTTAACCTGAGACTTGCATCGCTAAAACTTGCGATAATCGGTAGACTTTGGTCTTGGTGGTACAGGGCTTTAACCGGTTCTGCGTACACCACTTCTGGGTTTATCAGAGAGTCGTAGTGTATTGGGTGTGATGTCGAGACGGAAGTATCACTTCAGTCATAGTGGAGATGATGTCACGCAGGATACGGTACTAGTGCTCTTGAGTGTTGCGCAACCAATCGGGATATTATGACCAGGTCATGAATATCCGATTATAGAGACTATGTTACCAGGCATCCGATATGTGCTTCGGACGGGGTAGACACTTATCCAGCCCCAGCCCTAGCACGTGACTATCCGATACTGGGCCGATATGCACAATACAATCGTATACTACGCTTGATAACAGATCTTAATATTCTTAAATGGATATGTCCGGAGAATTGGGAAGACTTGGTGCTTTGCTAGGAGACGACCTTGTCTCGTAAATCGGTAGAACGTAGTACTTGGTACGTACGTGATTCGGATACTCCGACGACCGTATTTACTGCCAACTTATCCGGGGATCTCATGGGTCGCTTCCCGATAATCCACCGATGACGCACAACTCGCACTCTTGAATAATCTGGGATTATATAGAAGAGAGAGAAAATTAATCTATGATTAATTACGGAGATATTTTATCTAGGATAAAATATCGTCTAGAGAGAGATAACTAATAATTTTGAATTAATCGGTAAATTAATATATTCGATATATTAAACGAAATTAGATTTCGACGCGGAATTAAAATTAAAATTTAATTCGGGCGAACGAATTAATTTAGAATTAATCGTTAGCGACGTGAATAGTGAATTCGCTAGGCGTAATCATTAATTACGACGCGACGGAAAAATCGTTAATTTGGAATTAACGAACCCGAGCCCGAGTGTGATTTGCGAGCGCATTCATATTTCGAATTCGAGTGCGGCAACGCAAGTCGCATCAAGCGTCAAATCAATCAGTCGCATCAAGCATCAAATCACTTGTCACTTTGAGTGATGTGACTTGACAATATGTCACTTTAATAAAGTAGATGTGACTTGATGGACATGATGGTACTTGATGGTTTTAATGGTTTGACTTTTAAAAGAAAATGAAATGCAAATTAAAGCAAATGCATTTGAAATTCACATAAGTATATAAGATATACTTGAAATGAATTTCAATATACAACATATACACATTTTCATCTCTCAATTCTCTCTCACTCTCTCACACCAATAGCAAGCAAAAGCTCACTGGTTTGACCATTTTGGCGTGACACTAAGGGGAAGCAAGTGTGATTTTCATGGTGAGAAATCAAGTGCTAGCACACTTACGAGTCTTGCGAAGGTGGTAGGGAGGTTCGCCCATGAGCCGGGATCCATCGGACGAGGCTTGGAGCTCCGTTTCGTCATCTCAAAATTCTGTTTTGAAGGCAGTTCACTGCACAGTTTGGGCGTGAATAACAGTGGGTTTTTGGCCTTGATTCGCCTTCAAATCGACTCAACCGATCGATGTGAGTATTCCGCTATCTCCATTGATGTATTCACGCATTAATTTCATGTCTTGTTTGATCTTGGGACCTAGATAATAACCAACACTGGTTGGTAAAATAATCACAAGTTAATATATTATATTACAGGAGATATCTAAATTAGTAGTAGTAAAAGTTGATCCTTTTGCTTTAGCATTTTATTTTATTTTATTGCAATTTACTTTTCAACTTTTACTTTGCCGCAATTACTTTTCAGTATTTTTACTTTATGTCTTTTAAAGCCTTAGTTATGTGTTGTAACTAAATTAGTTATCTGGGGTTGTGATGACTTTTAATATCACTGGTTTATAAGGGGTTAGATTATAGTTTGGGTAATATAAAGATTTATTTATTGAGTCTTAATCTTAATGCTTTTTTTAATTGGCCACTAATAAAATTGACTAGGTAAACTTAAAATGAACTAGACATAGGGATTTTAAGTTAAGACCTTAGACTCAATAGCCCATGATCTTCATTGAGGATAGATAACCCTTTAATAGATTTCCTTACAGGATAGACATATACCTGTCGGGCGATGGTAACCATAATTGGAACTTAAACTTAATGAATCCAGATAATTTGGTTGACAGAGACATATGGTTCAATTGGGTTAAACTGGGTATTTGTGTCTGACCATCGACAGAGGCTTTCACATAATTAGTGTTCCAGGTTAATAAATCAATATATTACCCAACTATAAAATAACCACTTCATCTTTAAAATGATATTGGAAGAAATCACAACCCTAGATAGTTTTTAATATTGAATTTTCTTAAAACCTACTTTCGAACAATTTTATTTATTTGTTTTTAAATTTAGAATCCTCACCATTTCAAATCAATCAAACAACCTGTTAGATACTAGTAATCATTTGACCTCATAAAATTAATAGCTTAGGTATTACGTCCTCGTGGGATCGATACTTTTATACTACTTGAACGATACGTGCGCTTGCGTTATATGTGTGTGTTTACGCCGGTCAAATGGGTCCCGCTTAACTGGAATCATTAAGCTTGTTGAGCCAAAGCCAAGGCTTAGTTGATTCAGAGGAAAAATGTTAGGAAAATATATTAGATGTATTGGCATATATATTGTATATATGTTCAGACTTGGAGGTCCACCTACCGGATCTAGGAATTGGATGAGATCCAATTGATCTTAGAGATCTACCTAGTTAAATATCATACAGTTTATTGGCCAAAGTCAAGGTTATGTGTTATTTAACGGGATCCTAGCCCTAGGAGACTAGGTTTCCCGAGTACTCAATAAAGGGTTAGAGGCTCGCCGAAAATAGTGGGGAGGCCAGTATTGAATTGGCAATTTCGTTCAAATACTTGGCATTACGCTCATTTCATTTTCGTCATTAATTATTTATAAATATATTAGTTGGAATAATATTCAATTGTTTTTTTAATTAAACAGTTGGAGTGTATTCAAACTACTTCATTTGTGGTTGGTTATATAGTTGGACTATAATAATCAATATATTTGAATGTAACCGATCAATTTTAGTTGATTATATAGTTAGACTATAGTAATCATTACATTTAATTGTACCTGAAATCGTTGATTGGATAGTTGGACTATAGCAATCAAGATGACTGAAAGATTAGCGTCAAATGACATAATCCTGGGGATAATATCTTTAACGGCTTTAATTTTCAGATTAGGAATAGAACCTCATGATAGTCCTGAGAGTTGAGAAGTTATTCTATTCGATAGAGAAACATCTCCAGCCTGAGCCCGGAGTTGAGCGAATAGTAGAGCATGAGCTTAGGAAGACTCACTGTGATGATAACTTTAGTGTTCAATCCGTTATGCCCAGCCAGAGCTTCTTAAAAGGACATATCCCAAGTTGTCTGCCTAAACTGTGGCAAACGGGGTCACTAGAAGCGTGACTGCCGGGGTCAAGAATGTTTGCAATAAACATGTTCACTATTGGTATTAAAATTGGATTTTTGATACTAGATGTGGTACATGAATATATGTACTGATGTGCGGGATCTGCTGATAAGCAGGAAACTGGCTTCAGATGAGATCGACCTACAAGTCGAAAATAGGACGAGAGTCGCTGTTTTGGTCGTAGGAACCTAATTTTTGGAACTGTCATTTGGGCATATACTTAAATTAGGAGACTGTTATAATGTATCCAGTTTGACTAGGAATATTATCTCTGTATCTAGTTTAACCCTTTGCGGGTATACCTTTATATTCCGAAACACCGGGTGTTTTATTTATAAAGATGATATCGAGATATCTACATTAGATGTAAATAATGGTCTTTATATTTTGAATATAAATCAATCTCAAACATATAATGTAACAAACAAAAGGCTTAAATTAAGTAACAAAGATGAAACTTATTTGTGACATTGTCGTCTGGGACACATTAACAAGACTCGCATATCCACACTTTCGAAGAGTGGGTACTTGGACGGATTTGATCCAAATTCATATGACGTCTGCGAATCTTGTTTATTAGACAAAATGCATAAAACACCTTTTAGCGGTAAAAGTGTACGTGCCACCGAACTGTTAGCCCTTGCTCATAGTGACGTTTGTGGGCCCATGTCTAGCCAGGCTAGAGGTGGATATGAATACTTTGTAACCTTTACGGATGATGCATCGTGTTATGATTATATGTATTTTATGAGACACAAGTCGGAAACCTTTGAGAAATTCAAAGAGTTTCGACACGAAGTAGAAAAACAGACCGGCAAAAGTATTAAGACATTACGGTCGGACCGTGGTGGCGAATACTTAACAATGAGTTTCTTGATTACTTGAAAGAATATGGTATTCTTTCACAATGGACTCCTCCCGGAACACCACAATTAAACGGTGTGTCTGAATGGAGAAACCGAACTTTGTTGGACATGGTAAGGTCGATGATGAGTTGCACAGAGCTACCTATTTCCTTCTGGGGATATGCATTGAACAATGCAATACTTATTTTGAATAAGGTTCCGTCAAAGTCTGTTCAACAGACTCCGTATGAGATATGGACAGGAAAGAAACCGGGTTTCTCATTCCTGAAGATTTGAGGTTGTTGGGCATACGTTAAACGTTTGGAAGGTACCAAACTAGAATCCAAATCGGATAAATGTCTATTTGTAGGATATCCTAGGGAAACCAAATGATATTACTTCTATCACCAATAATAAAACAAAATATTTGTTGCTCTACATGTGGTTTTCCTTGAGAAGGAATTCCTAAATGCAGTGGTAAGTGGGAGGAAAGTAGAACTCGATGAAAATCGGAGTGATACTATTCCTGGCACATAATCCTTAATGGAACATGAATAGTTCATTAGGGATGAGACTGTACCACAATCTTCGAATACACAAGAACCGCGTAGGTCGGAGAGAATCGGAAAACAACCTGAGAGGTATGGGTTTCTGATCTCACCTCATGTGGATTTTAATCTTATTGAGGAAGACGAGCCGGCTACGTATGAGGAAGCGATACAAGGTATTGACTCCAGTTTATTGCAAGATGCATGATGTCTTAAATGGATTCCATGTACACCAACCAAGTTTGGACACTGGTTGATGCACTAGAAGGCGTAAAGCCTATTGGTTGCAAATGGGTCTTCAAGAGGAAGACCGACATGGATGGCAACATACAAATATATAAAGCTAGGCTTGTAGTGAAGGGGTATCGTCAACGACATGGTGTCGATTACGACGAAACATTTTCACATGTTGCCTGTAGGCAACAGAAAATGGACGACGTTGTTCCAGGCTCGCGGCCTAGTTGGGAAGTACAAAATAAATGGAGTCGCCACCCGGTGTGAACCGGGACAAAGATTTAAGGCCGTACTCACCCCTCGCAAGGGAAGACCTCAAACCGTTGGGTTCGGAATGGTCCCTTACTTATGTCGTTTGTAATGAATGGATTTGTGCAATATTAACCAAGTCTACACAACATGCTTAAGAACAACCTATTAACCATGCATAAAACATCATCATGCTAAACAACCTAATCATGCATAAGAAAATAAATATCATACTAAACGACTACATCATGCTTAGAAACAACCAACTAATCATGCATTAAACATCATACTAAACAACCTAATCATGCATAGGAAAATAAATATCATACTAAACAATTAAATCATGCTCAAGCACAACCAACTAGTCATGCATAAAACTATAACATATTAAACATCCTAATCATGCATAAAGCAATAATAAACTTAAACGACTACATCATGCTTAGAAAATAAATAACGGAAATAAGATAAAAGGGTGCCCTCAGGTCTTACCTTTTTAGTCGCTTTCCGGGAGTGCGTTCCACGGTGCCGGAAGGGATATCATTTTGCTGTTTTCACTGGTCCGCTGTTTCTACTATTTTGTCCGTTTTTACTCGCGGTTTCCGCTCACCGTTCTCAGTTTTCACCGTAATTTTCGATCTATTTTGGGCCAGTCTCTGGGATGATTTTTGGGCAGTTTTCTGTCTTGGTTTCAAGGGTTATTTCGGCTGGTTTTGCCTATGCATGGGGCTGTTTTTGTGCATGTTGGTGAGGGAAGTTTGGTCGGCGGTTGGGTGCAAGTCAGAGGGTTATTTGTATCTGTGTTTAGGTTTGTGACTTGGGGGTTCAATGTGTCATTAAGGGGCTATTGTTTGATTTTTGAAGGGCTCTACATGAGAGAGGGGTTTTTAGGGTTATAAGTGTCAGATGCGTGAGGGTGAGGGCTGTGATCTGGAGAAGGGAGAGACACGAGGTTGCTAGGGTATCTAGGTTTGTGCTTGTTGTTTGTTACGTGAAGGAGGGCTGCTATGTGTGCTGGTGAGCCAAGGGCTGTTGGCTTTTTATGTAGGTTGCTTAGGGCAGTGGTGAGTGTGTGCGCTTGTGGCGTGAATGGGAGCCATCAACGTGTAAGCTGCTTCTTTTGACTCAGTCAGTGGGGCAGTATGTTGCTTATGTCTTTGAGTGTGTGGCTACGTGTCATGGTGAAGGGTAAATGGGCTGTTGGTCTTCACGTTGAAGGCTGCTTTGGGGACGTGTGGGTTGTGGCCGAGTGTGAGGGCTGGTGAGGTACGGTTTCAGGCAGTGAGCTGTGGCAGTGAAGGGTTTTTGCGCTGAAGGGTTTGTTGTTTTCGTGAGAGGGTAATTTGTGGGCAATGGTCAATGAAGTATTTAGATTTCTTTAGGGTTTTGTATGTGTGTTTGTTTTGATCGGTGGACTGCTAGGTTTGTGGGCTGCTGTGCATGGAGAGAATGGAGAGTGAGGGACGCTTTGAGTCTGGTTATCACGTTATTTTGGGCATGTTGTCACGGTGAAGAGCTGAGAAAGATTAGGTTTAGGGTCGGCTAGGTTGGAGGATGCTGCTTGCTTTGGTTGAGGTCAGTGACTTGTTGATGTCTTCTGCATGTTAGCGTGAGAGAGAGCTGATCTCGTGAGTGGTGGAGTGTTGTGAGTAGGTTGCGTGGAGAGTGTGTGCGCTTAAGGGGATGGTCAGTGGCGATGGAAGATGGAGCTCCAGCTAGAGGGGCGTGTCAGGTTTTTGAGTGAAGGCAGATGCGTGAGTGGAGGGAAAATAATAGAGGTGGATGGGCAATGCATGGAGGAAAGAATGGGCAGTGCATGGGTTGGCAGTGTATGGGTGAGGTGAGAATAGGCAGTGCATGGGTTTTTGTTGCTTTGTGTTGGTTGCATGGGCGTGAGAGATGGTCGTGAGGGCTGTTGTCTTATGAGTGGGTGCTTCTGTGTTTATTTGTTTGTGAGTGAATGTTCACGTGGGCTGCTAGCTTGGGGTGGATTTGGAATTAGGTGGGCTTGGTGTTTGGGCCAAGGAAATGTTGCTTGCGAGGGTTTTGGGCCAAGGATGATTTCAAAACTGAGACCGAACGAGCGAACCTGAAACTTGAACAAGCGAACCAAATCCAATAAAAATGTCGACTCTTGACCTTTCCCTTCCGACGACCGCTTTCCGCAACTTCCGCAACTAAAAAGTAGTGCCTCCATACGAGGCTCATCATTGGGCTGATATGCAAAAATGCAATGCCTACAGTCGCCCCCACTTTGAGGGGACTTGTGCAGTGTGTGACAATGACAATTCTATCAAAGTACGTGCAATGTATTTTTACTTACCTGGCTCGCCAGCTGCCACCTGACTTACCTGTTGCTTCGAACTGAATTGATTTGGTGGTGGGGTACTGCGACCCCTGGGTCTTGTTCCCGAAGTGAGCTGAGGGTCTTGTTCCCTGAATTGTGGGTCTTGTTCCCGTGGGTCTTGTTCCCATTTTGAGCTGAGGGTCTTGTTCCCTGAATTGTGTTGTGGGTCTTGTTCCCGTGGGTCTTGTTCCCATTTTGAGCTGAGGGTCTTGTTCCCTGAATTGTTGAGTGGTGGGTCTTGTTCCCGTGGGTCTTGTTCCCATTTTGAGCTGAGGGTCTTGTTCCCTGAATTGAGTTGTGGGTCTTGTTCCCGATCTGAATTATGTTGAGGGTCTTGTTCCCTGAACTGAGTTATGGGTCTTGTTCCCGATCTGATTTGTGTTGAGGGTCTTGTTCCCTGAACTGAGTTGTGGGTCTTGTTCCCGATCTGAATTGTGGGTCGTGTTCCCGATTTGAGCTGAGGGTCTTGTTCCCTGAATTGTGTTGAGTTTTGTTGTGGGTCTTGTTCCCGTGGGTCTTGTTCCCATTTTTAGCTGAGGGTCTTGTTCCCGATCTGAATTTTTTGAGGGTTTTGTTCCCTGAACTGAGTTGTGGGTCTTGTTCCCTGAATTGTGGGTCTTGTTCCCGATCTGAATTTTGTTGAGGGTCTTGTTCCCTGAACTGAGTTGTGGGTCTTGTTCCCGATCTGAATTGTGTTGAGGGTCTTGTTCCCTGAATTATGGGTCTTGTTCTCGTGGGTCTGGTATGGGCCTCGCCCAAACTGATACTGATATGGGCCTCGCCCCCAGACTGATACTGATGTGGGCCTCGCCCCAAACTGATACTGATGTGGGCCTCGCCCCAAACTGATACTGATATGGGCCTCGCCCAAACTGATACTGATATGGGCCTCGCCCCAGACTAATACTGATGTGGGCCTCGCCCCCAGACTGATACCGATATGGGCCTCGCCCCAACTGATACTGATATGGGTCTCCCCCCAAACTCATACTGATATGGGCCTCGCCCCCAGACTGATACTGATATGAGCCTCGCCCTAGACTGATACTGATGTGGGCCTCGCCCCAAACTGATACTGATATGGGCCTCGCCCCAAACTGATATTGATACGGGCCTCGCCCAAACTGATACTGATGTGGGGCTTCGCCCCCAAGCTGATATGATATTCTACTTCACACATTACACCACCTCTCACGAGATAATCTTTGATAGATAGACATATTTTTGTCCTCAACGAATGCTTCGTGTCGAAACCAGAGAACCTTCAAAGTACTTGATACACTCAATTTCGATTGTCTGAATGGGTGATCTAAATTAGACTCTTAGTGTGTGTGTGCTAAGGCTCTTTCGCAGCTTAGTCCTTTAGTAATCCAACTTGGTGATTTCGTTTCAGAGAATCGAACCAGTGCGTCTAACCAACCTGGATGTCTTAATCACATTCTGTGATTACTTCAGCATACTCAACATGATATGGTTTTCATCTTTTTTTCTTTTGTCTCTTTCTTTTCATTCTGAATTTTCTCTTTTTTCTTTTCTTTTCTTTTCTTTTTCATTCTTTGACACACCTACCCTTTAAGGTAGCATTTCTCCTCATGGTGGTCCTAATACTCGCCCATGGGTAGCTTCACGCTTATCGGTTATAGGCGGCCCATTTTTTTTTTTTTTTTTTTTTTTTTTTTTTTCAAGAGACTTTTTCTTTTATTTTTACCATATCATATATCGTAGCGTCCGTAAACCAGAGTGGACATCCAAGCAAACGGTCATTCACTGATCCACCATCTCTTCAACTAGTCACCTTGCTAACCACTCAGGCTTCTACTGCTAGGATCCCACAATCAAGTGCTCGTGAGTCTAACAGAGATCAATCCATTCAAAATACCAGAAGAGAGCGCGTCTCGTACTTATTGTTTCTAGGGTTTCTCCCTACAGCATGCAATGTCATCACCGGACATATGTCTAATTATCAAAGACTTCTCTCACTCATTTTTTCTTTTCATTCTTTTTTTTTTTTTTCATTTTTTTTTCTTTTCTTATTCTTTTTTTTTCTCTTTTTTTCTTTTTTTTTTCTTTCTCTTTTTTTTTTTCAACAATTAAAATAAAATACAAACTTTTCAATTAAAACACAAACTTTCAAATAGGCCTTGGAATACCTGGTCAGCATGGCGCATCATCGATTCAGATCAATGTCCAATCTGCGCTTCTTGCCACGATCACTATCAGTCTAGTCCAATTTGGAGAGGATGGGGTCGAGCTTTGGTTCAAAGGCTAGGATCTGTTCAATCAACTCTTCGGCCTTTGTCGCAGTCAAGAAAATGTCTTCCACAGAACGATTATTAGTCTACCACCACTAATGGATTAGCTCCTATCTTTGTGATTGCCAAACACCATTCCTTCAGTCTTAACATGCTCCGTCTTTGCTTTTACCTACAAAAATAACATACAAAATTAAAAATTCTACAACATGTATACACAAAACATGAAAACAGAAATCGCAACAAAGTGCATGGGTTGCCTCCCTGTTAGCACTAAATTCATCGTCTTCAGCCAGACATGACCGAAATCCATCTGTCAAGGTGGCTTCAATGTCGTCCTCGGTGTTTGTGCCACCTTTTGATCTTTGCCGTTTTCCCCTTTTTTTTTTTGAAACCTGCAAACACAAAACAATAGAATAAAGACGTGTGCATGTAACGTATACACATACATGTGTAGAGATACTCCCTGTTCTTGATGGGTGAGACCATCATTGTGCTCCTCGACATCATGTGTTTCCTCCTGTCGGTTCTTCTTTTCTGTTTGAAACCTGCAAACATAGAACAAACACAAGAATTGCAAGTACGTTACGTGTATGCATGCATATGTTTCCTATCCCGTTGGGTTAGGCCTTCCGCCAATTCCCTTAGTGACTGCTCAATCTTTTCTTCCTCAGGCTAAAAACTGATTCAATCTGTTTACATCGATCGACTCAGTGAACTCATTCTCTTTTAAATCTGATAGTCTCGCTGCCCTGTTTCCCATTGCTGAATGACTATACTGTCTTTTCTGCTTACTTCTTCCGAGGATTCCCCAATGGTCTTTCCATTCTGATTGTACAACTTTCTGTTATCGGCTATACCGGGTATGGTCAAACTGGTCACAACATTGGTCAAAACTTGCACATCTTCAGCAATTTCAGCTACCTTGGCTTTCAATTGATCTAGGCGGGATTCCCCGTTGACTGACCCACTCATACTGGTTGATGATCCCTTGACAAATCTTTCTTCCTTACCAACCCAACGGGAGTCTATGATGGCTTTTAAGGCACAAAGGGTTAGCATGATGCATGTATGCATGACATGTGTGCAATGCAAATAAACAAGCTCATAAAATAATTTACATTAATTGGCCCGTTATCATTTTAAAGCATTTAATCATAATATCGCTGGGTGCAAACTTGTCCCAGTTGAAAAGGCCCAACAAATTTATACTTTTGCGATAACATAACTAAACAACTTCAAATAATAAAGGGCCTAAACACAAAATGGCCCATCAGCATTTTAGAAACTTTTGGCCCAACTGTCAAAGGAAACAAACTCGTTCCAGTTTAAATGGCCCAACCAGTTCATATCTCTTGACAAAAAGTCCAATTGAATCCAAATGATGATAGTCCAAAAATCAAACATAGACAAATATTTTCTAAGGGTCGTGCAACTAAGGTTCACATGTAGGTTTTAGGAGTGTAAACAAAAGCTCTCGCTGACGAAGGATTGTTCACAACTAGGACTCCCCACTCAAGGGTTCAAGCGACCAAGTGAACGCACCTTTTTTATACCTTACGGTACGTGCCAACAAGATGTGGTGTGTGACTAACTGTCGAATGGACTTCCCGTTGTAGATTCCCCAGAGGGAGGGTGGAGCGAGACTCTCTTAAGTACCCAAGCCTCTTAGGCTCTTATCGCTTGGTGACAGGAATAAACAACGAGTCCTCCAAACTAGTCTATCACAACAAGCTACAGGTGAATGATTATCTAGGTGCCTTCACAGCTTTTCCTCGAAAGGTAGTGAGTGAAGGAAGACACCAACCATCACCTAGCCTAAAAATGCCTTTGATTAAACTCTTTAAACTCACAGTAGTCATGATTAATTAAAGCACAAATCCAAACATTACAAGACAATATTTCGGGGCCGATTCTTTATCCCCAGTGGAGTCGCCAGACTGTAGGCAACAGAAAATGGACGACGTTGTTCCAGGCTCGCGGCCTAGTTGGGAAGTACAAAATAAATGGAGTCGCCACCCGGTGTGAACCGGGACAAAGATTTAAGGCCGCACTCACCCCTCGCAAGGGAAGACCTCAAACCGTTGGGTTCGGAATGGTCCCTTACTTATGTCGTTTGTAATGAATGGATTTGTGCAATATTAACCAAGTCTACACAACATGCTTAAGAACAACCTATTAACCATGCATAAAACATCATCATGCTAAACAACCTAATCATGCATAAGAAAATAAATATCATACTAAACGACTACATCATGCTTAGAAACAACCAACTAATCATGCATTAAACATCATACTAAACAACCTAATCATGCATAGGAAAATAAATATCATACTAAACAATTAAATCATGCTCAAGCACAACCAACTAGTCATGCATAAAACTATAACATATTAAACATCCTAATCATGCATAAAGCAATAATAAACTTAAACGACTACATCATGCTTAGAAAATAAATAACGGAAATAAGATAAAATGGTGCCCTCAGGTCTTACCTTTTTAGTCGCTTTCCGGGAGTGCGTTCCACGGTGCCGGAAGGGATATCATTTTGCTGTTTTCACTGGTCCGCTGTTTCTACTATTTTGTCCGTTTTTACTCGCGGTTTCCGCTCACCGTTCTCAGTTTTCACCGTAATTTTCGATCTATTTTGGGCCAGTCTCTGGGATGATTTTTGGACAGTTTTCTGTCTTGGTTTCAAGGGTTATTTCGGCTGGTTTTGCCTATGCATGGGGCTGTTTTTGTGCATGTTGGTGAGGGAAGTTTGGTCGGCGGTTGGGTGCAAGTCAGAGGGTTATTTGTATCTGTGTTTAGGTTTGTGACTTGGGGGTTCAATGTGTCATTAAGGGGCTATTGTTTGATTTTTGAAGGGCTCTGCATGAGAGAGGGGTTTTTAGGGTTATGAGTGTCAGATGCGTGAGGGTGAGGGCTGTGATCTGGAGAAGGGAGAGACACGAGGTTGCTAGGGTATCTAGGTTTGTGCTTGTTGTTTGTTACGTGAAGGAGGGCTGCTATGTGTGCTGGTGAGCCAAGGGCTGTTGGCTTTTTATGTAGGTTGCTTAGGGCAGTGGTGAGTGTGTGCGCTTGTGGCGTGAATGGGAGCCATCAACGTGTAAGCTGCTTCTTTTGACTCAGTCAGTTGGGCAGTATGTTGCTTATGTCTTTGAGCGTGTGGCTACGTGTCATGGTGAAGGGTAAATGGGCTGTTGGTCTTCACGTTGAAGGCTGCTTTGGGGACGTGTGGGTTGTGGCCGAGTGTGAGGGCTGGTGAGGTACGGTTTCAGGCAGTGAGCTGTGGCAGTGAAGGGTTTTTGCGCTGAAGGGTTTGTTGTTTTCGTGAGAGGGTAATTTGTGGGCAATGGTCAATGAAGTATTTAGATTTCTTTAGGGTTTTGTATGTGTGTTTGTTTTGATCGGTGGACTGCTAGGTTTGTGGGCTGCTGTGCATGGAGAGAAGGGAGAGTGAGGGACGCTTTGAGTCTGGTTATCACGTGTTTTGGGCATGTTGTCACGGTGAAGAGCTGAGAAAGATTAGGTTTAGGGTCGGCTAGGTTGGAGGATGCTGCTTGCTTTGGTTGAGGTCAGTGACTTGTTGATGTCTTCTGCATGTTAGCGTGAGAGAGAGCTGATCTCGTGAGTGGTGGGGTGTTGTGAGTAGGTTGCGTGGAGAGTGTGTGCGCTTAAGGGGCTGGTCAGTGGCGATGGAAGATGGAGCTCCAGCTAGAGGGGCGTGTCAGGTTTTTTGAGTGAAGGCAGGTGCGTGAGTGGAGGGAAAATAATAGAGGTGGATGGGCAATGCATGGAGGAAAGAATGGGCAGTGCATGGGTTGGCAGTGTATGGGTGAGGTGAGAATGGGCAATGCATGGGTTTTTGTTGCTTGTGTTGGTTGCATGGGCGTGAGAGATGGTCGTGAGGGTTGTTGTCTTATGAGTGGGTGCTTCTGTGTTTATTTGTTTGTGAGTGAAGGTTCACGTGGGCTGCTAGCTTGGGGTGGATTTGGCATTAGGTGGGCTTGGTGTTTGGGCCAAGGAAATGTTGCTTGCGAGGGTTTTGGGCCAAGGATGATTTCAAAACTGAGACCGAACGAGCGAACCTGAAACTTGAACAAGCGAACCAAATCCAATAAAAATGTCGACTCTTGACCTTTCTCTTCCGACGACCGCTTTCCGTAACTTCCGCAACTAAAAAGTAGTGCCTCCATACGAGGCTCATCATTGGGCTGATATGCAAAAATGCAATGCCTACATTGCCATGATTAAATCCATTCGGATTGTGCTTGCTATTGCTGCATATTTCGATTACGAGATATGGCAGATGGACGTCAAAACCGCTTTCTTTAATGGAAACCTTTTGGAGGATGTTTATATGCAACAACCTGACGGTTTTTTCGTACGTAAATATGCAGACAAGGTTTGCAAGTTAAATCGATCCATTTATGGATTGAAGCAAGCATCGCTTTCTTGGAACCAACGTTTTGATGAGATCATAAAAGAATATGATTTCGTTCAAAACGAGGATGATCCTTTTGTATATAAGAAGGTTAGTGGGAGCGCACTGAAATTCATTGTCCTTTATGTCGATGATGTATTGCTTATTGGCAATGACATTCCCATGCTATAATCGGTGAAAGCTTGGCTTTCATTAAAATTCTCCATGAAAGATATGGGAGAAGCAGCCTTTATTCTGGGAATAAAGATCTACCGGGATAGATCTAGAAAGCTGCTTGGACTCTCCCAGAGCACGTACATTGACAAAGTGTTGAAGAGATTCAACATGGAACAATCTAAGAGGGCAGTTGGATCGATCATGTATGCCATGATATGTACGTGACCTGATGTCTCGTATGCTTTGAGCATGTGTAGTCGCTATCAGGCCGATCCAGGTTAAGGTCACTGGATGGCGGTTAAGAATATCCTTAAGTATCTTAGACGAACTAAGGATGCTTTCTTAATCTATGGAGATGGAGAACTTGAGGTAACTGGGTTTACCGATGCAAGTTTCCAAACCGATAAAAACGACTGTAAGTCACAATTTGGGTACATATTTTGTTTGAACAACGGAGCAGTAAGCTGGAAATCTTCCAAGGAAGAGACTGTTACCGATTCAACAACAGAAGCGGAGTATATTGCTGCAGCTAAAGCAGCAAAAGAGGCAGTTTGGATCCGTAAATTCCTAATTGGATTAGGAGTAGTTCCGTTAGCAGCTGAGCCCGTTCCATTGTATTGTGACAATAACGGGGCTATAGTGCAGGCTAAGGAACCGCAATCTCATCAACGATCCAAGTATGTTCTTTGACGTTTCCATCTGATTCGTGAGATTATACATCGTGGCGATGTGAAGATCGAGAAGGTCGCATCATAGGACAATTTTGCAGATCCGCTGACGAAAGCTATTCCTCAGCAAAAGTTTGAGCGACATATACATAGTTCAGGTGTTAGATGCTTGAGTGACTGACTATAGGCCAAGTGGGAGATTGTTGGACAATTATGACCCATATCGTCACTATTTGTAAAAGACATTGTGGTTTTTGTACAAATTAACTATGTGACAATGGAAATTGCTTTTTATCATTTTTTGTAATTAGATTACTTATATATATAAATGATAAAATTCCTTATGATTAGTTCCAGATTATAAGATATGAGACAATATCAATCCACAAAGGTTTAATCATTAAATATCCATAGTCGTAGTATTATCGAGACTGGACATCGATAATGCAGAATAGACTAGTATTGCACTTGTGCATGTTATGGAAGCGTAACAACATAGTTCTCATATATTTAAGTATTGGATATTTATGCAAGTGTGATAGGAGGTTGTGTTTGCCGATGGTACGGAAACAGCTTCGCTCTGGATAGATCCCGCAGAATCCCATTAGTAGTATGACTATGTGTCTATGGGAATCCTCTTCAGGGTAGGTGTATTTGGTCTTAACCTGAGACTTGCATCTCTAGTACTTGCGACAATCAATACACTTTGGTTTTGGTCGTCCGGGACTTTAAGAGGTTCTGTGTACGCCTCTTCTGGGTTTATTGAGAATCGTAGTGTATTGGGTGTGATGTCAAGACGGAAGTATCACTTCAGTCATATGGAGATGATGATCACGCAGGGATACAGAACCGGTTCTCTATTATGTTACAACTATCAGGATAATATGACAAGGTCACGATTATCCGATTAAAGAGACTAGTTGCTTGTGATCCGATATATGCTTCGTACGGGGCAGACACTATTCTAGCCCCAGGCCTTGCATGTGACATCCGATACCGGATCGCAATACGCAATACTACGTATACTACGCCTAAAAAAGATTATAAATTCCTTAAAGAATATTTCTGGAGAATTGGGTAGGCACGACGCTTTGCTAGAAGCCAACCATGTCTCGTAAATCGATAAGAACGTGGTACCGTAGTCCGATGACCGAATTTACTGCCAACATATCCAGGGATCTCATGGGTCGCTTCCCAAAGATTCACCGATGATGTATGACTCGAGAAAAATTAATATGGGATTAATTACGGCGAGAATTTATCTGGGATAAAATTCTATTAGAAGAGAGAGAACAATTAATTTGGAATTAATCGATAAAATAATATATTCGATATATTAAATGAAATTAGATTTCGACGCGAAATTGAAATTGGATTTTAATTCGGGGGAATGAATTAATTTAGAGTTAATTCGCGAGCGACTTTCGTAATAATTTTGTGAGACACTATTATTTAATTAAATTGGATTTAATTACGTCGCAACGGAAAATTCGTTAATTCGGAATTAACGAACCCAAGCCCGGAATGTGTTTACGGGCCCACTCAGATTTTGAATTAAAATGGGGCCCACAAGTCACATCACAAGTCACATCGTTAGTCACATTTTGTGATGGAAATCACATCAACTTTGAGTGATGTGACACAAGTCACTTTTGGTGATGGAGGTGGTTGAGAGCATTAATTACAATTTTGGCTCTCAACACTTTTTATTTTTGGTTTTGAATAAACCATTTACAACTTTTGGTATTTGACTTAGTAATTGTTTTTGAAACAAAAACACAAGTCATTCCTCTCTTTCTTCTCTCCACCATTCACGCCCAAAACACTCTTTCTTCTTCCTCTTTACTTGGCCGAGAGTTACAAGAAGGAAAGGGAAATTTTGTAGCAATTTTTCCTAAGCTAGCACTTAAAAGGAATCATACAAAGGTGATAGGGAAACCATCATTTGAGTTTGGAATCCTTCTCAAGCTTAGAGCTCAACATCATTCAAAGATAAAGCTTGGAGCTTGATACACAACTTTGGAGGAGCTTGGAAAAACTTCAAAGAGAGCAAAATTTTGAACTCTACACATCTTACAACCGATCTTTGTAAGTATAATTCCGCTATACTTTCTTTTGGTATTCACACTTTTATCATGCTTGAAATGTTCTTGGGATGATCTTAGAGACCAACAGTTACGTATCGCCGAATCTTTAAATACCTAACTAGTGCCATGAGGTGTTACGTATCTTCGTCCCCCATGTCACTGAAACTAGGATCCAGAGATGTTAAGTATCGTCGTCCCATTGTCCTGGATCCGTATCTGGACTGAGGTACCTAGAAGCTTTACGTATCACTGTTCCCCTAGTCTTGGATATGTCTCTGCCTATGTGTACATGGCCTCTCTATGGGTATGTAAAATACATATGCATCATCATATCAACCATATTAACATGTATGCCATGTAATGTGATGCAATGCTATTATCCATGTACAAATCAGCATAGGTAGCCATAGTCAATCGTGAGCTGATGACATCCCAATAATCCAATACGTACAAAGTGGGCCCATACCTCATCTCATCAATCACATCTATATGCAACATGATCATACATAGTAGTAGACATATCATTACGTCTCATGAAACTGGATCCACACTCAAATCAAAACTTTTTCAGCCCAAAAACAAAATTAAAATCTATTTAAAAGTATTTCTGAAAACGTTTCTAAACTTTAAATTGAATCTCACCTAACAACGTATTATACACGCTAAAGTAAATTTTTGAAACATATCACATCAAAGTTTCAATCAAATATGGAATATTAAACATGTCATCATCATCACCACACATCATATAACAATTATCAATATATCAACATCCTCATACATCAAACACATCCATGGTACACATACCCCGATATGAAGTTTGACTATACATATCAACACTTATATAGCTATATGTTACTGTACCAAATTATGATTCCCAATACCGGGATATTCATAGCTATGCCATCATTATAGTTAAAATCAATTACATAAGCTAGGTATCTACATCTGGTGGAAATATTCTGGTTTCCGTTCTAATACACTTAAAAATTTTATCTACTCCTTATATCTGCCACATATTACACACACTCGCAGACACATGCCTGCACTCATATTTTATATCTCAGTATCACTATTCCACTCTACAAGTATCTATATTATTCCTGACACTTTCCATTTATGTCTCTAATAATATGCAACTATGTATTCTATTTTAAGTACAATCACACACACAATAAGTATCTACGACTATCCGCACTTCTACAATATTTACTTAAGGCAAACCAACATGCAATACTTACTTGGAGTCTCGTGCTGGTTTTTCTCTTTATCCATCTGTAACACAAAATAAGGGTGGTTAGGATCGTCATTCACAAAGAACTAACTGATAGTATAAACTTCCCGACTTTCCAGGAAAATACAAATCCAGTCTGTTTTCAAAAATTTTAGTTTCATTACTCATAATACATCCAATATATCATATTCATAGTATGGGTGTTCATGGGTCGGGTTGGGTTGGGTTTTTCGTATTTTTTTATGACTCAATCGGGTCGGGTCATTCAGGTCTTCCAACTCGAAATTTGAAATTTGAGAAGGTGACCCGCGCGGGTCGGACCACTATGGGTCGTGTCAAAAAACTGTGGGTCGGGTCGGTCAACATAAGATGTAGTGAATGTAATATATATAGTTTTAATGATACATATTTATTGAATTTCGTGCGTAGCTAAAATGGAAAAATTTTGGTTAATTTCCAAGTGATTCCAGGTTCGAAACTCAGCCACAATAATCTGAATTTTGCCATTCTTTTTCCAGTTCAACTTTCCAGTTCCACTTACAAACTACAAATTTTTCAGTTCAAAGTTCAGACTACAAATTACAAATTTCACAAATTTCCAGTTCAACTTACAAATTTTCAGTTAAACTTACAAATTTCACAAACAACAAACTACAAATTATAAATTTCCAGTTCAACTTACAAAATCTGCAACTATGCAGTATGCATAAGAAGAAATGAAAGTTCAAAATGAAAACACGTTAGCTTACAATCTCACAAATTTCGAAATTTCTACTTCCAAATTTCCAAACTTAAATTTCCCAATTTCCAACAAAGTTTTCAAACCTGTAATATCAAATAATATTATTATTGCTAATCAATTATATAAAATTATAAACACATTTAAATCAAATAAGTTAAATTTCATTTTCAATACAGAAATTAGAAATAAGATTTGGAGCGATAAAAAGTAAAAGAAACCTTATATGAATTCATCAGTAGAATCAACATCATCGTTTATATCATCATTAAGCAAGGTAGGCTCAATCGTATAAGTAGAACTTGATCCCGATAATTCTTTGATGATAACATAACAATGAAATACATAAACAACCCAAATAATTAGAATCCATATTTTGTTATTGTAAGTCTTAAATAATTTCTATAAATTTAAGTCTAACAGTACCTGAAGCAAATTCCTCAAATTTTTCCACATCATCCATGGCAGCTCGAAGATCAATTTGAGTCGACATAGATCGCAACCAATTTTGAGCACAAATTAAAGTTTCCACCGTCGCAGGAGCTAATGAACTTCTAAATGGATCAATTACCCTACCACCGGTGCTAAAAGCCGACTCGGAAGCCACTGTAGAGATCAGAATAGCCAAAACAATCCTTGCTACGTTAGATAGAATTGGATATTTGGAAGAATTTACTTTCCACCAATTCAATAAATCAAAAGTTTCTGAATCTTCTTCACACCCATTTGACAAATATCTAATCAAGTCACATTGAATCTCCACACTTTGCTCATCCAACAATTATTTTTTGAATTTAAAATTAAGAAATTTCTGAGCGTCTCCAACAATAGAACTAGCATTATCCTCCGAAATAATATTGTTGGTAGTTGGCACACTCACTCGACTAGAAATCCCACTGAAGACTCATCCTTAAAGTATTTATACAAATCGTTCAAGGCATCTCATACCCGAGTCTCAACGTCAAAAGCCTTATAAACATCATAAATTTGAGAGAGGAAGAACTTGACATATTTCATCTTACACCTTGGATCAAGAATAATACCAACAAATAACACCCAATTCACTTTTTTTAGGATTCTCCCAAAACTTGTCAAACTTTTCATATCAATGGCCATTCTTTCTAACATCAATTCACTACTTTGGGCATATTGAAGTAATATGGTTTGAATCCTTACAAATTCATGGAAAAAAATTATTTGATGTCACATGGAAAGAACCCAAAAATGAAAGAGTAACATCATAAAATACTTGCAAAAACTTCAGTAGGCATCTACAACGTCTCCAAGCATCCGACCTAGGAGGCCCTTTAATTTTAACCCCATCAAAATACAATCTAAATCTGGGATCATCATCTTCTAACCTAAAAAAGGCTTTCTCAAAAATCTCAACCGTCTCCAACATCAAGTAGGTAGAATTCCACCTAGTCTCCACATCAAGACATAAAAGGCCTTTAAACTCAATTTTCTCCCGCTCAACACTAATCTTAAAACTCAACTTCCCAGCGGGGGAACAATCTCACATATCTTACCGCATTTGTTATTTTCTCAATCACTTCATTATTCTCTCGCAAGCCATCTTTTACAATCAGGTTTACAATATGTGCACAACACCTCATGTGAAGAAATTTATGGCCTAAAATAGTTGAAGGCCATTCTTTAGTCCTCCGTGTTATATACCTTATTGCACTATCATTAGAACTAGCATTATCAACAGTAATAGTGAAAATTTTATCAATTCCCCAATCTAACATGCATGCTTCAATAAATTTACCAATTGTCTCCCCCGTGTGATTAGGCACTTGACAAAAGTTTAAAATTCGCTTTTGAAACTTCCAATCATCATCTATCCAGTGGGCTGTGAGACACATATAATTTAAATTTTGAATTGAAGTCCAAGTATCTGTGGCTAGACACACACGCTGCGACTTCATTAGAGATTTCAATTTCATCTTTTCATTTTGATATATTTTCAAACAATCTCTCGCAACAGTTATACGAGAGGGAACTATCAGTCGAGGATTCAAATTTTGAGAATAATCCCTAAATCCCTCCCCTTCCACCATTTTAAATGCCAATTCATAAACTATTACCATTCTAGCAAGTATAACCCTTGCTTCTTCAATAGTAAAGTGAACTGATTTTAAGTTACCCCCTCAACCATCTTGTACTTTCTCATATTTCAAAGTTTGTTGTTTAGGGTCAACAACTCTATAGGCGTTGGGGTAGGATTTGTCGAAAGATTTATGTGTGTAGCTTCATTATTATCTTCCTCACTTGAACAATTCTCAACCTCCTCAATCATTAGGTCTTTTAATGTTTCCATTCACCCTGCAATATTACAACAGAACGTCAGAACAAAATCAAATATCTGATAATAGTACAAGTGATGTGAATTATTGATGTGAATGCATGCATCTGTTTATGTTGTTTATATGTTGATCCTTATCAAATTAGGTTGCAATTCCATGATGCAACTTGCATCATCTTTAAAAATTAAATTATGGGTCTATCATCCGTGTGACTGGTTTTGCTCCAGCTATATGTTCTTGTGTGTGCAATAGATCAGTGAATAAATAAGCCCCAAATTTACACTCAAATGACGAGAAAAAAATTGTGCTATTTGCGATAAAATAATGACGCAGAAAAACAGCAGTGAAACAATAATGAAATAGCAATGATTTTTGCTCAAAATTGCATCAAACATTAGCCTATATATCGGTCCATTTTTATATGGACAAAAACAACCAGAACAACATGGAAATCTCACAGAACGGAAGCAGAAACATCCCCTATTTTGATGGTCTGTCGTGTGTGTGTCTAACTGTCTATTGGAATTCCTTTTATGTGTGTGTGTGTCTAGCAGAAACATGCCAGATGAAATCTATTAGAAAGAACCATAACAACATGGAATTTTATTGGACATATGCTCTCAGAGCCACCAGCAGCAAGCAAAGCAAATAACATGGTCGGTCGTCGGTGTTCTCCCCTTAAAGACCATGCGCGAGCCGCCAGATACAAAATCAAAAAAATAAAATCATAAAATAATTATATATTTTAATTAACCTTGAGAGGCTTGAGGCTTGAGGCTTGAAAGACTCAGAGAAGAAATTGGGAGAGGAGAATGGCTGTGGCAGAAATTGGGAGAGAAAAGAAAGACTCATGGTGCGGGTGTGCCCTGATTTTTTTTTTTTTTAATATATCATTTACATCGAGTCGGGTCGGGTCAGACCCGAGTTTTCGATTGAATTCGGATCGGGTTCAAATTGACCCGAAATTATTTTTAAAAAATTATAAACCCGATAGCCCGCGTCCCAACCTTATGAACACCCCTATTTCATAGCACTAGATTCAGTTTTTGGCCAAAATTTAGAAAATCTTCCGAAAAGTCTGAAAATATTACAGACGATTTCGAAATTTTTCGAATCTTTCTCGTTCTATAGGGAAAAATCGGAGATGAATCCGAGTCAGGAAAAACCAAAACGAGAGAAAAAATCGGGTCATGCACATGGTGTGTGCATAGCGTATACTGCACAAGCATTCTCAGATTGTGCATGCTCAGCTTGCTTGCACAAGCAACCATCTTGTGCATGCTCAACTTTCTTGCGCATGCTGCGCAAGCATGTGCAACTGCTTGCGCTGCAACGCAGTAGCCTCGAGTTTTTTTTTGAAAAATCCTTAAACACTTTTAAAAATATCCAAAATAATTTTAATTTCAAAACCAACCTCAACACATGTTTTATAATAAACACACACACACACACACACACACATATATATATATATTCAAAAAATATATATGTATTTCTTTGAATCAAAACACAAACCAAAATAGAATTGCACAATGAAATGACTCATGAATAATTCCAAGTCACTCAAATGTGGTCAAGTGATTCTAGAATGGTAGCCATAACTCTGAGCTTTCATCTACAGTTCCAAACTCTAATTTTATGTTTATGTCCAACATTAACATTTTAACTCAATCACAAGCACATTGTGTTTCTACTTCTAAAACATCCATACACAATTCATTAGCCTAATTTCAACATCAAGCTATGTTATTATGTACCCAATACATAATACATCACTTTATGTTTATGATAACAACTCACTAATAAAAACATAGCCTTAGATAAGATCAAACTTATGTAGCAAGCTCGATTCCAAGATCCAATCTTCTTATCCGTGTTAAAATTATGTAGAGAACTTACAAAGCTTGCAAGCTTGATTCGAAGATCTAATCTTCTTCTCCTTGATGTTGTAGAGAACTTCCAAAGCTAGCAAGCTTGATTCGAAGATCCAATCTTCTTCTCATTGTTGTTGTATAGAACTTCCAAAGCTTCTTCCACAAAAACTATACTTAGGCTAATATTTATTTCTTTTGCTTAATGCTTGTTTAAGCTTGTATTGCCTTGTTTAAAAACTTGCTCAAGCTTACCTTTTATAGTGAAGCTTATGAAATTTTTAATTAACAAAAGTTCTAATCAACTTTTATGTAGGTTTAATTCATTGTGTCCAAATATGTATAATTAGGTGTGACTAATCACATTTGTCGACCACTTTGATTTAATCCAATTAAATCAAGACAAAAGTCTATCCAATCGATTAGTTCAATCTCTACCACTTTGATTTAATCTAATTAAATCAAGCCAAATACACCTATTATTATATATTTATAATTACCAAAATATCCTCTAATGGTAGATATATTTATGAAATTACAACAAAGCCCTTGTGTATTTTGGATTAATCCAATTGGGTCAAAGTAAATACTTAATGTTATCCGATAACACTATTTTAATTGATAATTATAATATCAAATATTATTTATTATCAAACATTATCGGCTACCCAAGTGCTCAACGAGTACACTTCATAATGTGGGACTCTCTAATTTCAGATACATTTGTCATATAAGCCTAGCTTATATGTACGCAATTCGGCCACCTCTGAATTCGCGAAGAACGCGAATGACCTTTCTGAACTATACAAGTTGAGGTCATCACATATGTTTAACAATCCGTATGTCATAGGCTATCTAAGTTGTGCTTAAGAAATATAGATTACACCGTCAAGTTTCTGAGGCGCACATCTCATATTGTCGACATGTCCACGATTCTTTATAACTAATCAGAACACCATTTCTGATATATGCGATCAACCATAGGTGATCAGCTTTGGCCAAAATCTTAAGAATCGAGACTTACTCATATGGATACTTAAACCATTTATGTTACACATATGGGCCGATGGATCCTATCTCGATATGCACTTGATTAACGAGTGCATCGGTCCACACCCAACGAACATCTAGCAGTCAGACCACGAAAGGTCTCAGACATATATGAAATCAAAATGTGGAGGATCACACACAAAATCAATACTATCATATAGTCAAAGGATCACATATGCTACTCGACTCGAGGAGATTCCTATTGACGGAGGTGTGTACTTCCAACTATTATGAATCACCTATGAGTCTTTCAGTATTCGGTCAAACGAATACCCACATGTTTGTACTAGCTTCCCAAGCTCATAGTACATCGGGTTAAACCATTGGAACTACAATTCTAATATATGACATGTGCTAGTCTTCTAGGTTATAGGAATTTGACTGTATTCCAAAACCAATGACTAGGAATATTTACTTTAAGAATAGTTTATAATAATAATACTATCCCAATATCGGACCACCAAGTGTCCAGTATTACTACATGACTATTCTAAGGTCGATGTCATTCTCAGCATATTTATATATGAATCTAATATAGTTATTTTATTAATAAAATATAATGTACAATATATTATTCGGATTGGCGCTCCAAGCACCAACTCCAACACTAACATGAAACAATACTTTACTAATAGGCCTTTATTATTTGAACCTAATGACTGATGATTGTAGCTGGTGTCCATCTTCTCTAAAGCTCGCCCTCTGAGTGGGTGAAAAACCTACAGCACATGAATTGAAAATGGAAATAGTAGGTCGAACAAGCAACTTAATGAGTGAAAGCTGGAAATGAAACATATAATAAAATTATATTTTGCATGAAATTATTTCAAACATGATTCGTGAAGTATAAGTAAATGAAGAAGCTTGAGTTGTGAGTCATATACATACAATAAACTATAACGTGAACTATAGATCATATACATGTATGAAAATTATAACATAACCGGGAAACTGACATATGAACCGAAGCTTGAATCATGAGCTGCAAACATGAACATGAGTTGAAAACTACAAGTATGACTTGAAACTAATATATTGACATGAACTGTAACCTTGACATGAAAATTGTAAAACATGAACTGAGAACATGACTGGAAATTATATCATGAGCTGAAAATGTCCACATACACTGAAAACGTAAACATGACTTAAAATATATACATAATAATTTGGTTGCAAACTGTTACATGGTTTGAAAACTGTAAATTGTAAACATGAAAACGTGACTATAAACTATAAAATAAAATCATAAGCTGGAAATTGAATCGGAAATTGAAAACATAAACATGAGCTTGAAAAATGAATCATGAAACTTGAAAACATGAGCATGGAGTGAAAACGTAACATGAACTGAAAATATGTACATGATCTGAACTGTATTCATGAACTGAAATCTGTAAACATGTCTATAAACTGATTTTCATGAAAAATCTCACCAGTATCATAACCTGGGGGCGTAAAGCCTACTTAACAGGACCTGATGCAGCATAAGCAGAGGAACATGAACATGAGTAAGCCTATTGGGGTGATCAGTAGCCCACAAGGCATCGTGAGCATACCCAATATAGCTATATATGAGGGGACGATACTCTACTGGTACTATGAAAATATTTTATTTCTAGAACTTGTAAATAATTTGCTGAAAACTCAAATTAAAAATCATGGAAAGTCATGAATTGAAAACTGTAAGCATGATACATTGTAACACCCCAATAATCTCGACGACTACTAAGTTATGGAAGTCATAATACATGATATAAATCATGTTCAAACATGTATGGACTCACAAAATTATTTTTCGGACATTCAATAAATTCCTCGTAGTTCTGATACGAAAATGATTTTAAGATTCAATACGGACAGCCCTTAGTACTCAAGCCGTAAATTTTTCATACGATCTCTAATTTTTTGTGAATTTTATATCGTCGGAAAGCTAAGACCGAGACCTACAACTTCGACATGTGTGGGAGTCGCAACGTCCAACCATTGCATCGCGATGCGGAAGCAGAGGATTCTCATTATCTTAGCTACTTGTGTGAGCGTTGCAACGCCCTTAGGCCAGTGTCGCGACGCATGACCAGTTTTTCAGAAAATAGTTTTACTCATTCCAGTTTCATCTTAGGATGCTAGAGGCCACCCAAAGGGTTTGTATCAGCGCATATATAGCATTATGTTATATTACAAGCATAATTCACAACTTGAATACTAATTAAGTTTATCGATTATAATTATCGGCAGGAATCCCAAGTTTTTCGACGAAGCGAAACAATGCCAGCCAAATTCCAAAATCTGTGAGTGGACTATTCTCTCAAACTGTGTTTACTTATATGTTTCTGAATCTAAACTTACTTTTGAGCACTTAGAGCGTTAGCCAAGAATACTTTCAACTGTATTTTGAATGAAAATGTTTTGAGGAATATTTTAGAAAGAAATGATTTACAAAGTTTGAGTTTTATGATTTTTGGAGGCATGAGGGAAAAACTCACTAAGTATGTAACTTGACTCAGATATAAAATTGACGGATACATATATCATATGCACACGCAGTTCAGGACTAGGGATGACCGATGCCCCTAGATCATAGATTTTGAGTCAGAAGGGTAGCATAGATCCGTATCCTCGGCTCCAGATTTGTGGCTTGGGGACAATGATACATAATGCCCCAAGACCACCAGATATTTGCATATGTGGGGACGCCACTAAGCGCCAGATTTTGTATATGGGGGGACGGCGATACGGAACGCCCTCATGCGCCAGATATTCAGATCACGATTTTTCAGATGTAGATTTTTCAGAAACAAATTTCTAGAAACAGATTCTTCAGAAAAGATGAGTTTTATAAAAGAGTTTTCAGAAAGAGTTGAGTTTTCAGATAAGAAAGAGATTTCAGAAAAGATTATTTTCTGGGGAGATTTTCAGTTTTTAGAACTATAAAGCTTCAGAAAGAATCAGTTTTCATTTTTTATTGTCCACTCACTAGATCGTTCAAACGATCTAACCCTCCCCTCACTGCTAGTTTCTTATTTTGCAGGTTACTCATAGGACAAGCTCGGGAGGATAGATACTGATGACAGTCACTCGGATATTGAGTCCATCAGGTTGATTTAGAGATGTAGCACAGTCACAGTTTGAGAAAGATCATGTATCATGTATTTTGTATAGTTGAGATTGTGTGTGTGTAGTAAGTTAAAGTAACCATGACAAAGACAAAAATGTATTGTTGTGTATTCATAGTTATGAGTATTATAGGTGCATAGTAAGTTATTGAATTGGACAAAGGTCTCTATGCATGAGTCTGTATTTGTGGCGAGATATTAGTGATGTACATAGTCAGTGAGTTAGAGGCTCAGGGGGATAAGACGACCTATTCCCTGCCAGTAGCATCTCCTGGAGAGGGATGTTACATACATATATGTTGGACAATTATGACCCATAGCGTCACTATTTGTAAAGATCACGGTGTTGTTGTACAAATTAACTATGTGACAAATGAGATTGCACTCTTATCATTTGTGATTAGATCACCTAGATATATAAATGATGAGAGGTCCCTATGATTTGTTCCTGGACAGAGAATGATATGAGACAGTATCAGTTCACGAAGGATAAATCATTAAATATTCCTAGTCAGAGTATCATCGAGATTGGACATCGATAAATACGTAAAAGACTAGTATTACACTTGTGCGCGTTTATGAGGGCACAACGACATAGTTCTCATATATTTGGGTATATGATACTCATGCAAGTGTAATAGGAGGTTGTGTTTTACCGATGGTACGGGAAACAGCTTCGCTCTGGATAAACCCCCCGCGGAATCCCATTGGTAGTATGACTATGTGTCTGGGAGTCTGCAATCAGGGTAGGTGTATTTGGTCTTAACCTATGACTTGCACCACTAATACATACGACAATCAATATACTTTAGTTGAGGTAGTCCAGGGTTAACCGGTTCTGTGTACGCCGATGCTGGGTATATTGAGAATCGTAGTGTGTTGGGTGTGATGTCAAGACGGAAGTGTCACTCCAGTCATATGGAGATGATGGTCACGTAGGATACGGAACTCGTTCTTTAAATGCTCGAGCTATCGGGATATTATGACTAGGTCATGTATATCCGATTACAGAGACTAGTTACCAGACATCCGATATGTGTTTCGTACGGGGCAGACACAATTCCAGCCCCAGGCCTAGCACGTGAACATCCGATACTGGACAGAAATACGCAATACTTCGGTATACTACGCTTGATATAGATCGCTTATTCCTGTAAGCATGTTTCTGGAGAATTGGGTACGCATGGCGCTTTGCTAGAAGCCAACCTTGTCTTGTGAATCGGTGTAAACGTAGTACGAGGTACTTACGTGTTCGGATAGTCCGACGACCCGATTTACTGCCAACATATCTGGAGATCTCATGGGTCGCTTCCCGAAGATTCAACGATGATGTATGACTCGCACTTTAATTAATCTGGGATTAATTAGAAGAGAGAGATAAAATTATCTGGGATTAATTACGGAGATATTTTATCTGGGATAAAATACTAATTAAAGAGAGAGAACGATTAATTTGGAATTAATCGATAAATATATATATTCGATATATTATACGAAATTGGATTTCGACGCGGAATTAAAATTAGATTTTAAATCAGGTGAACGAATTAATTTAGAATTAATTCGTTAGCGACGTGAATAGTGATTTCGCTAGGCGTAATCATTTAATTATGACGCGACTGAAAATTCGTTAATTTGGAATTAGCAAACCCGAGCCCGAGAGTGATTGCGAGCGCATTCGCATTTCGAATTCGAGCGCGGCACGCAAGTCACATCAAGCGTCAAATCGCTAGTCACATCAATCGTCAAATCACTTGTCACTTTCAGTGATGTGACATGACATGTTGTTACTTTGATAAAGTGACTTGATGTGAATAGTAAAAGTGATGGGTAAAAGGTGAAAAGCATTGATTGTCTTTTGCTTTTGACTTTTTAGTATTAGGAAAAGTTTGGTATATATATTTTATTTATTTTTGGAAAATAAATAAATAATATATATTACAATTTTTCTCTCCCTCCTTTTATAAAAATTCGGTCTTCTCTCTCTCTCTCCCTTGTGAGATACGGTTTTGGTCATTTTGGAGCAAAATTCTTTTTCTTCTCTCTCGGCTTTGAGCCATTTTCATCTTCTTCTCTCCATTTTCTTGGGCGTGAGAAGCAAGGATGAAGACTTAGTGCTAGCACACACACATGGGTTATATTATGGTTATAGGGAAACGAATTTATGAGCTTGGATTTTTTTTTGGAGCTTGAAGCTTGGAGCTTCAATGGTGGTCTTCCATGGCCGAATCTTGAAGACAAATGGAGCATCAAAACCGTGCACCCACTGCCCTTGGAAGCCATGGCCGAACCTTCAACAAGGAGGAAAAGGCTGTGTTCTTTGATGCATCAAATCCAATCATTGTGAGTATATGTTTCCGCCATTATCCTTTGATGTATCATGCGTTTTTATGCTTGATTTTGATGATTCTTGAGACCTTATAAGAACTCAACAATGGTATCAGAGCTTTGGTCAAGCATGAAAAAAAGTTAGGGTTTGAATTGGGTAAAATCAATTGAAGCATGATTTGGTTGAATTGATTAATTAAGTATGCTTGTATATTGATGAATTGATGTTGTGCATGATCAATTTGAAGAAATTGTGTTTGGAACAAATTTCCCCAATTTTTGTGTTAGGCCAAAATTGACAAATTTGGGTAAACTTGATTTTGAGCATGTTTAATGAAATTGGATGATTTAGAATGCTTAGAGTATGTTTAATTGAGGATTGATTGGGTCAATTTGTTGAAAATTTGTTTGGAACAATTTTCCCCAAATTGCTTAAGTTGGCCGAATACACATAGCCCATATTGTCTTGGAATTTTTTGATTTTTTGTTCATTGGATGACTTGGAAATCATTAGGGGATGTTGATTTTATGTTTGATTGGATTCAATTGGATTGAATTTGATTTGGGCATAATTTCCCTCTTTGGCCGAGACTTTAGCATGTATATTTGGGTTTGATTTTGATCAAATTATGTTGGACATGATTCCATGATGTTAAGTATGATTAATTGGACAAATTTGGTGTTTTGGAAACTTTGATTTGGGTAATTAATAATGCTATGCACTTTGTTTAATTGAATTGTAAAATTGGATTTTGTAATTTAATTAAAATGGGCCTTAAAATTGGATTTGGGCTTTTAAAGTTGTTATTGGGTTTATTGGACTTTGTTGTACAAAGTTGGTTTAGGCCAAAATTGGTTGGATCCAATTAGGCCCAAAACCGCTTCCAAAAGGCCCAAATGCGACTAATAAACCTTTAAAGTTCAATTGGGCCTAATGGGCCTAAATTAATTTTTTGGGCTTATGGGGTAACTCCCGGATTGGATTTTGGTTATTCGGTTTGATCCGAGTTGACCAAAAGTCCACGCCTTGAAGAAATTAATTAAAAGCCCATTGGACTTTAATTAAATTAATATTGGATATTAATCGGGCTTTGAGACCCGTAACGATTAAATTTGAAATTTAAGTCGTAAAGGTTTATTTAATAAAGTGTAATATTTAATTTGGAATTAAATAGAGAATTAGAATTAAATGCGTATTAAATTGGATTTAATTATGTAATTTAATTTAATTCGAAGGAAGAAATTGTACTTTGAGTACGTGTTTGCAAAACGAGTTTGACTCGAACAAAATCAAATCGTTGTTTGAACATTGGATGATCACTAATTATCAGATTAATTAATTGGATTAGATTGATTGATAACATGCTTGTATGAATACATGGTTGCGATGCATAAATAATGTATATCGGATGGATATTAGTCGGGTGGGACAATTTTGGAAATTGTAATAAATTTGATTTATTAATTGGACCTGCGTGTCCAGCCTTATCACCTCTATTCTCATTGTATTTCTCTTCTCACATATTCCCCTCAATGTAAATGAGGTTTCTTTAGAAGTGTAGTGTAACGGGTAGAAGTAATACAAGTGCTAGCTGGAGAGAGAAAGAGAGAGATTTGATCTAGGATCAATGTAAAATATCCATCCGCATATCATTATTATTTTATTTCATATGCGCTTTATTATGTGTTTAGAATGCATGTTTAAGGGTGTATGATGATGAGACCTTAACAAAGATAATAAATTGGTTGCCAATTTGCACGCGAAAAACCTTGCTCAATATTAAGCGTCTTTCCTTCCATTGAGTGATTCTCACTCAAGATCCGAGACGGCATTGGTTTGTTGGCCAAAGTCAAGGCCTTTGTCTGTTGAAGATGTGTTTGAATCACGAAGGCTTTGTTCCATATCAGTGTCTTGTCCAAGTTGTGGTTTGTTGGCCAAAGTCAAGACCACTTCTTGTCCATCGACATTGATTACGAACCTTTCCATGGTCAATGGGCCGCGCTTGACTGGGATCACTAAGTTTGTTGTGCCAAAGCCAAGGCTTAGTTGATTCAGAGGAAATAGGTTAGGTAATACATTGGATGTATTAGCATATATAAGATATATGTTTCGGACTTGGATGTCCCCCTACCGGATCTAGGAATTGGATTGGATCCAATTGATCTTAGAGATCTTCCTAGTTAATTATCATACAATTTGTTGGCCAAAGTCAAGATTGTGTGATATTTAACGGGATCCTAGCCCACTAGGAAACGCGGTTTCCCGAGTACTCAACAGAGGGTTAGAGGCTCGCCGAAAAATAGTGGGAGGCAAGAATTGAATTTGCAATACTCGTTCAATTACTCACCATACGCGCTCATTCAAATTATTTCGTCGTTAGATTAAATGTTAGTTTGACTAATATTTAAATTGTTGTTTTAATTAATAGTTGGACTGTATTATACTTGATTATATATAATTGGATTATATTAATCAATATATTTGAATTAATTAATTTCAGTTTACAGTTGATTTTATAATTGGATTATAGTAATCAATGTAATTGAGGTTAATTAATTTAGAGTTATATTTGATTATATAGTTGGACTATTATAATCATTATAATAAATAGTACCACAAATCGTTGATTAAATAGTTGGACTATTAGAATCAAGATATAAATAGAAAGATTGACATTTAAAACATAATCCTGGGGAAAATGTATTTAAATGGTTTAATTTTCAAATTGGGAATAAATTTCAAGATGGTCTTGGAAAAATAATAAGTTATTTTATTTGATAAAATAATATATATTAAGTCTAAGCCCGGAGTTAAGCAAATAAGTGGAACATGATATTTGGAATATTCATGTAATGATAACTTTAGTGCTTAATCCATAATACTTGTCATATAGACTCCTTAATTTCTTTATCAGAACTAAGAATTAGATTCTTAAAGTATGATAATGAAATTGAAGGATATTCAAAGATTAGATCTTATAAGTACTTTTAAAATTGCAATAAATAATTCTTGGAGAATTAATGACTATTCTCAATGAGACAAAGTCAAAGTTTGCAATTAGGCAAGTTGTGCAAGGCACACCTTACTTCAATATTCTAGAAACCCTAGGCTTGGCCGAAGGCTACCGGAATATTGAAAATGGCAAAGGCAAAATCATTATAATCTTCTAGGAAGATAAAAGGACATATCCCAAGAAGGAATTGAAGATGAGCAAGGCTCTGACTTCAAAAATGATTGTCATAATTATGTTCACAGCTAGTATTAAAATTAGATTTTAGATATTTAGTGTGGTACATAAAGTATATATATTGATGTTCAGAATCTGTTTTGAACAGGATACTGACTTCGATTGAGATTTATCTGCGAATTGGAAACGGGACGAAAGTCGCTGTTTTAACCGTAGATACCTAAGTTTAGGAACTACCTTCGGGTGTGTACCTAAAATTGGAAACTGTTATAATGTAACTAGTTTGACTAGAAACATTATCTCTATATCGCGTATAACCCGTTGCGGTGTACCTTTATATTCTAGAACACTAAAGTGTTTCATTATAAAAGATGATATTGAGATAAACACATTAGATGTGAATAACAGAATTTATATTTTGAATATAAATAATATCTCAAATATATAACATGACAAATAAATAGCTCAAATTGATTTGATCAGTTAAGAAACTAAAATGTGGCATAGTTGTCAAGGACACTATCAAACAAGACTCGTATATCCGCACTTTTGAAGAGCGGGTACCAGGACTAATTTGATTCTATTCAAATAAAGTCTACGAATCTAATTTATTGGGCAAAGTGCCTCAAACACTATTTACTTGGTAAAAGTGTAACTGCCACCGACCTGCTAGCCCTACTTCATAGTGAAGTAAGTGGGCCCATGTCTAGCTAGGCTAGATATGGATATGAATATTTCGTGACCTTTACGGATGTGGCATCACGTATGGTTATGTGTTTCTTTTGAAACACAAGTCGGAAACTTTCAAGTTTCGACACGAAATAGACAAACAGGTCGACTAAAGTATGAAATCGTCACGGTAAGACCGTAATGGAAAATACTTAAGTAATAAGTTTCTAGTATACTTGAAATAGTATAGTATTCTTTCAAATGATTGACTCCTCCTCGGAACACGTCAGTTTGACGGTGTGTCCGAATAGGATTAATCGAATTTTGTTAGACATAATAAGGTTAATCACGAGTCGCTCTGAGCTACCATTTCCTTCAACGGATACGCCAAACAGTGCAAGAACTTATTTAGAATAAGGTTCCATAATAATCTGTTTGACAGATAACATATTAGATATAACGGAAAAAGAAACCGGTTTCACATTCCTGTTAGATTTGGGATGCTAGGCATACGTTTGGATGATACCAAACAAGAACCCAAATTGAATAAGTGCCAAATATAAGTTATCCTAGGGATACCATAAGTATTGTACTTATACATCTCACCTGAGAACAATTAGATTGTTGCTCACCATGCGGTTTTCCTAAGAGGAATACCGATATGCAGTGGTAAGTGGGAGGATAGTATAACTCGATGAAAATCGAGAATAAGTAACACTGTTCAAGCACTGAATTCTAATGGAACACAAATAGTTCATCAATGATGAAACTATTACTATTAATCTTCGAATACACAAGAACCGCGTAAGTCGGAGAGAGTCAGAAAACAACCTGGGGTATGGGTTTCTGATCTCACCTCATAAAGATGTCCATCTTATTGAGGAATACCAACTGACTACGAATGTGGAAGTGATACAAGGTATCGACTCCCTATTATGGCAAAGTGCCAGATAATCCGAAATGGATTCCATGTATATCAACCAGTTTGGATACTAGTTGATGTACCACAAGGTATTGTGTCTATTGGTACTTTATGAGTCTTCAAGGAAGACGTACATGGATGGCAACATACCAACGTACAAAGCTAGGCTTGTAGCGGAAAGGTATCGTTATCAACATTGTGTTGGTTACGATTCAACCTTTTACCTGTTGCCATGGTAAATCCATTTGGATAATGCTTGTTATTCGATCCATGTTTGGATTGAAGCAAGCATTAGGTTCTTGGAACTATCGTTTTGATATAATCATAATGATTTATGATTTAATTCAAAACGAAAAGATTCTTGTGTATATAAGGGGTTAGTGGGAGCGCACTGACAGTGGTTGTCCTATAAATAATGATAATAATATAAGTCATTTCATGGAAATGATATATCCCCATAAAATAGCTATCGGTGAAAGCTTAGCTTTTCGAAATACTCTCATAGAAACCGTACATTGAAAAATGTACGAGACTTGGTGTTTCATACGCTTTGAGCATATGGATTCACAAACAGGCCAATCCGAGTGATAGTCACTGGATTGATGTTAAGAACATCCATTAGTATTTTAGAGAACTAAGGATGCTGTCTTAGTCTATGGAGAATGAGAACTTGAAGTGACTGGAATCACTGTAGCAAGTTTCCTATAACGATAAAGACGACTAAAAGTCACAACGGTACTATACAGTTTGAATAATGGTACAGTGAGCTGGAAATCTTCCAAGCAAGATACTGTTACCGAATAAACAACAAATGCGGGTTAATTGCAGCAGCTGAAGCAGCAATAGAAGCCATCTGGGTCAATAACAAATCTAATTAGATTAGATATAGTTCTGTTAGCGGCTGAGCTAGGCGTCAGCACGGGCTAAAGAATTAATGGTTTCATCAACGATCCAGATAAATACTTCGATATTCATCTGATTCGTTCGGATCATACATCGTGGCGATGTGATGATCGAATAAATCGCATCAGACGATAATCATGGAAATCCGCTGACGAAAGAATTTCTCAGCAATTTGAGCCAACCGTATATAGTTCGGGTGTCAGAGACTCGAGTGACTGGCTATAAGCCAAGTGGGAGATTGTTGGACAATTATGAACCATAGCGTCACTATTTGTACAGATCACGGTGTTGTTGTACAAATTAACTATGTGACAAAGGAGATTGCACTCTTATCATTTGTGATTAGATCACCTAGATATATAAATGATGAGAGGTCCCTATGATTTGTTCCTGGACAGAGAATGATATGAGACAGTATCAGTCCACGAAGGATAAATCATTAAATATCCCTAGTCAGAGTATTATCGAGATTGGACATCGATAAATACGTAAAAGACTAGTATTACACTTGTGCGCGTTTGTGAGGGCACAACGACATAGTTCTCATATATTTGGGTATAGGATACTCATGCAAGTGTAATAGGAGGTTGTGTTTTACCGATGGTACGGGAAACAGCTTCGCTCTGGATAAACCCCCCGCGGAATCCCATTGGTAGTATGACTATGTGTCTATGGGAGTCTGCAATCAGGGTAGGTGTATTTGGTCTTAACCTGAGACTTGCACCACTAATACATACGACAATCAATATACTTTAGTTGAGGTAGTCCAGGGTTTTAACCGGTTCTGTGTACGCCGATGCTGGGTATATTGAGAATCGTAGTGTGTTGGGTGTGATGTCAAGACGGAAGTGTCACTCCAGTCATATGGAGATGATGGTCACGTAGGATACGGAACTCGTTCTCTTAAATGCTCGAGCTATCGGGATATTATGACTAGGTCATGTATATCCGATTACAGAGACTAGTTACCAGACATCCGATATGTGTTTCGTACGGGGCAGACACAATTCCAGCCCCAGGCCTAGCACGTGAACATCCGATACTGGACAAAAATACGCAATACTTCGGTATACTACGCTTGATATAGATCGCTTATTCCTGTAAGCATGTTTCTGGAGAATTGGGTACGCATGGCGCTTTGCTAGAAGCCAACCTTGTCTTGTGAATCGGGTAAACGTAGTACGAGGTACTTACGTGTTCGGATAGTCCGACGACCGATTTACTGCCAACATATCTGGAGATCTCATGGGTCGCTTCCCGAAGATTCAACGATGATGTATGACTCGCACTTTAATTAATCTGGGATTAATTAGAAGAGAGAGATAAAATTAATCTGGGATTAATTACGGAGATATTTTATCTGGGATAAAATACTAATTAAAGAGAGAGAGAACGATTAATTTGGAATTAATCGATAAAATAATATATTCGATATATTATACGAAATTGGATTTCGACGCGGAATTAAAATTAGATTTTAATTCAGGCGAACGAATTAATTTAGAATTAATTCGTTAGCGACGTGAATAGTGATTTCGCTAGGCGTAATCATTTAATTACGACGCGACTGAAAATTCGTTAATTTGGAATTAGCAAACCCGAGCCCGAGAGTGATTGCGAGCGCATTCGCATTTCGAATTCGAGCGCGGCACGCAAGTCACATCAAGCGTCAAATCGCTAGTCGCATCAATCGTCAAATCGCTAGCGTGTTGGGCAGAGGTTGTCTTTGGGTGCGTGGGGCTTGGGGTTGATGCGTGAATGTGGCGAAGGGCTGGCTTTGGCAGTGGTATTTGATTTTATTCTTTGTGAATGTGTGCGGCAGTTTGTGGTGTTAAAGGCTTTGATGTGCGTGTGTTTATTAGCTCAGGTTTTTTGACGTGTCAAAGGGGGCTGCTTTGTTTGTGTTTAGGGCATTCGGTCAGTGAGGGTTGTTTAAAGAAAGAGAGAGAGGACTTTAGGTGTGTTGCCGTGAGTAAGGAAAAAGAGAGAGAGGTTGGGCGTGAATGACTAGGTAATTTTTGTGTGAATGTTGTGAGATTCAGCCAGATCTTTAAGGTTATGTTTTTAGTTCTTTTTATATGGGAGGGTTGTGTTTTATCCTTGTTTGGGTAGGAATAGGATTTGTGTGTTTAATTGGGAGATATTTTTTTTATTAAAATGTGATAGGGAAATCTTTTAATTATGGGAATTGACTTGATTTGTTCTTTTTAGTTAAGGATATGATTTATTTTAATTAGGCAAGGGATCCATGGGATTTATTTAAATTGGTAGGTGATTTAATTAAATTAGGAATGTTTTTTATTTAAATTAGGAATTTAATTTAATTAGATTTTAATTTAATTTCAAGTTTAATTTAATTGGTGAATGTGATTTAATTTAATTTAATTTTATTGGTTTTAATTTAACTAGTGACATGTATTTTAATGTTTTAATTATTTAATTTGTGAGTTAATGGGTTTGGTGTGTTTGAAAACAGAGGTCCAACAAGCGAACCCGAAGCGAAACAAGCGAGTTAAATCTGACAAAATGCTAATTTCCAACTTTACCCTTCCAACGTCTGTTTCCCGCGCCTTTCACAACTAAAGAGGTAGTGTCTCCATACGAGACTCATCATCGGGCTGATATGCAAAATGCAGTGCCTACACTAACCCTAGCCTCTATCTTCTTCTTCTCCATTCTCTCTCAAATGTTGAGAAAATCCAAAAGAAAGAACAAGAAAAAATTAAAAACAAAAACCAAGTGTGATTCAATCTCTAAAACGTTTAGGGATTATTTTATGAGTCTAGCCCACACTAGTTTCTGTTGGTAACGAGATATAGCTCGGAAGACTTTGTGGTGTTGAACCAAAACTCATTCTCTCCATCTTTTCTTGACTCTCGGCAGTAAGCATTATTTTTACTCATTGCCGCCCCTTATTTAGTAAAACGGGACTCGGTTTAGTTTCGTTTTAATCCAGAATTTTTGGGGAACAAATAGTTGTGTTTTGGGCTATGTTGGGGATGTTTTCAAGTGATAAATCAGAACTGAAACACAGCCATTGTCCACGCATTTCAGGGGTTGTTTCGGTATTGCGTTGGACGCTAATCAGGTCAAAAATAGTCCAGTTTTTGTGCTGCTATTCGGGGTTGTTCATTGACTGTTCCGGGGCTGTTTTGGGGCTGGAATTTTGTCTAAAACAGAAGCAAAATTTCAGTGGTGGTACTGGTTGCATTCGGCCACTCAAAGGGAAGGCCAGAAATTTTTTTCAAGTATGATCTGTGTGCCTAAGGCGTTTCTGCTACACAAGGAAAGTGTTTCCTACAATTGGCATCTATAGCAAGGTTGAAATTGTTCTTAACCCTTCTATTTTTCATTTAAAGTTACTGTTTTTAATATATTTATATGAGTTATAAATATTGATATGCATATTTAGATGAGTAGGCATAAAATAATATTCATATGATGAATGGTTATTGTTTTTCATGTGATGAATGGATTCCGCATTGGTCGTAAATTTTTTCGGTTATTATTTTTATGTTGGTTTTGATTTTGGGATGTAAGGTCATAAGGTCATTGTTTACAAATGTTGTAATTTTGATTTTCCAATGTAAAATTTCAATTGTTGTAATTTGGAGTACCGAAATCGCAAAAGGAGCCAATACCACCTTGAAGCATGATTTGAAGACCAATGGATGCATTGGGAATTTTTTGTACTAATTAGATTAGTATAGGAAAAATAAGAGTCTGGTCAATACAAAATATTTTTTTTATGTTATATTTATGTTTATTTCGAAATTTTTGAATAACATGTCATATAGCTTAGGGTGCCTATCTTGCATTTCACATGCCATAACATGTTTTGCATACATTATCATTATAGACATGAAATATGATTTTATTTTTTTCAAAATATTTAAATAATAATATGATATGCATGGAAAATAATTAATTGGATTAATTGATTTTAAGGTTTAAATTTGAATTCTAATATATTGGGCTTAATAAGTGCAACATAAATTCTGTTGGTATATAGGATGGAAATCTGGATATAAATTCCATAGCCGAATCCGAATGGACGGTAATGTGGTCTGCACTCGGGATACAATTCCACGTACCATTGGATTTTATGACGCACTTAGACTAATTAAATGGTTTAATTTAAATCTTGACCATTTTAGGATTCTAAAATATTAAACCAATTAGTGTTCTAGTATTTTAAAAGTTAAAATATAATAGGTCACTAATAATACTCTTATTAAATTAGTTTAATTGAGTAATACAATTAGTAGAGACTAATGGAAATTAGTGATACAAATTTTAAGAGTTAAAATTGGTTAGGTCACTAATGGTGTACTAGTGTAAATAAGAGTTATGATTTAGCTGCCATAAATTTATTCACACTAGTTAAATTAAAATATTAGATACTTTATAAATAGAAACCTTAAACTCAAAATAGTGAGTGGGAGATGGATATACGACAGTATATCCTGCGATCTCCGTTGTTAGTCCGAAAACGTGAGATTCAAAAGGCGCCTCGAGACGGATTTATTTTCGTCCCCCTACGGATGGTGTCTATTTTGGGTTAATATCAAGTTTGAATTCCGAGAGGATAGAGGTTCTAGATGTATCTAGTGAACTGACCTACCCCACGACGGCACTTTACTAGTTAAGTCCAAGGTCCCGAAATCGGGTCACACTCACAAAGGAATGATTAATTGTTAATCTAAATTCCTTGATAGAATCAAACAGTAGTTGGTTAATATAGGAATAAGAGTTATTCCCGCATATATTAATCAATTGAGATTGACTCGATCTATCATGCAAAGACATGACCTACCCTACGGCGGCACTTATTTATGGGATGATAGATTTCCATGGCATAGTAATTCTCTTACGTTTATAATTCGTTATTCATGCATCATGTTTAATTTTATGCCAAAATTGATTGATAATTTTAATATGCGATGAATGAATGTTAAATGCATGTTTATTTTTTTCAGCCATGTTTCTCCGATTATTTCCATACTCTCAAATGAAAAATTAACGGGAGAAAACTATATTAAGTGGAAAAGTAACATGAACGCTATCTTGGTCTGTGAAGACCTAAAGTTTATCCTGACTAAGGAATGTCCTCCCGAGCCGGCCAGAAATGCTGGCCAAGCTGTGTGCGATGCCTACCAAAAATGGGTCGCAGCTAATGAGAAATCATGCTGCTACTTGTTGGCAGAGATGTCTGAGGTTCTTGCTATAAAGAATGAACCTATGGCTTCAGCATCTCAGATGATGGAGTCATTGCAGGGCATGTTTGGGTAGCCTTCAAAGCGTCAACGTAATGAGGCTATGGTCTTAGCGATGACTGCTAGGATGAAGGATGGGACATCAGTCCGAGAGCATGTCTTAAGGATGATGACATATCTCAACACTGCCGAAACCCATAGTGCTCGTATTGATGAGCGTAGTCAAGTGACCATGATTATAGAAACTCTTTCGAAGATTTTCCTGCAGTTTAAAAGCAACTATGTTATGAAAAAGTTGACTTTTACATTGACCCAGCTGCTTAATGAGCTCAGCCACTACGAGTCCATGCTTGTGGATCCTCGTAAGACTGGTGCTGAGGCAAATATTGCCGAGTCTTCTCAATCTGCAAAGATGAAGAAGAAAGGAACTGGGAAGGCTAATGCTAAGCCCATGAAGAAGAAGAACAAGAAAGGCTCCAAGTATGCCAAGCCCAAGGGAAAGTGTTTCCACTGCAACAAGAACGGGCATTAGAAAATGAATTGTCCTAAATACCTTGCTGAGCTGAAGGCAAATAAGGCTACAGGTAAATATGATTTACTTGTTATCGAATCTCTATTAGTGGAGGATGATAAATCCGCTTGGATTGTTGATTCTGGAGCAACTAATCATGTTTGTTCTTCTTTGCAACTACTTGACTCATAGAGGGACCTGATGGGGTTTTATGTCGGAATACCGGTAACGCAGCGGAATAGTGGAAAATAAAAATTTTCTGATTTCAAAATTTTTCTCGGATCAATTAAATAAATTTATTTATTTAATTATCCAATTATCAAATTCTGAAAAAATACACAAGAGATCAAATTTATTGGTAATTACCGAATTGCCCCAAAACTTTGTAAATTGATTATTTTAGCCTAAAAATTATCAATATAATTTTGGATGATTCTAAATCATTCCTAAAATATTTTTTAACACATATAATGCATCAAAATCAGATTTCACAAAAATCCCCAATTTTTGAGTAATTGCCGTGAGCACCCCCAATTTTCAAGTAATTGTATTTTGGTCCCTTTTGTTCAAAACATGCCAAGATCAAATCCAATCAACCCAAAAATTTACATGCATCATATTCATACCATAATACATCACATATATGAAAATCCTCAAATTGATAGTGGGTTATGAACCCTAATTTTTCAATTTCATCAAATTATCCAATTTCACCAAATTTACAAAATCCAACACTTTAATCCATTCAATACTTCACCAATATAGCCTCACCACTTTGAAACAAGTCTAGAACAATTCTAGATCACCAAGGAGTGGCTTACCAACTCTAGAATGGCAACTTGATTTTCCAAAAAATCAAAAGTAAAGCTTTGAAACCATTTCAAGCTTACTTACATGCATCAATCTTTCATCAAAGTTCACAACCAAAATAAACACAAACCATAAGAAGAGAGACAACACCAAAGCAACACAAAAGGATGCTAAGCATTTTAGAAACAATTCTCATGTTGAAGACTGTAGACAACAGAAATCGGCGACGTTGTTCCGGGCTCGCGGCCTAGTTGGGAGTACGGAATAGCCCGCGGGGGAACTAAACCGGAGAAATAACATGGAGTCACCACCCAGTGTGAACTGGGAAAATGTGATTTAAGGCCGCACTCACCCCTCGCAAGGGAAGACCTCAAACCATTGGGTTCGGAATGGTCCCTTACTTATGCCACTTGTAATGATGTGATTTGTGCAATATCTTAACCGAATCTACGCAACATGCTCAAGAACAACCTATATCTAGTTCATGTTCATAAAGACAAATCCTATGTCTAAGTTTGCATGCTTGAAAAGTAAGTTATCACCACGGCAAACACACAATAACACACGGCAATCCCATGAACATGCTCCAATTATATAATGCGGAAAACAAGTAACAATATAAACATAATGCAAATTCCAAATGCAAAACAAATAACTAATCATGCTTAAAAATAAATAACTAAATAACATACTAGACTAAATCATGCTTACAAAAATAAATAACGTACTAGCAACCTAATCATGCTCAAATACATGGTTGGATGAAACGAAATACGTGTGTCTCTCAAGTAGTACGTGGCGTTGTATCCCGAGTGCAAACCGCACTACCGTCTATTCGGATTCGGCTACGGAATTTACGTCTGAGTTTCCATCCAATATACCACAAAAGAGAACACGCATTCCGTTCATCCGAAATTCACATCATGCCTCAACAAATGACTCTCATGCGATAATATATTAAAATAAATAAAAGAAACGAAAGATAATAAGTAAAAAGGGTGCCCTCAGGTCTAACCTCTTTTGTCGTCTCTCGAAAGCGCGTTACACGGCCGTCGGAAGGGAGAATGCTCTGCAACTTTTCTGGTTCACTAATCCAACATTTTTCCTCGCTGTTTCGCTGTCTGGGCTGCTGTTTTCACTCCGTTTCACTGCTGTTTTGTTGTATTTTCTGGTCACTGTTTTTGGTAATAAGGGGACTGTTTGGTGGGTTATTTGGACTGGTTTGGGCCTGTGGTTTTTGGACTGTTTTTAGTGCAGTTTTAGGGCTGTTTGGGGGTTAATGTGCGGCTGAACTGGGCTGGCAGTGAGGGTTAATGTGCGAAGGCTTGTGTAGTTTGCGAGAGGGCTGCGAGTGGTGTATAGGCGTGAGGGCTGAGGCTGTTTTGAGAGGGCTTTATGTGCGTGTTGGAGGGGCTGTGAAGGTGTTGATGAGAGGTCTGATTTGGATGAGTGAATCCGTGAATTGAAGGCTGGTCAGGGGGCTGTTATTAACGTGTGAATGAAGGATGGTCAGAGGGCTTATTCATGCGTTGATTTAGAGGGGGGAAAGTGGCTTGTGTGGTCAAGGGGATTTTAGCGTGAGTGATTTTTAGGTCAAAGGGCTAGGCGTGAATGCTTCGTGTGAGTGTGAGGAGGGTTTAGTGTCTGGCTCATGGCCTGCTTGAGGGTCGAGTGGGTATGTGGCTAGGTGGCTTACGTTAAGAGGCAGTTGATTTGTGCGTGAAGAGGTGGGAGTTGTTACGTGAAGTTGAGTGGCTGGTTGCTTGATTTTGAGGGAAGGCAGTTTTGAGTGAGTAGGAATAGGTTTAGAATATTATGGTTAATTTCATGAGAATGAGCCAGCGTTGAATGTGTTGGTTAAGAGTTTTTTTTATAGGCCAAGGGAGGGGGTTTACCTTGTTGGAGAATGAATAGAATTTGTGTATTAATTGGGAGATATTTTTAATTATTATGTGATAGGGAAAATCTTTAATTAGGGGAATTGATTTGATTTGTTCTTTTTAATTAAGGATATGATTTATTTAAATTGGTAGGTGATTTAATTAAATTAGGAATGTGATTTATTTTAATTATGAATGTTATTTATGGAATTTAATTTGAATCTTTTAATTTGGGAAAGGAATTTAATTTGTGACATGTGTTTTAATTTAATTTAATTGGAGTTTAATTTAATTGGTTTTAATTTTAATTTCAATTTAATTGGTTTTAATTTGTGACATGTGTTTTAAATGTTTTAATTATTTGGATGTGATTTAATGGGCTTGGTGTGTGACTTACGGGGTTTTGGGCTAAGGGTGTGTTTTAAAACGGAGGTCCAACAAGCGAATCCGCAGCTACTCCAGTGAATTAAATCCAACAATGTGTCAATTCTTGACTCTTCCCTTCCGACGTCCGTTTCTCGCGGCTTCCACAATTAAAGAGGTAGTGTCTCCATACGAGACTCATCATCGGGACTTATATGCAAACATACAGTGCCTACAGTCGCCCCCACTTTGATGGGACTTGTGCAGTGTGTGACAATGACAATCCTATCAAAGTACGTGTAATGCATTTTTACTTACCTGGCTCGCCAGCTGCCACCTGACTTGCCTGCTGCTTCGAATTTATTTGATGATGTAGTAGATATGGTGGCGAGGCACCTCGACCTCTGGGCTTTGTTCCCGAACCACCGAATGGGAACTGTGATGATGGTGCAGTGGGCCCTCGACTCTGGGACGCATCCCGGAACTGCAACCGACAATGGGGGCACCTCGACCCAACACCGCTGTCAATAGGGACCTCGCCCTCGAACTGATGATGTAGTGGGCACCTCGACCCGGAACTACAACCGACAACGGGGGCACCTCGACCCAACACCGCTGACAATAGGGACCTCACCCTCGAACTGATGATGTAGTGGGCACCTCGACCCTGGGCACCTCGACCCGGAACTACAACCGACAACGGGGGCACCTCGACCTTGGGCACCTCGACCCAACACCTCTGACAATAGGGACCTCGCCCTCAAACTGATGATGTAATGGGCACCTCGACCCTGAGAACCTCGACCCGGAACTACAACCGACAACGGGGGCACCTCAACCCTGGGCACATCGACCCAATACCGCTGACAAAGTGGGCCTCGCCCTCAAACTGATGATGTAGTGGGTCCTCGACCCTGGGACACATCCCGGAACTACAACTGATGATGCATTGGGCTCTCGACCCTGGGACGCATCCCAATACCGCTGATAATTGGGGCCTCGCCCTCAAACCGATGATGTAGTGGGTCTTCGACCCTGAACTGGTACTGATGCGGGCCTCGCCCTCAACTGATACTGATGTGGGCCTCGCCCTAAACTGATACTGATGTGGGCTTCTCCCCAGACTGATACTGATGCGTGCCTCGCCCCCCAAACTCATACTGATATGGGCCTCACCCCCAGATTGATGCTGATGTGGGCCTCACCCCAGACTGATACTGATGCGGGCCTCGCCCCTAAACTCATACTAATGTGGGCCTCGCCCCAGATTGATACTGATGTGGGCCTCGCCCCTAGACTGATATTGATGTGGGCCTCGCCCTAGACTGATATTGATATGGGCCTCGCCCCCAGACTGAAACTGATGTGGGCCTCGCCCCAAACTGATATGGGCCTCACCCCAAACGGATACTAATGTGGGCCTCGCCCCCAGATTGGTGCTGATGTGGGCCTCGCCACCAGACTGATACTGATGTGGGCCTCGCCCCCAGACTGAAACAGATGTGGGCCTCGCCCCCAGACTGAAACTGATGTGGGCCTCGCCCCAAACTGATATGGGTCTCGCCCTAAACTGATACTAATATGGGTCTTGCCCCAAACTGATGTAGGCCTCGCCCCAAAGATGATACCGATGTGGGCCTCGCCCTTGAACTGATACTGACGTGGGCTTCGCCCCCAAGCTGATATTGATGTTGATATGGGCCTCGACCCTGGGACTCATCCCTACAACTGATACTAACATGGGCCTCGACCCTGGGACTCATCCTCAAAACTGATACTAATGATGCGGGCTTCAACCCTGGGATTCATCCCCAAAACTTATGCTGATGTGGGCCTCGACCCTGGGACTCATCCCCGAAACTGATACCGATGTGGGCCTCAACCCTAAAATGATACTGATGTGGGCCTCGCCCCTGAACTGATACTGATGTGGGCCTCGCCCCCAATTGATACTGATATGGGCCTCACCCCCATGCTGATACTGATATGATGGTTCATTCATGAGCCGTGTTGTGAGGTGGTCCATTCCCGAACTGTGCTGAATGTGGGCTTTATTCCCTGGGCTTCATCCCTAAAACTGCTGATGTGGGCCTCGACCCTGGGACTTATCCCCAAAACTGATACTGACGTATGCCTCAACACTGGGATTCATTCCCGAAACTGCTGAAAAAGTGGGCCTCGACCTTGGGATCCATTCCTGAAGCTGCTGGTAAGGTGGGCCTCGGCCCTGGGATTCATTCCCCTGGGATTCATTCCCGGATTCATTCCAAAACTCTGACGATGTGGGCCTCGACCCTGGGATTCATTCCAAATTCTGACAACCTGGATTCATTCCAAATTCTGACGACGTGGGCCTCGGCCCTGGGATTCATTCCCGAAACTCTGACGATGTGGGCCTCGACCCTGGGATTCATTCCCCAAACTGCTGATAGTGTGGGCCTTAGCCCTGGGATTCATTCCCGAAACTGCTGATAAGGTGGGCCTCGACCCTGGGATTCATTCCCGGATTCATTCCAAAACTCTGGCGATGTGGGCCTCGACCCTAGGATTCATTCCTCTGGGATTCATTCTCGAAACTGATACTGGCGTGGGCCTCAACCCTGGGATTCATCCCCGAAACTAATACTGATTCATTTCTTAAACTGACTGTACTGTTGCTGCTTCTGATTGGCTTGACTCCACCATTTTCTCTTCTTCTTCTTTGAAACATGTGAATACAAAACGAAATAAACACAAAAAGAATGCAAAATACGTCACGTGTATGCATGCATGCATGAATGAATTTCCTATTCCGTTGGGTTAGGTCTTCCGCAAGTTCTCCAGGTGATTGCTCAGTCTTCTCTCTGGTTTCATGACTCAATATCTTGTTATGTCCCTGATTCGCGATGTGGGAGACTGGTCGCCCCCAGTCTTGGTTTACCTTTCTACTCTCCGCTATTTGTACTTGGTCAAGATGAACCACATGGTGGGGCCTTCCATATCATCATGTTATATCACATGCTATGAAATAGTCCAAATAGCTACACATATTATCGTCCTCAAAGAATGCCCAGTATTGAAACCAGAGAACCTTCAAAACATTCAATGCAACTCAAATCCAAGTCTTTGAATAAATGATCTAAGCCAGACTCAAGGTGTGTGTGTGCAAAGGTTCCTTCGCAGATTCATCCCCAGGTAAGCCAACTCAATGATTTCGTCAAAAATCGGGATCGATGGGTCAAACCAACCTAGATGTCTCAATTATGCCTGCAGTTGCTTTTCTGTGCTCAATGTGGTATGGTTTTTTTTTTCTCTCTTTTGTCTCTTTCTTTTTTTTTCTTTTCATTTTGAACTTCTTTTTTCTTTTCTTTTCTTTTTCTCTCTTTTTTTTCTTTCTCTTTTTTTTTCAACACACCTACCCTTTAAGGTAGCATTTCTCCTCATGGTGGTCCTAATACTTGCCCATGGGTAGCTTCACGCTTATCGGTTATAGGTGGTTCAATTCTTTTCTTTATAGACTTTTCTTTCATTTTCAACCATACCACACATCATAACATAAGCAAATCAAGATAGACATCTAAGCAAACGGTCATTCACCAACCTACAATTTCTTCAACTAGTCACTTTGCTAACTACTCAGGTTTTCACTGCTAAGACCCTATAGTGAAGTGCTTACGAGTCTAACATAGATCAATCACTCAAAGTATCAGATAAAAGCACATCAAGAGTTTATCGTTTCTAAGGTTTCACCTTAAAGCAATCAATTTCATCATCGGACTTATGTCTAACTATCAATGACTAAAAACAAATTTTTTTTTCTTTTTTTTTCTTTTTTTTTCTATGTTCTTTTTGTTTTATTCTTTTTCTTTTTTTTTTTGAAGACCCCCCGATGGCCTTTCTATCCTTGCCGTAAAATTTTCTGTTTCTCGACTTCTTTTTTCCCGATGTCAATGTTTGCTAAACTCTTTTTTGACAAGTCTTCTTTTTCCTAACCGACCGGATATCTATGATGGCTTTTAAGACACAGGGGTTAACATGATGCATGTATGCATGAGATGCATGAGATGCGTGCGATGCATGTAATATATAAGCTCATAAGAATTTTACACTAGTTGGCCCATCATCATTTTAAAAACTTTTGGCCCGATTGCCATAAAGCACAGACTCGTCCCAGTTTAAATGGCCCAACAAGCTCATACCTCATGACAACAAGTCCAACTGAATCCAAATGACAATGGTCCAAAACATAAAGGAATAGTCTCTACTGATCCTACAACTATAGTTCATAAGCGGGTTTACAGGGGTATAGACAAAAGCTCCCGTCGATGAAGGATTGCCCACAACTAGGTCTCCCCACTCAAGGGTCTGAGCGACCAAGTGAGCGCACCTTTTTTATACCCAAAGGTACGTACCAACGAGTTATGGTATGACTGACTGTCAAATGGATTTCCCGTTGTAGATTCCCCAGAGGGAGGGTGGAGCGAGGCTCTCTTAAGTACCCAAGCCCCTTAGGCTCTTATCGCTTGGTGACAGGAATAAAGAACGAGTCCTCCAAATTAGTCCATCACGGTAGGCTACTAGTACATGATTATCTAGGTGCCTTCACAGCTTTTCCTCATAGAAAGGTAGTGAATGAAGGAAGACACCAAACCATTACCTAGCCTTAAAAGTGCCTTTGATTAAACCTCTTTCAACCTACGGTAGACACAGTTAACTAAAGCACAAATTACAATCACTACAAGACATTATTTCGAGGCCAATTCTCTATCCCCAGCTTACAAAAATAAGATTTTTCCAAGCTTTCTTCTTTAGGCCTTCAAGCTTTTCTCTCATCTTCTTTTATGTTTTATTTGGTATCTAATGAACTTATCTAACCCTAAAAGATGAAACAAAATAATATATACCTTCACCAAAAAGCCCTTGGCCGAAAATTAGGTATATAAAATATCTAGATATTATTTTGTTTCATTTAAAGTTACTTTAATCAACTTGCAAATTTTATCATTACACATTTAATGAAAATTCATAAGTCAACAAAAGCAACTTAAAAAATATAACAATTATATTTATAAAAGGGTGTTGGCCGAATTTCACATTTTGTAAAGGAAAAGATATTTTCATTTTAAACAATTTAATCAAATATCAAAAGAAGTCAAAATCATTTTGACAACTTTTTCCTTTAATGTAAAGTCAAACAATTACACTTATAATCATTTCTTAACTTTATCATTTGGTGAGATATTTATATTTTAATTATATTAATCATTTAATAATTAATTAATTAAATAATTAAATACAAATATCTCAAATATATGTATTATATTTACTTTAAATATCTCAAATACATATATTAATGATATATATCAAATCCCTTTATTTGACAATTTATTAATGTGTATTTAATAATATCATATATTAAATACAAATACACATTAATTAGGAAATGACGGTTCGGCCCGTTTGCATGCATCTTTCGTTTAACGTTTAAACGATTTAAAAATAATCACCATTATTCATAAAAGTTGCTATAGTGCTCTACGAGTATATTTCATTAGTGAGACTCTCTAGATTCATATATATCTGTCACAAAATCTAATTTCGTGTCCATAACTTACCCACCCGTAAATTATGACGACCACGGATAAACTAGCTGAATCACACAGGTCGAGGTCATTGCATACGTATAATTCATCCATCACAGGTATCCGGATAATCCCAGAGATATAGATGTAAACGTCAAATCTCTATAGGTATTATCCCGTTGATGATTCTATTAGTAATCTATAAATAACATTCAAAGCTCAATTCCGAAGTATAATATGGCCATAGATTTAACCGATTGCTAATCACATATGGACTACATGTGTTCTGTACACAGAACTAACGGATCCTATCTTGACACACACAGGATATCTTGAGGATTGGTCCACACCCAACGAACAGGCGGAGGTCTGATCTAAATAGATCGGTGACGTGACTATCATCTAAGTGTGGAGGATGTCTCATACATCCACAGTGGTATCTCAAGTTGAATTCCACTATGCTACTCAACCCGAGAAGATTCTTATTGACATTGGTGTACCATCCATTAAGAATCTTCGGTGAGTCGTTCAATGTTTATCCACTATAAACACCTACACGTCTATATGATTCTCCCCAGACTCATGGTTCATTGGGATAAACCATCAGACCAAGTCTCGATATACGATATGTACTAGTCTCAACGAATTTGACTAACCGACCCGTGTTAGTAAATCTTGACCTAGAACTATATTTGATAATATATATTTAGCAATGACACTTCCCAATGTCAATTACAAACTACCTTTGTAACTGTGTACTGCATTATATATTATCGGGCCTTTGTCTAATATATACATATCATTAAACCACATTTAGTTTCAATCTAATCGTAATCAGATCGAATACGTATATAAAAACAAGAGGTGCAACCATAAATAAGTAATATTATGGAAAAATGAATTGATCGTATTCATGAATCAGACATAAATACGGTCCGGATTGGCGCTCTGAAAGCTTAATCAAGTTCAAAACTTGATCGTAGTAAGCTATGGACAATATTAGATCTATGGTTCAATGGTGAACTTCGAGAATCGATATCAAATATCGTTTCCATTATAAGTTATAGGATAATTTTCTTCGGTAAGAAAACAACAGAACCATTAAGTATCAAATACTCGTAAATAATTATGATATCCTATTAGACTTATATAGAAGATGTACAATGGTTGTTTTATCTTATTTGTTACGTAGTTCCATTTATAATTTATCATTCTTACATTTGACTTCAATAAGTCAAGTCTTTTCTACAATTGTTAACATCTGATGTTACACACCAAGTAATAAAATGATTTTATTACTTAGGATCGTAGGAAATATATTATATCAAATAGAATACAATATTCTATTAAACAGAATAAATAATAAATTTTTACTTATACCTCCGAGGTGTAAGTAATTTTCATTATATAACTATTATATAAAAGAAAGATTCAAATCTCAAACCGTTCAAGATTCGGATTTTCTACCTATACATATCATATATGTAACTGTAGAAATTAATGGAACCTAAATTAAGAAGATGAACTAGTGTTACTGGAGCATATCCTCAAGAGTATTGAAACTAATTCAGTAACATTCAATATCAAACGAATCAAATCATATAAGATTCGACTGCTCCCACTACTCAATTCCATCAAGATGGAATCGTGGAAGAATAAAATTGAATAAGAATCATATTCATTGAATAACCTTAGAACTAATTGCTTTAAATTCATATGTTTGATCGTATCAAAGACCTTTGAACAGTTCAAAGACATGTAATGAATTTTAAGGATAGATTTCTCAAAAAACTTCAGATTGAATATATTTGAACAAGTCAAAAATGTTCAATCTACGTTTCATCAGAACAGATTGAAAGTTCTTGATACTTTCAAGACGTTCAATATGTGTTCCTTCATAAACACGTAACTAAGTTATGACAATTCATAAACTAAGTTACGAAGTAAAGAAAACTACCTTAAGCAATTACAATTCATTCAACTACATACATATAATGTATCAGTTTAATAAATCTGGTGGTCTAATAACAAATCATTGGTTAAACAAGATTTTAATCCCCTTCCCGAATACAATATTCATTAAATGGATAAGGATATGTGGCGTGATCTCATATCAAACCATCATTTACCATACGGAATAAGCATCCAATGCTAAGTGATAAAATCTCATAAAGCACCGTTTTAAATTATTTACTTTTCCGAATAATTTTTCTTAATGTTTATCTCTACTTCAATGACACTACTAGTTATATTTAAAATATATAACAATTGTTTATAAAGAACAAGTAACTATCCAATAGTCGCAAGTTTCGATATCAAATATCAAAACAATCATTAACTAATATTTTAAATAACTAGACGGGAGATCTGATATCCAATACCTATAGTTATTGTATTGTGAAAATCGATATTTTCTATACACAACTATACGCATCTCCTTTCTTTAGCTTTACTATTTGCATTCAACTATTCACAACAATTGCAAATAACTGATTAGCAAATTGTGTCAGACACATTGCCTCTAAAGGTCATTAAAGCTAAGAAACGTCATTACTAGATAAACAAATACCTAATGGGGCTTTCTTAATGCCAGTCAAGAATCTCGAGACATGAGCTAATTCGTGTCAATTCTTACTGCATAAGAAACTATTCTCTCTACAGAATAATATCCTAAAAGGAATATTTATCTAGATTATCTATCATGACTTAGAAACTAAGTCATTAACCATCTTGATTTTTTAAGAAAAACGGAACAACAGTTCCCGATGGTTTAGACCAATCTAAAAATATCATAGTCTAATAGTATCTAGAACCTATTCTAGAATGAATGCAACCAAGAGTCAAGTCAGATAACATATCATAATATGTGTGCAGTAAATAAAAGTTCAATTCTATATAAACAATAGAATAAGGAAAACAAACAAGCGGCAATTTCCATAATAATACACACTGCCTAAGTTATGGAATTTTTAAACTTAGCAGTGCCTCCCATTATTTTATGTAATACCTTAATCCCCAATGGAAAAAGAGAATTCAATAATTAAATCGAATTCCATAATGGGAAGTGGACCACATGAATATATTTCGACTCACAGCTGAGGCACGGTCTCGCCTACGTATATTCACAGGTAGACAATTCATTGTCAATCACACTCGTTGTGACTCCTGGGTTTTCGGTCCTGGTCGTTACTCATTGTCACTGCTAGGGCAGGTCCATAAGGAGACGTACCAAGGTTAAACTCGTCAATGATAAACTCAAGCTACTTGCGTAATCTTGACAGCTAGGGCACGTTCAGGATTGCGCTTTCGCTTGAATTTATCTAGTATCTTATATACATCCGGCATAAATAAATCTCTATCAGCTACACCCTCACAGGAGAGGCACGGTCTCAGATGTAGTCACAGAAAAATATTCATAAACTGTATTGACAAGACGGACCATGTAATATGCATCAAATACATAAATTACATAAAACCTTATTATTTAGGGATTTTTCGTAAAAGATTCTTTTAATTTATTTAATCAAATTAAATAAATACATGCATGCAACGAGTAAAGAATAAATTAAACATTAAATTTAAAAGGCATAATCATATTAGGGTGGCCAGAATCAGACTCGCTCTGATATCATTTCTGATGGGATTTTATGGCGGAATACCGGTAACACAGCAGAATATGGGAAAATCAAAATTTTTCGATTTCAAAATTTTTCTCGAATCAATTAAATAAACTTATTTACTTAATTATCTCATTATCAAATTCTGAAAAATTACACAAGTGATCAAATTTCTTGGTAATTACTGAATTGCCCCAAAACTTTGTAAATTGATTATTTTAGCTCAAAAATTATCAAATATAATTTTGGATGATTCTAAATCATTTCTAAAATATTTTTCAACACATCTAATGCATCAAAATCAGATTTCACTCAAATCCCCAATTTTTGAGTAATTGCCGTGAGCACCCCAAATTTTCAAGTAATTACATTTTGGTCCCTTTTGTTCAAAACATGCCAAGATCAAATCCAATCAACCCAAAAATTTACATGCATCATATTCATACCATAATACATCACATATATGAAAAGCCCAAAATTTTGAGTGGGTTATGAACCCTAATTTTTCAATTTCATCAAATTTTCCAATTTCACCAAATTTACAAAATCCAACACTTTAATCCATTCAATACTTCACCAATCTAGCCTCACCACTTTGAAACAAGTCTAGAAAAATTCTAGGTCACCAAGGAGTGGCTTACCAACTCTAGAATGTCAACTTGATTTTCCAAAAAATCAAAAGTAAAGCTTTGAAACCATTTCAAGCTTACTTACATGCTTCAATCTTTCATCAAAGTTCACAACCAAAATAAACACAAACCATAAGAAGAGAGACAACACCAAATCAACACAAAAGGATGCTAAGCATGTAATAAATAATTTTCATGTTGAAGACTTTGAAGAAAAACTTACAAAAACATGATTTTTCCAAGCTTTCTTCTTTAGGCCTTCAAGCTTTTCTCTCATCTTCTTTTATGTTTTATTTGGTATCTAATGAACTTCTCTAATCCTAAAAGATGAAACAAAATAATATATACCTTCACCATAAGCCCTTGGCCGAAAATTAGGTATATAAAATATCTAGATATTATTTTGTTTCATTTAAAGTTACTTTAATCAACTTGCAAATTTTATCATTACACATTTAATGAAAATTCATAAGTCAACAAAAGCAACTTAAAAAATATAACAATTATATTTATAAAAGGGTGTTGGCCGAATTTCACATTTTGTAAAGGAAAAAGATATTTTCATTTTAAACAATTTAATCAAATATCAAAAGAAGTCAAAATCATTTTGACAACCTTTTCCTTTAATGTAAAGTCAAACATTTACACTTATAATCATTTCTTAACTTTATCATTTGGTGAGATATTTATATTTTGATTATATTAATCATTTAACGATTAAACAATTAAATAATTAATTAAATACAAATATCTCAAATATATGTATTATATTTACTTTAAATATCTCAAATAATTATATTTATGATATATGTCAAATACCTTTATTTGACAATTTATTAATGTGTATTTAATAATATCATATATTAAATACAAATACACATTAATTAGGAAATGACGGTTCGGCCCGTTTGCATGCATCTTTCGTTTAATGTTTAAACGATTTGAAAATAATCACCATTATTCATAAAAGTTGCCCTAGTGCTCTACGAGTATATTTCATTAGTGAGACTCTCTAGATTCAGGTATATCTGTCACAAAATCTAATTTCGTGTCCATTATTTACCCACCCGTAAATTATGACGACCACGGATAAACTAGCTGAATCACATAGGTCGAGGTCATTGCATACGTATAATCCATTCGTCATAGGTATCCGGATAATCCCAGAGATATAGATGTAAATGTCAAATCTCTATAGATATTATCCCATCGACGATTCTATTAGCAATCTATAAATAACATTCGGAACTCAATTCCAAAGTATACTATGGCCATAGATTTAACTGATTGCTAATCACATATGGACTACCTATGCTCTGTACACAGAACTGACGGATCATATCTTGACACACACAGGATATCCTGAGGATCGGTCAACACCCAACGAACAGGCGGAGGTCTGATCTAAATAGATCGGTGATGTGACTGTCATCTAAGTGTAGAGGATGTCTCATACATCCACAGTGGTATCTCAAGTCGAATGACCACAATACTACTCAATCCGAGAAGATTCTTATTGACATTGGTGTACCATCCATTAAGAATCTTCGGTGAGTCGTTCAATGTTTATCCACTATAAACACCTACACGTCTATATGAGTCTCCCCAGACTCATCGTTTATTGGGATAAACCATCAGACCAGGTCTCGATATACAACATGTACTGGTCTCAACGGATTTGACTAACCGACCCGTGTTAGTAAATCTTGACCAGGAACTATATTTGATAATATATATTTAGCAGTGACACTTCCCAATGTCAATTACAAACTACCTTTATAACTGTGTACTGCATTATATATTATCGGGCCTTTGTCTAATATATACATATCACTAAACCACATTTAGTTTCAATCTAATCGTAATCAGATCGAATACGTATATAAAAATAAGAGGTGCAACCATAAATAAGTAATATTATGGGAAAATATATTGATCGTATTCATGAATCAGACATAAATACGGTCCGGATTGGCGCTCTGAGCACCAACCCCAACAGGACCTTGCTGAAGGTGACTACACCATGAGAGTCGGGACAGAGGATGCCGTTTCAGCAAGAGCAGTGGGAGTTTCCAGATTAAATTTTACAAATAATAGTTATTTAAATTTGAACAATGTGTTATTCATTCCTGGTTTTCGCAGGAATTTGATTTCTGTTTCTAAACTCTTGGATGATGGTTTTACAGTTTCTTTTAATAGCAATTTGGTTATTATTTGTAGAAATGGATTAACCATATGCACTGGAAACTCAGAAAATAACTTGTATATGTTAAGACCGTTAACACATAGGTCACTACTCAACGCTGAAATGTTTAAGGTTGAGAAACCTAAAACTAAATGGAAAAAGATTTCTAACGATGACATATATATGTGGCATCTTAGACTTGGTCATATCAGCCTTGACCGGATAGATAGGTTGATAAAGAACGGAGCTTTAAATCAGTTAAAGCTCATAACTTTACCAGTCTACGAATCCTGTTTAGAAGGAAAAATGACCAAGAGACCTTTGACTGGAAAAGGTATAAGAGCTAGTCATCCACTTGAGCTTATACATTCGGACGTTTACGGACCGATGAATGTAATAGCCCGAGGTGGTTATGAATACTTCATCACATTTATTGACGATTATGGGTATGTTTACCTAATACAGCACAAGTCAGATACTTTTGAAAAGTTCAAAGAGTATCGTGCTGAGGTTGAGAACCAGATAGGTAAAATGATCAAAACTCTTCGATCAGATCGTAGAGGAGAATCCTTGACAAATATTTCGAGGAATTCTTGGTTGATCATGGGATAGTATCCCAGCTCACAGCACTTGAAACACCACAGCAAAATGATATTGCAGAAAGGAGAAATCGGACCCTACTAGACATGATGAGATCTATGTTTAGTTATAGCTCACTACCTAGTTCGTTCTGGGATATGCATTACAAACTGCAATGCATATCCTTAATGTAGTTCCATCTAAGTCTATTCCCAAAAATCCTTTAGAGTTATAGAGTGGTCGTAAAACTAGTTTACGACAATTTCGTATATGGGGTGTCCAGCACAAATGCTGAAGAATAAGACTACAAAGTTGGAGCCACGTTATCAGGTCTGCCTATTTGTAGACTATCCTAAGAGACTATGGGTGGATTCTTCTATAGCCCTGAAGATAACAAAGTGTTTGTATCGACAAATACTACGTTTCTAGATGATGACTATATGAAGGAGTTCAAACCTTGAAGTAAAGTGTTACTCGAGGAGTTACTTGCTGGTTCGACTAGCACACTATCATCAACGACAATTGACAAATATATAGCACCTTCAACATTTGAGCGTCAGATGCAAGTTCTTCAGAATGATATACCACCTAAACGTAGTGGGAGGGTTGTACGACAACCTGATCACTATCTAGGAGTTGAAGAGGCACAAGTTGTCACGTCCAGCGATGGGATATATGATCCATTGACCTATCGTAGTACAATGGATGATTCTGATAAAGAGGAATGACTCAAAGCCATGAACCTAGAGATGGAGTCTATGTACTCCAACTCAGTCTGGGAACTTGTAGACCAACCTGATAGGGTAAAACCTATAGGTTGCAAGTTGATCTATAAGAGAAATAGGGGAGCAGATGGGAAGGTACATACCTTCAAGGCTAGGATAGTGGCCAAGGGTTATACCCAGAAAGAGGGAGTTGACTATGAGGAAACTTTCTCGCAAGTAGCCATGCTCAAATCCATCTGCACTCTTTTGTCCATTGTCACATATTATGACTATGAGATTTGGCAAATGGATGTCAATACTGCATTCTTGAATGGCAATCTTGATAAGTGTATCTATATGGTACAACCAGAGGGTTTCATAGCCCAATGTCAAGAGCAAAAGGTTTTCAAGCTACAAAGGTCCATTTATGGACTCAAGCAGACATCTCGATCTTGGAATATAAGATTTGATACCACGATCAAGTCTTATGAATTTAAGCAGAATGTTGATGAGCTTTGTGTATACAAGCGCGTCATTGACATGAATGTGGTTTTTTCTTATTTTATACGTCGATGATATTTTACTCATTGGGAATGATGTAAAGATATTATCGGATGTGAAAACCTGGCTAGCTAACCAATTCCAAATGAAAGATTTGGGAGAGGCCAGTTATGTTCTTGGGATTCAGATACTTCGGGATCGTAAGAAACGTCTGTTAGCTATGTCTTAGGCATCCTATATCGACAAGATCCTTGTGTGATTTGGGATGCAGAATTCCAAGAAAGGCAATTTTCCTTATCGACATGAAATTCACTTGTCAAATGAACAGTCTCCTAAGACACCTCAAGATGTTGAGGAAATGAGACATATCTCATATGCTTCAGCAGTTGGTAGTCTCATGTATGCTATGTTATGCACGAGACCAGACATTTGTTTTACAGTGGGAGTAGTCTGTAGGTTTCAGTCTAACCCAGGATTGGATCATTGGGTGGTTGTGAAACATATTCTCAAGTATCTTAAGAGAACGAGAGATTATATACTTGTATATTTTGGTGAGGATATGATCCTAAGGGCATATACGGACTTTGATTTTCATACGGATGTCGATTCTAGGAAATCAACATCTGGATCAGTGTTTACCCTAGGTGATGGGGCTATAGTTTGGCAGAGTATAAAGCAATCTTGCATTGCTGACTCCACCATGGAGGCTGAGTTTTTAGCAGCTTGTGAAACAGCTAAGGAATCAGCCTGGCTCCATAAATTCTTGGGAGATCTAGAAGTTGTTCCAGATATGGATAAACCACTCACACTTTATTGAGATAATAGTGGTGTAGTGGCAAATTCAAAAGAACCAAGAAGCCACAAGAGGAGAAAGCATATAGAGAGGAAATAGCATCTCATCAGGGAGATAGTGCAGAGATGAGACGTTTATGTCATAAAAATTACAGCTGTAGAGAACCTGGTTGATCCGTTTACAAAGACCTAGTTGGCTAAAGTGTTTGAAGGTCACCTAGATGGTCTAGGATTACGTGACATGACCCATTTTCTCTAGTGCAAGTGGGAGATTATTGGGATATATGCCCTAGAGCTTCATGTAATGTAAACGGTTTTATATGTTAAGAAATAAAATGATGCATTATTCATTTATCAAAATATTTGTTTAAATTTTGCATATTGTAAATTATCTTGATTACCCTATATTACACATATACCTTCAGACTTAGTGTATGAGTGTCATACATAGGAGGATTTAAGTCTGAATTGGGTAATCTAGAATAGTCCATAGAGAGCAAACAAAGCGGAAACTTTGTTTGTGGTTTATCTATAGCTACGGTCCATTCTATAATTATATGGCGACCTTGATCCGGGATCATCCACGTGGAGACATGATAATGGAGGCACCTTGTATGATGTTGTTGGGAAGCGGCCGCGAGTGCGCAGCGGAAAATTAAAATTATTATGCCGCTTTCCCTTTGTCCAAGACCCATTTTTTTTATTATTCTACAAGCCCAGACATGTTACTATATATTCTAAGCATAAAACTCATAAAACATTCAAAGAACATAAACCTAAACATGCTAACTATCATAAGAACTCTAAATAAAATAAAGAAAGAAAAAGACTTACTTGAACCGTAGACTCCTCCAGTCATCCCTCATATCTACAATCTTTTCTCAAACTCAACAAGCTCTTCCACATTCCAAAGAGCCACCCAAGTGTGTGGCCTCCAAAGACGCACACACCAAAGCCAAAACTCAACGAAAAGACTACGCCTTGAATGCATAGGTATTTTGCCATTGGTGCTAGCCTAGGCAAATACCTCAAAACTTTTAACTTGAGGTTCCTCTAGTCAATTAGACTTAAGAATCCTCAAAACCAGTGGCTTACTCTTAAACTTTAGAGTTGCTCACTTATATAAACCCAAGATATGAAAGGTTTTGGTGTAAAAATTTGTGAAGAATTCTTTGGGTTTATATAGTGCTCCAAAGACAACAAAATTAATTAAGAATCCGATGTGAGATAAAAGCTAATTTAATCTTAGCCATTGGTCTTAATTTAGTGGTTAAATGAGATTATAAAACCCTAATAAGAAATAACAAAATGCCCCCATCGTCATTCACCAATCCCTAAGCCACTATGGAACCTCATAAATGATATGTTCAATAATTAAACTCATTGAACCATTTATGAACAATTCCTACAGCAATCATATATGTTGTTATATTTGTATTGTGCACTGTTAACCATTGATTTCGACTTTGTTGTGTGTGACCTTTTGGGTTCCCCTCAAGTTGGTCATGAAATGAATCGTGATAATTTAATCGAACATAAATTATCCTCCGATCAGATGGTCATTCGATTTCAATGACCAAGGTTGACATCTAGCAACATGCCAAGGCCCCCAAATGAGAAGGAAATAAATATATACCCATTCTGTATGCGATTTACATATGATACGATCTCTCGCCTCACTGTATCCCCATATATTGACCTAGGGTACGGAAAGTGTCTACCCATATGGTCAAATGTATGTGTTGATAGTGTCATGAATCGTGCTAACCCAAGAATCTCACATGATTCTTCCACTGTGGCCACAGTCTCAAGCACTGATCACACATATCAACCCGCGAACTGGAATACTACTCTTATAAAAAAAATATTATCCGAGAGAGTGGTGATTCTCTGTTGTATCTTTACAAACTTCATATGTTTCAAAAAATGACCCAATCATACCCTTATAACCGGATCTTTTGAACCGGGAAAGGAGAATGTCAAAGTTATTTGATCCACACATAAGATTGTAAAGACCTCAAGTCTAAGGACTAGTCATATAATCGATACATGAAAATTCTCACAAACACATGGGATAAACACTCCATATGAAAACTTTCGGCGGTCAGTTCGATGGACACGAGCAACTCATGCATCCATGTGATACACCAAGTGGACGGATCTCCGCTAGTAGCCTATGAGATCGGCTACCCCACTTAAGGGCGGATCATATCATCATGCTAGTCTATTTGCTTTGTGAACGCCCAGATTATTCACAAAACTATGACTAGGAATATTTAAGAGTAATGATTCTCATAAGGCATGGAAGCCATCGTCTTATTACTTCAAGGGCTTTATTACAGTGTTGATGATTCATATAAGTTATGTAAGACACGTATAATAAAGATTACCATTTTATTAATTAATGAAAATATTACAAATTCATGTACATATAGCCCATCCACAAGTTGGGTATAGGGCATATCCCTAACAGATGTGATCATATACGACTGGAACCAGATAGAAATGACTTTCTTATAATACCCGTTAAATAAAGAAATTCATTTCCATATACTGGATGGTCATATATGGATTGATCTTAATCCTGAGTGTACTACGAACTCCTGCATGGCAGGCTATGTCCTTTGATTTACAAAGGTGAGGTTGGTGCAGCAGTCCCGACAATAGCTACGTACTTTTGGGGCATGGCCTAGTGTGTAGCTGGGGACATCTTACATAGACATGGATTTTGCTCCTTCTTGCGAGAAGTAGAGGAGTATCTTCCTTAAGGGTTGATTCGGTACTTGAACCATTAGAGCACTCAAGTCTTTCTATTACGGATAGAAAGATTAAAATTCATAATGGTTATGAATAAATCATTCATTAGAGAATCAATGGTACTTAAGGTAAAAATAATTAGAGGGGTATAACGGAAATTATGACCCGGATCTAATTACGAGATACTCATGAATGGTTAATCCATATGTAGTGATTATATCGATGGACACCGACTTGGTTTGATATATATACTATCTGCGGCAATGAGAGTTCAACTTCGGGTTTTAAGTGGAATAATTCGGAGTTAATAATTCGAAATATTTAATTAAGATCTTAATTGATATTTCGAGATTATTAGAGCTATTTGGTCCCCGTGCTAGCTCAATATATTGTAGCGGATTTAGTATAATTGGACAGTCCAATTATATACTCACATATGTATAAATATTAGTAATATGATTAATGATATTATTTTTCATACTTGAAACTATATATGACCGGTGCTTACACACGCGTATAACGCAAGCGCACGTATCGTTCAAGTAGTATAAAAAGTATCGTTCCCACGAGAACTTAATATCTATTCTATTAATTTTATGAGGTCAATTGATTACTAGTATCTAACAGGTTGTTTGATTGATTTGAAAAGGTGACAATTCTAAATTTAAAATTAAGTAAATAAAGTTGTTCGAAAGTAGGTTTAAGAAAATTCAATATTAAAAACTATCTAGGGTTGTGATTTCTTCCAATATCATTTTAAAGATGATGTGGTTATCTTATAGTTGGATAAAATATTGATTTATTAACCTGGAACACTAAATTATGTAAAAGCCTCTTCCGATGGTCAACTACAAATATCCAGTATAACCCAATTGAACCATATGTCTATGTCAACCAAATTACCTGGATTCATTAAGATTAAGTTCCAATTATGGCTACCCCCGCCCGACAGGTATATTCCTATCCTGTAAGGAAATCTATTAAAGGGTTATCTATCCTCAAGGAAGATCGTGGGCTATTGAGTCTAAGGTCTTAAACTTAAAATCCCTATGTCTAGTTCATTTTAAGTTTACCAATTCAATTTTATTAATGGCCAGTTAATAAAAAGCATTAAGATTAAGACTCAATAAATAAACCTTTATATTACCCAAACTATATTTTAACCCCTTATAAACCGGTGATATTGGATTTCATCACAACCCCATATAATTGGCTTAGTTACGACACATATTTACGGGTAGTAAAAATTTAAATAAAATAAAAGACATAAAGTAAATTCTGAAAATTAAATACTGAAAAGTAAATTGCTGAAAAGTAAAAAAAAAAGTAAAAAGTAAAAAGTAAAAAGTAAAAAAAAAATAAAAGTAAATTACTGAAAGTAAATTGCTGAAAAGTAAATTACTGAAATTAAATAAAGTAAAAGTACAATAAAAGAAAATGCTGGGGTTAGAGGATCAACTTTTATTACTACTATTTTAGATATCTCCCTTAATATAATATATTAACTTTGCGTGATAATTACCAACCAGCCATATAGGCGGTATCCTGATTAAGTCAAATTAATAATTAATTACCAACCGACCAACCAGGCGGTATCCATACTTAGTCAGGTTAAAACCAATTTATAATTAATTTTCAACCGGCCAATATAGCGGTATCCTAATTAAGTCAGGTTTTAAATAGTTTATATTTTATATTTAAGGGAGATTAATCTAGATAGCAATAATAAAAGTTTTACCTTTTACCCCAGCAAGGGGGATTTACCTCCTCATTGCTTGAAAAATAAAAACTGCAAAAGTAAAGAACGAAAAGGTTTGTGCGTAAAAGTAAATTGCGGAAAGTAAAAACTGAAAAGTAAAGAAAAGAAATTGCGAAAGCGGAAATTAATTACTGAAAGTTGTAAATAAACAAACAAGATACAATCTTCTTATTTATTCATTAGGAATTTCAAAGAAGAAAGTATGAAATTTACAAATGAAATGGTTTGGTATTTATATGCAAAATTTTGCCTCCATCAAATCATCCATCAAATTCTCCACCAAATCCATTATTAATTTCTCCACTAATTACTCCACCAAATCCATTATTAATTGCTCCACTAATTGCTTATCATGTTTGGTGGTGATTTGATAATTTTTATAATTTATTTATTAATTTATTTTTTGCTTTGAAAATGACTTTAATAATTACACACAACACACTTCTGGATGGTTCATCAATTTCGGTCATGAAATCTTCAGAATTAGAAATTATTTTGTCTTTCAAAGTTGTAGATCTTCGAGTCTTCGTTAATTTGGCACTTTAATCAGCTCTATCCGATATCGGAGTGAAAAGTTATGCCCAAAATACGACAGATGCGCAAAACTGGAATTTCCAAAACTGCACTTCGTTAAAACGCCCTTTCAAGTTTCCAATCTCCAAAATTAATATGTCAAGTCCAATAATTGCCCTTATTTGACCCATATTTCATCCTAAATGATTTCATTAAGTCCCAATATTATTTTATCTGCAAAATAAACTAAAACATATCAAAACGTTCATTAAACCCGAGAAACTAAACAAAATATTAAGTAAAAGGGGCGGTAAATATTGATATATTTTCCGCTCATCAGTTTTAATAATTATATGATAATTATTAAATGTTTAAAATTAAATTATATTTGATATAATTTAATAAGGCCATTATTGGAATTTCAAACTTTGGGTTTTGGAAACCCTTGATTACTTTTGGAAGTTGTATTTTTTTCAAAAGGTTAATTGAATATTTAATTTTGTAACATTTTCTCATTATGGTAATTAAGATTGTTGTTACAAAATTTTTGGATTCCACACATGCTTGGCCGAATTTTTCAGGAGGGAAATGGAAGGGTTTTTTTATTTTTTTAGAAATTAGAAACCCCAGGAATAAAAAGGAAATGTGATTTTCTTTTTCAACCTAATTCATTCTAACCCTAGCCTCCATCTTCTTCTTCTCCATTCTCTCTCAAGTATTGAGAAAATCCAAAAGAAAGAACAAGAATAAATTAAAAACAAAAACCAAGTGTGACCCATCTCTAAAACGTTTAGGGATTATTTTGTGAGTCTAGCTCACACTAGTTTCCGTTGATAACGAGGTATAGCTCGAAAGACTTTGTAGTGTTGAACCAAAACTCATTATTTCCATCTTTTCTTGACTCTCGACAGTATGCATTATTTTTACACACTGTCGCCCCTTATTTGGTAAAACGGTACTCGGTTTGGTTTAGTTTTAATCCAGAATTTTTGGGTAATATATAGTGGTGTTTTGGGGCTGTGTTGGGCCTGTTTTCAAGTGATAAATCAGAACTGAAACATAGCTAATTTCCACACATTTCAGGGACTGTTTCGGTAGTGCGCTGGACGCGAATCAGGTCCAAAATAGTCCAGTTTTTGTGTTGCTATTCGGGGCTGTTCGGTGACTGTTCCGGGGCTATTTCGGGATGGAATTTTATCTAAAATAGAAGCAAAATTCCAGTGGTAGTACTGGTTGCATTCGGCCACTCAAAGGGAAAGGCATAAAATTTTTCAAGTACGATCTGTGTGCCTAAGGAGTTTCCGCTGCGCAAGGAAAACGTTTCCTATATATACAGTGTAAGATACAGACGCTTGATTTCATCCATTGGAATCCTCACAAACTGCATTCTAAATACGGTAAACACCCAATACTCAACCCTTATATTAATATTACAAAATCTACCATGCATCTCAACATGCAATTTATACAAGATACATACTTATAGCATACTACGATCTTACCCATCAAATTAGAACTAGGTATGGCTAAACTTCCATATCAAGGAAAATATCTCCACCAAAAAGGAGAACCAACTACGCCTGGCCCCGTAGGGAAAATTATATGCAAAAACTAGAATTTCTATATCTGAAAATTATAAAACTTTAGTACAAACTCTGAAAAACCGTATAGATTTATAAAACAATAAATCTTATATGTTGGAAATTATCAAGACAGCTGGGAGTAAAACCGAATTCAAAATCTGTGATGGTATATAAGATCAAATAGTGTCAAAATCCTCTACATGAAATTCCAATTTGGTAATCTATTGGAAATCAATTCTTTTGTAAAAGTAAACAGTTATGCATAAGGATTATCATGAAAATCTCCATAGTTCTAAAGCTGAAATCATCTTAAGAAAGCTATTTTTTCTTAAATCTCTTTTCTTATTTGAAAACAGGTCTTTTTATGTAAAACTTTCTCGAAAACTTTGTTCTGTCTGTAAAAATCTGATGCTTTTCTGTAAAAGTTTATTCTCGTGGAAACTCTTTTATAAAATTTATCATTTTGAAAATCATATCTCTGGAAATCAATTTCTGAAAACTCTATCTCTGAAATCTATGGAGAAATCTGGCGTATGAGGGCGCTAAGTCTCGTTGTCCCTCATGCGCAAAATCTGGCGCCCATACGCAAATATCTAGTGGTCTTGAGGGGTTTTATTTCTCACCGTCCCCAAGCCATAAATCTAGAGCCGGGGTGCGGATCTATGCTACCCTCCTGACTTTAAATCTGAAATCTAAGGGCATCTGTCCTCCATATTCCTGAATTGCGTGTGCACATGATATATGTATCTGTCAATTCCATATCAGAGTCAAGTTACATACTGAGGTGGGTTTTTCCCCATGCCTCCAAATTCATAAAACTCAAGCTTTTAAATCAATCTTTTGAATAGACATTTTCAATCGCAAGCATCTGTAAACAAATTTGGCTAACGCCCTACAATATTTAAAAGTAAGTCTCAAGTCAAACTAATGAATAAATCTCAATTTGAAATGAAAAGGGTCCACTCATTGTAATTAGGATCTAGGGGCGTTACACATCGTCATCCCCCTGGTCATGGATCTGTATCTGTCAATGTGCATTGTGTCTCCCTCTAGGTATGAAAAATACATATGCATCATCATAACAACCCTATGATCATGTAAGTCATGTGATGAGCAATGCAATGTAATGCCAATACCCATATACACAATAAAAAAGTCAACCACAGTCAATTACGAGCTGGTGACATCTCACTCATCCAAAATATACAAAATGGGCCCGTACCATATTTCAACAAACGTATCCATATGAAAAATGCTCGCACATGTCATCAAACATATCAACACATTTCATACAACCGGTTCCACACTCTGACCAAAACTAAACTGAAGTCTGGAAAACTTCGTTAAACTATTTACAAAACTTTTACATCTCGCGTATTGAAAACGTGTTCTATTAGGAGATATGTTTAACTATGAAAATGTAATGACAACTTGCACTAAACATTTCATGTTGATACTAGCTTGCTATCTAGAAACCAGATATTATGCAGATTTTCAGAAAATCTGTTTCTATACGTGCTCTTTTACGAATCTCAATTACAGTACCTCTAAAAGCTCACATTTCATGCTTTCTAAGACTCCATAACTATTGTTACATATTTCAACAAGTCTGCAATATATACACATATCTATATACATATATAAGCATACAATCAGCTATCATACCTTGACTTCCTAAGGTAAGATCTCAGTGAGGCACTTACCTGGGGTCCATGCTATCCTTTCTCTTTCCCCATCTATAACATAAAATATGAACGGTTAGGGTCGTTAATCATGGAAAACTTATTGATAGCATAAACTCCGGTGATTTTGGTTTCATTACTCATAATACATCATTATACATTGTTCTATATCCATTCAGTAGCTCAAATATGTAAATTATACATTTATAGAAAATCCTCCAAAAAGATTTCGAAAACGCTGCGGAAGGATCCTAAGAACTCCGAACCTCTCCAGATTTAACTAAATATTTTCGTAATATCATAAACAACTCATAACTATCATCAAAACCAACACACATCTTTATACGCAAAACCCACTTTTACCGAAAACTTACATATTCTATCGGATTGATCAAACTCGTTACGTTTTCACTCGGATTCTACTAAATGCTCATATTCAATATACTAATATTCAAACAATTCAATTTATATTATTATGCTACTCTACGAAGCTACTGGAAAAATTCAAACATTTAACGGAAAACTTGAAATTAACGAATTTTTATCATGAGGTCTTACCAAGATTTTGAGGGCATATACGGAATCCAAACGATCCCACGAACGTGCTAGAATTGACGGAATTTCGATCGGAGATACTTTTCATTCGATGTTATTGTTCACCGATACTTCTTCTCATTTTACGTGCAACCGAGCACGGATCGGAAAAATCATCAATGTCATCTTGTAGTACTCTCCGAGAGCTTCGATTTGGCGGGTGGTTCGGGTCGTGAAATGAAGCGAGAAGCCGGGATCAGAATACCCATTTCTTCACCTTCTTCACGTCATATCACCGGATTCCGGCGTCCCTTGGCCGACCGCCGGCAGCTGGAGGATGTGGGAGCTCCGGCGTATCTTTCTAGGGTGGTGCATCAGTCGGCGGTGGCCGGTGTAACATCCTCGATTCGGGAGACATTACCGGCAAGGGATAGACCGTACTAACCCCATAAGCCTCTGAACCTCTAATCATGAACATATACTAATATTCTTTTCTTTATAAATATGAGACTGTAGCCCAAGTAAAACATAACATACCAACTCAACATCTGTAAATGAAAACTTAATAATACACTTTAACAATGATTGTCTCAAAACTCAAGACTACTATATAACTTTTATTTGACTCTAACTGGACTCTCTCACTCTCTCTATGACTTGAACTGGTGGACTCCATACCCAAGTGATTGCAACATTATCCGTCTTCCCGAGCTCGTCCTCCGAGAATACCTGCAAAACCAGAAAGCTGGGAGTGGGGGGCTTAGACCGTTGTACGATCTAAGTGAGTGGACGAAAAAAATTGAAATACTAATATAAAAACATTTGGTTCTGAAATCTCATTTCAGAAATAACTTTATATAAAACTCTATTTCTGAAAACCTTGTCTGAAATCTCCCTGAAATCTGCTTCTAAAATCTGATATTCGAAAACTGTTTTTGGAAATCTGTCATCCGGAAACTTTTTTTTTGTGAAAATATGATTTCAGAAATCTAGTCTGTATTTGAAAACTTTGACGTATGAGGGTGTTACGCATCGCCGTCCCCTCATACACCTAACTAGAGCCAGGAATGCAAAACCATGACTTTGGGATGTTACATATCGTCGTCCCCCAAAGCATGCCACTCTTGTCCCTGAAACTGGTGGTTTTGGGGTGTTACGTATCGTCGTCCCCCAAGCCACAGAACTAGAACTCGAGGTGCGGATCTATGCTACCCTCCAAGCTCTGAAACTAGGATCTAGGGGCATTTGTCATCCCTAGTACTGAACTAGGATCTGGGGGCATTACGTATCGCCGTCCCCCTAATCCTCTACATGTGCAAATGTTCTCTATCCGTCAATTTCATATTTGAATAAAGTTACATACTGAGGTGGGTTTTTCCCCCATGCCTCGAAAAACATAAAATATTTTCTGAAAACATTTCTTTCTCAATGTAAAACTCAAATCATAATTTTTTATGAAATGACTGTAATAATAAAAGAATCTACGCCCTAAAGCGTGAAAGTAAGTCTGATATAGAAATAACAAAACGAAAGTTAATTTTAAAAAGGTAGTGTCCACTCACTGGTTGGAATCTGGTTGTCATTACTCGCTTGCTGAGAAAACTTTGGTTCATGCGATGATCTACATTGAGTAAACTAAATTAGAATTGAACTAAGAAACGCACTTGGAATTAGGCTAAGATTTGTTTATTCAAGTAAGCATTATAACTCTATGGGTATCGTATACATATCGTGATGTAATAAGTGCATACGAGTTGATACGGGGCTTATAGGGTAACCTCTTAACACGTTCGGGTGACACTGGGATGGTTTGAAACTGATTTGGGCCATTTTTTGACCGCTCGTCGCGACACAACTTATCCAGAGACGTGCCCAAATTTTTACCGTGCGCGTCGCGATGGACGAACCTTTCACGTCGCGACGCGTAATGAACCAGAAGCATTCCTGGGAAAATTCCTAGATAGCATCGGGACGCAGGGCTCTCTTTAAACATCATCAATATCATTCTTAATCATCAACTTAAGTCAATACTAAAACCTTTATTTCATTTCATACCCAAATTTAACTAGTTGGGGAATTCACACAATCACCATTCTCTTAGCATAAACAATCACTCAATCATCATTATTTTCAAATTCCTAACATGCTACAATTATTAAATTATTAAAACTCCAAGTATTTCAATTTGGGTCATAATCTCTTACCTTACTTTACTTGATTTTCCCCATCTTCCAAGTCTCTCATGGTTGATAAAGCCCTTCCTCGCTTCATCCTCTCTCTTTTTCCTTTTTTTTTCTTTCTCATATTCTCTTCTTTTTCTTCTCTTTTATTCCATTCTTCTTCTTCTCTTCTTCCTTCTCATGTTCTTCTTTATTCTTTTTGTTCTTTCATTTCCCAAATTTTGGGAAATGGTAATAGTAATCCCCTTTATATACTAGGGCTTCTTTGAAATTGTCCAAAATAAAGAAAAGTTGAGAAATTTATATAAACTTTGAGAATTCTCTAGAATGACCCTCGAGTACTATTTATCTGAATTTTTAATCTATGTTTTTTACTTGCTTCTGATCCGAATTTCGAAGAATGTTCAATGCGAAAGTCTTAGATCTCGATCTCAGCTTTCTGACGATATAAAATTCATAAAAATCGGAGTTCGTATGAGAAAGTTACGGCCAAATACCATGGGTTGTCCGTAGTGGAACATCGTAGCATCTAATATCGAATTCTCGAAGGATTTATCAATCGTTCCCAAAGTCATCTCACGAGGGTATATGTTTCCAAACGTGATTTATATCATGTGACATTCATCTCATAGTGCAACAGTAGTTGAAATTCTCGATCGTTATAAATTATCCCCTCCTAAATAGGATTCGTCCTCGAATCCTCTTTAAACTTAAAATCATATCACAGATTTCAGGATTTGTGGGTTCCTTATAAACCACCAACTTAATCTGATTATATATCTATTGCTTGAGTTTCATCTACTGTACTATATCACTTTTCGACGATTTTCTGTGTGCTATCATTCTGAACCTAGAATGTTATGACTTGAAAGTCGTAACTAGAGCCGTACTTTAATCATCTGTGTGAACCCTTGTTGCTGTAACTATTATGTATCATCAGGTATTCTATTTGACTCAACAACGAAGGTATTTTACCGTCCACTTGCTTAACTTATGCATCGTACTTCTCGTCATCCTTGGGTAAGCTGCTTATGAGTTTGTGGCTTCGGTGAGTATCTCTTAAATTCTTTACTGAAAAGTAATATCTCATTCTTAATTCACAAGATCTTCGCTGAATATTCTTAACTACATCATTTATGGACCTCTAGTTGTGATCAACATACATTTGACTTAATCAAGTTCTTAATAGCTGATACCTTTGACTCTCATAAAAAATACTGACGTCCCCAAGTCATGGTTCCCATACTCCCTTTTTGGAATTGATAAGTTTGCATGAGTGGTCCTTGACATTATTGCAATACTCATTCTTGATACTCCTTTTTGCTTCACTTATCTAACTTGACCTTAATTTTTTTCTCATCACTTAGCTATTTAACTCTCTATGTTCTTCTTGCCAAACTTCAACTGCTTATGAGCTTATCTCTTCAAGTTTTCAAATATATATCCATTTATAGGTTTAAGACTTCTTAACTCATAACTAATATTTCCATGTACCCTTACTGTTAATCAACGACTCCCATACTTAGAACATTTTTTCAAGGTGTTTCCCCTGGTAATACTCCTCGTAAGTCTAATCTTGTGCATTTTATGCTAGAACTGTGTACTTTTCTACACTTTTGATTCCTATACTGGTACAAGTACGGTTACTATCTGTTATGCTGACTATTCCTTAGTACTATTGTAAATTTGTCTTATCATTATACACCTCTGTTATTGTTTGTTCGGTATCTGAATTATTACAAGCCTTTCTCCTGATGTATTTGCCTCCTATCTGACTTTATCATATAACTGAACTCATGTGATCTATGCTTCTATCTTTTTATTCACAGGGGTATCAACTCCTATAATTCTCTGATTATGTCCATGGCTATCTCTTTTGCCTTCCATAAATGCTTGACTAGAACTTTCTCTCTTAATCATTTCTTATAGACTATCTTTCTTCTAAACCTTTTTATCTTTTCTCTTGCTCTATTTATTTCTGGAACTTGTCTGACCTATGCTTCTGCTTCCTCATTTGCAGGATGTCATCTCTCATATGTCTCCGTTCATGTTTAACGATGTTCTTTTACATCCTCGTCACTGTTTAACTAGTACTTTCTCTCTTCATCGTTTCATCTAGATAACTTTTCTTCTAGATCTCTCACTTAGAACTATTTCATCTTTTATTTTGTTCTTGTATTATATCTATCTTTGTTGTTACTGTTTAACGAGGGTCGGGAGGGCTGGAACTTATCTTGAGACTTTTCTATTCATGGTAATCTGGTGGCACATATTCGTTATCTATGAGTCTATGACTCTTGTGCATACATATCTGGTGTCTTTTCCTACACCAGGGTACTACTACTAAAACTGTCTGGTTTGCCTTTACCAACTTTACTCCTAATCATCTTCAACAATCGATCTTTCCACCTCTTCTATGAAATCTTTCTAGAGCCATACTCTCTAACAACTTCTTTGTACTACCTCTGTACTCATTCATGTTCAGTCTTTATTGTTTAACCCTCTGAATTCGTTATTTTTCCTCCTCTGAGTGTTGTTGTACTCTTTTTGCTATTTTTCCTTAAGAAACTTGCTCCGCTACGAAGGTTTCTTCCTTGTCTTATTTCCTTAAACTCCTTACTCCTATGAGTTCCTAGAAACTCCAACACCTATGATTGCTTAAGGCATCTCCTATTAAATCTTTGGTCCATGTGCTATTCCTTATCTGATTTTTCCTTCTCCATGTAATGATACTGTTATGAGTCATACTTTACTCTTGAGAGTTGCTCTCTCTAATTCCTTTATTCCTTTGAGCTTTTACCACCCCCTAAGGGATTCTAAGTTGACTTCTAGGTTTGGCTTGGCTTACTGTGACTTCAAAATTTTCAGTCTTATATGGAATTTTGTTATCTTGTAATTTTTATCTAAGTTTTGTTGTACTTATTGGTCCAATTATCTAGACGCCTCACAATCCATATATTTTGTCAATTACTCTTCCTTACTTGTTTTTCCTCTTACTGGGTTCTCTAAGTTGTGATGGAACCTGCTGATAGTGAATGTAGACAAGCTTTTGCTCTGTCTTTCAAAGAATATGGAAAAACTCGCAGTCTCATTGCTTCTTCAGCTGCTCGATTGTAATTGAAAGTGTCGCAAACTTCCAGGAAGTTGCTGATGTGGGCATTAGGATCTTCAGCTGCATTCCCCCCAAACTGAACTGACTGCTGAATCATCTGAATGCATGTTTTGATGTCACACGCATTTGCTGGTAAGGGAGGAAGTACAATACAAGAAATGAAGTTGTCAACCACCGGAATGGTTCTGTCACGAATGGGAATTGGTGGTGCAACTTCTAAAGGTTCAGGTTCCATGTTAACAATTGCTTTTTTTCCCTTCTCGCATTTCCCTTCTCAACTGTCTGATGGTTATTTCAATCTCTGGGTCAAGCGGTCGGAGTTCAAAGCTTATGGTTCGTCTCATGTAGTGTCTGAGAACCTGAAACACAAGAAAATAAAAACAATAAGTAAAAAGAAATTAGATACAAGTAAAGTATCCAACCCCAAAACTAATAGTGAAAGATAAATAAGTCCCCGGAAACGGCGCCAAAAACTTGACCAGCGTAATCACACGCGTATAATGCAAGCGCACGTATCGTTCAAGTAGTATAAAAAGTATCGATCCCACGATGACTTAAAACCTTTTGTTTTCAATTTATGAAGTTAAATGCTTACAAGTATCTAATGGATTGAATTTTTTATTGGGTGGTGACTTTAAAATTAAAACAAGTAAATAAATTGCTTGAAAGTAGATTGAAGAAAATTCAAATTTATAAAACTATCCAGGATTTTGAATCCTTCCAATATCTTTTTAAAAGATGAAGTGGTTAATTTACATTTGTGTAATATATTGGTTTATTAACCTGAAACACGAAATTATGTAAAAGCATCTTCCGATTGTCAAATACAAATACCCAGTATAACTCAATTAATCATATTCTTATGTTAACCAAGTTATCTGAATTCATTAAGAGTAAGTTTCAATTATGGCTACCCCCGTTCGACAGGTTTATTCTTATCCTGTAAGGAAATCTATTAAAGGGTTATCTATCCTCAAGGAAGATCGTGAGCTATTGAATCTAGGGTCTTAAACCTAAAATCCATTTTCCAAGTTCATTTTAAGTTTACGAGTTCAATTTTGTTAATGGCCAGTTAATAAAAAGCATTAGGACTAAGGCTCAATAAATAAACCTTTATATTACCCAAACTGTAATTTAACCCCTTATAAACCGGTGATATTGGATTTCATCACAACCCCAGATAACTGGCTTAGTTATGACACATATTTACGGGTAGTAAAAACTTAAATAAAAGAAAAGACATAAAGTAAATGCTGAAAATTAAATTACTGGAAAGTAAATGCTGGAAATTAAATTACTGGAAAGTAAATGCTGAAAGTAAATAAAGTAAAAGTACAATAAAGAAAATGATGAGGTAAAAGGATTCACTTTTATTACTACTATTTTATATATCTCCCTTAATATAATATATTAACTTTGCGTGATAATTACCAACCAGCCATATAGGCGGTATCCTGATTAAGTCAAATTAATAATTAATTACCAACCGACCAACCAGGCGGTATCCATGCTTAGTCAGGTTAAAACCAATTTATAATTAATTACCAACCGACCAATCAGGCGGTATCCTCATTAAGTCAGGTTTTAACTAGTTTATATATTATATTTATGGGAGATTAATCTAAATATTAGTAATAAAAGTTTTACCTTTTACCCCCAGCAAGGGGGAGTTACCTCCTCATTACTGAAAAGTAAAAACTGAAAAAGTAAAGAAAGAAAAGTATTGTGCGTAAAAGTAAATTGCGGAAAGTAAAAACTGAAAAGTAAAGAAAAGAAAGTGCGAAAGCGGAAATTAATTACTGAAAGCTATAAATAAACAAACAAGATACAATCTTCTTAGTTATTCTTAAGGAATTTCAAAGAAGAAATTATGAATTTACAAATGAAATGGCTTGATATTTATAGGCAAAATTTTGCCTCCACCAAATCCATTATTAATTTATATCATGTTTGGTGGGAGTTTGACTATTTTTATTATTTATTTATTTGCTTTGAAAATGACTTTAATAATTATGCATAACATACTTATGTATGTGTCATCAATTTCGGTGATGAAATATTTAGAATTCGAAATTATTTTGTTCTTCAAAGTTGTAGATCTGTGAGTCGGATTTAATCTGGAACTTGAATCAGCTTAATCCAATATCGGAGTAAAAAGTTATTTGACCCAAATTTCATCCTAAATGATTTTATTGAGTCCCAATATTATTTTATCTGCAAAATAAACTAAAATACATCAAAATATTCATCAAACCCGAGAAATTAAACAAAATATTAAGTAAAATGGGCGGTAAATATTGATATATTTTCCGCTCATCAGAGAGAAACAAATACCTTGTTCTCTTTTGGGTTGTATAAGTAATATCCTTTGGTTTCCCTAGGATAACCTACAAATGGGTACTTATCCGATTTGGGTTCTAGTTTGGTACCATCCAAACGTTTAACATATGTCCAGCATCCCCAAATCTTCAGGAATGAGAAACCCGGTTTCTTTCATGTCTATATTTCATATAGCGTCTACCCAACAGACTTTGACGGAACCTTATTCAAAATAAGTATTGCACTGTTTAATACATATCCCCAGAAGGAAATTGGTAGCTCTGTGCGACTCATCATTGACCTTACCATGTCCAACAAAGTCGGGTTTCTCCGTTAGGACACACCGTTCAATTGAGGTGTTCCGAGAGGAGTCCACTGTGAAAGAATACCATACTCTTTCTAGTAATCAAGAAACTCATTGTTTAAGTATTCTCCACCATGGTCCGACCGTAATGTTTTAATACTTTTGCCAGTCTGTTTTTCTACTTCGTGTCGAAACTCTTTGAATTTCTCAAAATTTTCCGACTTGTGTCTCATAAGATACACATAATCGTAACGCGATGCATCATCGATAAAGGTTATGAAGTATTCATAACCACCTCTAGCCTGGCTAGAATGGGCCCGCATACGTCAATATGAATGAGGGCTAACAGTTCAGTGGCACGTACATATTTACCGCTAAAAGGCGTTTTAGGTATTTTGCCTAATAAACAGGATTCACAGACGTCATATGAATTAGGATCAAATCCGTCCAAGTATCCACTCTTCGAAAGTGTGGATATACGAGTCTTGTTAATGTGTCACAGAAGGCAATGCCACAGATAAGTTTCATCTGTTTTACTCAATTTGAGCCTTTTGTTTGTCATGTTATATGTTTGAGATTCATTTATATTCAAAATATAAAGACCATTATTAGCATCAGTTTTACATATCTCAAAATCATCTTTATAAACAAAACACCCAGTGTTACGGAATACAAAGGTATACCCGCATTGGGTCAAACAAGATATAGAGATAATGTTTCTAGTCAAACTAGGTACATAATAACAGTCTGATCATGAAAGTATATGCCCCGAGGGCAGTTGTAGGCACTACATTTTTGCATGTAAGTCCCGATGATGAGTCTCACATGGAGACACTACCTCTTTAAATTGTGGAAGTCGTGGGAAACGGACGTCGGAAGGGAAGAGTCAGGAATTGACATCTTATTGGATTTAATTCGCTTGTTTAGCTTCGGGTTTGCTTGTTGGACCTCTGTTTTAAAACACATCCCTAGCCCAAAACTAAAGCCACACGCCCACCTAGCCCAAGCCCATTAAATCACATCCAATAATAATTAAAACATTTAAAATACATGTCAAAAATTAAATTAAATCAAATCCAATTAAATCAAAACAAATCTCATTCCTAAATTAAATAAATCAAATCAAATCTCATAAATCACATTCCTAATTAAATTAAATCACATGCCTAAACTAAATGAAATCAAATCAAATCCTAATAATCATCTTCCTAGCTAAAACAAATTACCTCCCTAATTAAAGATATCATTTCCTTATGATACATAAATTAAATATTCCCCCATAATTACAATATTCTTTCCATACCTATACAAGGATAACCTCAACCCTCTCCTATACAAGAAAACACAAGCCAAACCCTTGGACCCTGGCTCATTCTCACGAAAACACAAAGAAAATAATCTAGCTCATTCACGCCCCCTCCTCTCTCACCCTAGAGAGCATTCACGCCCAAAAGCAATACAAAAAGAACCCTCATTGTCGTGAGAAAGACACTAAAACAGCCATCATCCATCATCCTTTCTCGGCAACGGACAGCCTACAAACAACACACTCAGAACGCCCATTCCTTATAGCAACCCCTACCTTCAACACATAGCCCTCATCGACTGCAACCACCCTTCACAAATCAGCCTTAACTTCACGCTATTACCCTTCGCAAATCAGCCTCCACTTCACGCCACAAACCATTCTTCGCGTAAAGCCCCTTCAGCAACCCTTCTTCACGTAAACCCCTCTCACGCCACAAACCCTTCTTCACGTAAAGCCTCTCACGCCACCTGACTGCTTCATGCCCATAAACAGCCTCTGACCACTGAAGCTCAGCCCCCCTCAACACAGCCTCACGCACACACTCACTCAACACACAACCACTTCCAACATCCACTTCAACCCTTAACCGACACACCTCATAAACCCACTCACGCAGCCATCCAGTGATTAACACACCAACACACGTCCCACTCTCTACACCCACGACAAAATGACCTTCACAAATAACGCCCACAGCCCTCAAGCATCAAACATACAGCCCTCACTGACCTCACCCATTGACCGACTCACAAACTGCTCTCTCTATCCCCTGAAATCTGCCCCTGAACCGCACCAAAATCAGCCCCTGAAATCTGCCCATGCAACCATTGAAATAGCCCATAAAATCTGCCCTTGCAACCACCGAAACAGCCCTGAAATCAGCCCCTGAACCGCACCAAACCGCCCTTGAAATCAGCCCTTGAACCACCAAAATCAGCCCTTGAAATCTGCCCTTGCAACCACCAAAATAGCCCCTGAAATCTATCCCTGCAACCACCGAAATAGCCCCTGAAATCTGCCCCTGTAACCACCGAAAATATCCCCTGAAAAACTGTACTTTTAAACCCGCAAACCAGTCCAGAAAAACTGCACATCCACCGTATAAAACAGAGCAAACAGTGAGGCAACGAAGGAAAACAACGAACCAGTGAACCGGAGGAGTTGCGGAGCATCAACCCTTCCGACAACCGTGTAGCGCACTTCCGAGAGACGACTTAAGAGGTTAGACCTGAGGGCACATTCTTTATTTATTATCCTTTATTTTCATTTATTCTAGCACTTTATTTCATATGAGTATTGTGGATTGGTACATGATGTGATTTCCGGATGAACGGAATATGTGTTCTCTCTTGTGGTATATTGGATGGAAACCTGGACGTAAATTCTGTAGCCGAATCCGAATGGACGGTATTGCGGTTTGCACTCGGGATACAATGCCACGTACCACTTGAGAGATTCACATGTTTCGTTTCATCCAACCTTGCGTTTTAAGCATGATTTAGTCTAATAAGTTATTTATTTTTAAGCATGATTATGATATTTCTTTATGCATGATTTAGTTATTTTTCTTTTGCAATAGTAATTTAATTTACGTTTATGTTTAGGATGTTATTTATTCTTTGTGTTTGATAATTCAACATGCTCATTGTGTGATATTGTATGCTTGCCGTTATAATGACTTACTTTTAAAGCATCCAAACTTAGACATAAGATTTACTTTGGTGAATGCGAACTAGATTTAAGTTACTCTTGAGCATATATGTTGCGTAGATTCAGTTAAGTTATTGCACAAATCATTTCATTACAAGTGGCATAAGTAAGGGACCATTCCGAACCCAACGGTTTGAGGTCTTCCCTTGCGAGGGGTGAGTGAAGCCTTAAATCATTTTCCCGGTTCACACCGGGTGGCGAATCCATTTTTAGTTATCCGGTTTGGTCCCCCGTGGGCTATTCCGTACTCCCAACCGGGCCGCGAGCCTGGAACAGCGTCGCCGATTTCTGTGTCCTACAGCAATTCTAAAACATAGGTCCCTACAGCCAAAGCAGTGACTCTAGTCCTGTTTTCAACTCGTAGGTCAATCTCGCCTGAAGCCAGTCTCCTGCTAATCTACAGATCCTGCACATCAGTACATATATGAGTATCATATCCAGAATCAAAAATCCAATTTTTAAAACTAGAAGTAAACATGTTTATTTCAATAACAAACATACCTTAAGCGGGAGCATTGCCCGCCTTCACTTCCTTCATGTGTGCCTTGTACTCACGGTAGTCACGCTTCTAGTGACCTCATTTGCCACAATGTAGGCAGACATCTTGGGATATGTCTTTTGCATTCCCAGAATACTTTGACGATTTGGCCTTGCCCTTTCTTTTCTTCTTCTTCTTCACACCTTCAGAAGCCTTCGGCCAAGCCTTGGCCTTCTGAGATGTCGAAGTAAGATGCCTCTCGCGTTTCTTGCCCTTCAGAAGCTCTGGCCCTGCCTCTTTCAGCATCGCCATCAACTATCCAAGAGTCTTCTCTTGGTTCATCATATTATAGTTTATATGAACCTGTCCCAGTAGTCGGGAAGAGACTGTAAGATCAAATCTATGGAAGTCTCAGCCTCGAAGGTTATGCCCAACTGACCTAGTTGTTCGATGTCAGCAATCATCTGTGACACATAGTGCTCGACAGATGTACCCTCTGATATACGTGAGCGAAAGAGCTTCTTTTGCAATTCATACTTCTGAGATCTAAGATTGGATCTATGAAGGTCCTTCAATTTCAACATCATGTTGTAGGGATCCAATCTCTTGTTTTGACGAAGAAATCGATGGGTCATTGCAGCAAGCATGAAAGATTGAGCAGTTGAGTTGTCATCACTATGAGTCTTGCAAAGCTCATGATCAACTACCCGCTCATGTCCGGGCTCAGGCCCGAGAAGTCTATCTATAACATAGAGTAACTTCTCGGCTCCCAGGACAATCCTGAGATTTATCTCCCAATCTAGAAAATTCACGTCGTTAAAGATATTATCGCCCATGACAATGTCTCTAACGCTAATCTTTCCAGTCATCTTGATTGTAATAGTCCAACTATCCAATCAACGATATCGGGTACAATCAAATGTAATGATTACTATAGTCCGACTATATGATCAACTACAAATGAAGTTATAAGAGTACAGTCCAACTGTTCAATAAAAACAATAAAATATTAGTCCAACTAATATAAATATATAATGACGAAAATAATTTAAAAGCGCGTATTTGGCAAGTATTAAACGAAATTGCAAATTTAATACTAGTCTCCCACTATTTTTCGACGAGCCTCTAACCCTCTGTTGAGTACTCGGGAAACCCAGTTTCCTAGTGGGCTAGGATCCCGTTAAATAACACACAACCTTGACTTTGGCCAACAAGCTGTATGAAACTTAACTAGGTAGATCTCTAAGATCAATTGGATCTCATCCAATTCCTAGATCCGGTAGGTGGACCTCCAAGTCCAAAACATATATCCAATATATTTCCTAACCTTTTCTTCTGAATCAACTAAGCTTTGGCTTTGGCTCAACAAGCTTAATGATTCCAGTTAAGCGCGACCTATTGACAGTGGGAAAGCTTCGTAATCCATGTCGATGAACAAGAAGTGACCTTGACTTTGGCCAACAAGTCACAACTGCCCAAGACATGCGATATATAACAAAGCCTTAGTGGTTCAAACACATCCGCGATGGACAATGATCTTGACTTTGGCCAACAAATCAAAGCCAATCTTGGATCTTGAGAGAGAACCACTCAATGGAAGGAAAACACTTAATATATAATGAGGGTTTTTCGCGTAAATTGGCAACCAAATTATTATGTTTGATTAGGTCTCATCATACACCCTTAAACAAGCATTCTAAAAGCATAATAAGGCGCGAATAAATTAATAATGATATGCGGATGGATATAAAACACAATTTGTTCCTAGAACAAATCTCTCTCTTTCCTCTCTCCCGCTGGCACTATACATATTTCTACCTAATTACATAATACATTAAAGAAACCTCATTTACATTTACGGGAATTGGTGAGAAGAGAAATACAAAGAGTAAAGAGATGATAGGCTGGACACGCAGGTCCAATTTAATAAATTCCAAATTTATTACAACAATTTCCAAAATTGCCCCACCCGACTAATATCCATCTGATATACATTATTCATACAAATACATCCAAGTATTCACACAAAGCATTCTATCAATCAATTTAATCCAATTAATTAATCTTTAATTAATGATCATCCAATGTTCATACAACGATTTGATTTGCGCGAGTCCAACTCGTTTAAGAATAAATACTCAAAGTATGTATTCTTGAATTATATCAAACTAGAATTTTAAATCCAACTTAATTTGTATCCAATAATAATTCAAATTTAATTCCAAATTAAATAATTACACTTATTTATGTGCCTTAAAGACTTGGATTCCAAATCCAATCCAATTGGGTCTCAAATGCCCAATTAGCATCCAATGCCAATTTAATTAAAGTCCAATGGGCTTTCAATTAATTCTTTAGGCATGGGCTTTGGCCAATATGGATCCAATCCAATATCCAAGGCCCAATAAGGAATCACCATTTTGCCAAAAATCAATTTAGGCCCATTAAGCTCAATTAAATTATTAAAGGCCCAAAAGTCATATTTGGACTTTATGGAAATGGTTTTAGGCCCAATTGGATCCAACCCAATTGTCCAAAACCAAACTTGGCCCAACCAAGCCTAATAGCCCAAATATAAAAAATTAGCCCAATCTAATTTTAAAGACTAATTTGTATTAACATAATATTCCAAATATCACATTAATTTCAATTAAAGTGTAATTAACATAATTAATTTATTAATCTAATATTTCCAAAACATTAATTAATCAAATTAATCATGCTTAATTATTCAATTCATGTCCAACATAAATTGAAGCAAAATCAATTCATCACTACATGCTATAGCTCACGGCAATATCATGAAATAACATTCAATTTTGATTTCAATCCAATTAACCCAACAATTAATATTCATTTCATGCTTTAAACTCATCCAATAGTCTAAAATCAAAAAATCACCATGAGAATGCTAGGGTTAATTTTCGGCCATGCTAAGATTTTTAAGAATTTTTTATCCAATCAATTTATTCAAATCCTATGATGCACAAATCCAATTCATCATCATCATAACACAACCAAACAACCAATTTGGAAAAATACATACTCCAAGCACAAAATCCCCAAATAAAGTCCATAAACCCTAAACTCAAATCATGCTTAGATATGGCTCTGATACCATTGTTAGTGTCCTAGACATGTCCAAGGTCTCTAAGTCATGATATTGTGTGTGAATGATCAAGTGAGTTAGCGGAAAAAACTTACATTGAAAGGATGTGTGATTTCAAAAATCTTTGTATGTTGATGAAGCTCCAAGCTTTGTTGAATATTTCCAACCCAATGGTGAGTTTCCGTATCACCTTAATCAACTCCAAATGTGCTAGCAAGCTTGAGATTTTTGAAACAAAAACTTCAAAGAGAGGAGGAGGCTCTCGGCCAATGAGAGAAAGAAGAGAGATGAAGTGTTTTGATATTTTAGTTTTCCAAAAACTAATACCAAAGTTGACCTCTCAAATTGTGTATATCTTTTCCAAAAAGAAAAACAAAATGTGTTGGAAGAAATAAAGCATTAAATTCTCCCATCTACTTACATCAACTAGTTGACAATTGATGTAAGTTAGTGGGTCCACCACTTAAATTTAAAATTCAAGTTGACTTACACAACACACTTCGGGCTCGGTTCGTTTAATCCAATTAAACGAATTTTTCATTGCGACGTAATTAAATCTAATTTAATTAAATAATAATGCCTAGCAAAATTATTACGAAAGTCGCTTACGAATTAATTCGTTCGTCCGAATTAAAATCCAATTTTAATTCCAAATTGAAATCCAATTTTAATTAATATATCCAATATATTATTTAATCCATTAATTCTAAATTAATCGTGTTCTCTCTTCTATTCGAATTTTATCCCAGATAAATTCTTGCTGCAATTAATCCCAGATTAATTTTCTCTCTCATAATTAATCCTAATTAATTATGTACGAGTCAAATGTCATCGATGAATCTTTGGGAAGCGACCCAAGAGATCCCTGGATATGTTGGCAGAAAATACGGTCATCGGACTATCCGAACACGTGCGTACCCCGTACCACGTTCTTACCGATTTACAAGACATGGTTGGCTTCTAGCAAAGCATCGTGCCTACCCAATTCTCCAGAAATATTCAACGAAGAATATATAATCTATATCAGGCATAGTATATTATGTATTACGTATTACGATCCAGTATCAGATGTCACATGTTAGGCCTGGGGCTGGAATTGTGTCTGCCTCGTACGAAGCATATATCGGATCACTATTAACTAGTCTCTGTAATCGGATAATCATGACCTAGTCATACTATCCTGATAGCTGCAGCATTTAAGAGTACTAGTTTTGTATCTCTGCGTGATCATCGTCTCCATATGACTGAAGTGATACTTCCATCTTGACATCACACCCAATACACTACGATTCTCAATAAACCCAGAAGAGGCATACACAGAACCTGTAAAGCTCCGGACGACCAAAACCAAAGCGTACTGATTGTCGCAAGTATTAGCGATGCAAGTCTCAGGTTAAGACCACATACACCTACCCTGATTCGGATTCCCATAGACACATAGGCATACTACCAATGGGATTCTGATGGGTCTATCCAGAGCGAAGCTGTTCCCGGTCCAACGGCTAACAGAACCTCCTATCACACTTGCATAAGTATCCAATACTTAAATATATGAGAACTATGTCGTTAAGCTTCCATAACGCGCACAAGTGTAATACTAGTCTATTCCGCATTATCGATGTCCAGTCTCGATAATACTACGACTGGGGATATTTAATGATTAAACCATTCGTGGATTAATACTGTCTCATATCTTATTAATCTGGAACTAATCATAAGGACTTTTATCATTTATATATCCAAGTAATCCAATTACAAAATGATAAAATAGCAATTTCCTTTGTCACATAGTTAATTTGTACAAAAACACAATGTATTTTACAAATAGTGATGTTAAGGGTCATAATTGTCTAATAGCAACTGACGCTAAAGGTGATTGAGACTCTATATTTAATCTACCGCTATATGATCGAGACCAATGTCTCGTGCAACCTAAATATGGGCTATACGTTAACATTTAAATATGCAAATGTAATACCAAAGAAAAAATAATAAACAAGTGAAAAATACAAGGTAAAAATAATTGAAAAAAGAAAATAATACAAATATAGTGATTATATCTTAAAAATATCCTTAATTCTTATTAATTAATATCTCAATTGAATTTCTTGTTCAGTTGTCTCAATTTCTCGAATTAGGTTATCACAGTTAATTATGGAAAATTCTCTAGATTGGGATGGTTCAAGAAATTCTTTGGAAAAATACAAGCTCCATTTTAATTGAGTTTTATGTCTCGTGTAACCTTGAAGAATCAAGTACTAGGTTTGTCTATACGTTGGATGTCTGGATTCAGAGTTCTTTTATGATCAATCAGGATATCATATGATCTACACAAATACAAGGAAAAAACGTGAGATGGAGAAAATAAGGAAAAAAAACAAAACAAAACAAATTATTAAATTATTATTCTATCTACTAAAGTGTATTCCCCGGTAACGTTGTCAAAAATTTGACACACTCACAAAATGATTCTTTACACCCAAATATAAGAGTGTCAAAGTAATAAAATAACTATGTAAGTTTGGGGTCGATCCACGTGGAATAGATTTAGTAAAAAAATAATAATAATTCGAATAACAAAATAAAAAGATTGAATTGATTGAAGTGATATGAAATTTTAAATTGAACTACAACAATAAAATAAAATACATGGACTATGGGGATCCACTTATGGTATTTCAAATATAAAATAACTTTTACTTTATATAAAATATAAATTATAATTATTTCTCAATTAACTTATTTCGTGATTATCATATATTAATTATACCAACACATGCAATCTATCTTGTATATAATTAGTCTATGTCAATGTACTAAATTATGTCAAAACATATAAAACCTTCCATAAATGTGGTAACAAGGTTTGTCAATAATTAATCCAGATTTTTAATAGTCACTCTTTCACAGTTATGAGATTCGAGTATTATTTGTGTCAATCATAAATTATCTACGGCTAGTCAAAAGTCCTAAATAAACTAAAAATAGTTCAAATTTTATTTGGGAAACAATCACAATTTATACATATAATATAAATAAAAATTACATATATTTTCATATGAAGAGCTTCACTCTTTATCCTAACAAAATGAAATAGCTACTCATATTTTGAATAAAAACACACATAATTTTCTTAATGAAAGAAAAAGAAATTATAACAACAAAAATTAAAACACACAAGAGTTGAGACTCCACAAATTCTTAAGAAAGAACTATGGAGTAGGTTGGAGAGATGAGAGATGAGCACCTCCATTTTATAGTAAGAGGTGCTCACTTATTACTTTGCAAATTACAAGACTTTGTAATTTGCAAATATTGCAAATTGCAAGTGGAGGAAATAAAGTATCAATCCACATTTCAGTGAATTAACATTTTTTTTACTTTTTTTTGTTTTTCTTTTATAATAATATATTATTAGATTTTATATATATATATATATATATATATATATATATATATATATATATATAATAAAATACATGTATGGTTAAATACATTATAAGCTTATTTTGTTGTCAATCTAAATACGGTGAATATTTTCCAAGTCCAATTTGAATATAGCTGTCATAATCTTTTGGGTTTCTTGGGTCCTGAAATTCAGATTTCATATCTATTTTTCCTATTGAGCTTCCAAAGTAGTATTTTGCCTACATAAGAAATAAAAATCACAATAAAAATATCTAAAACATAAATTTAATTATTTTTTCACAAATGTTCTAAATTAAGGGGATTAATGAAATTACAAGTGTAAAATGATTTAATTTCTCTTTTATTAAATGTATATTTTTTTAGTGTTCATCATTTAACTTGTTAATCATGAGAAATCAACGTGGGTTAAAAATGAGTTTAAACCCTAGCATGAAAAATCCATGGTAAAATACAAAGTAAATAGTAAAATTGAAGATGGGGAACTTACTTGCTTTAATGTATGCTTGGAATGCATGAAAAATCAAGCTTTGGGCTTGATTTTGGGAAAAAATGGTGAGGGAGCCGAGAGAAAACGAGAGAAATGAGAAAGAAAATGAAGGGGAAGTATTTATATATAATCCAAGTTGTGACTGGTATGCCATCTAAAGACCAGTATGTCGATTCCAGAAGCTCATTTCGAAGAATCCAAAGTGTCTGAGACCGGTTTAATGACTATTATGGTGGCTTAGGCCTATATACCGGTCCTAGTGTATAATTCTCGTCATTGTGCAAAATAGTCAGAAAAGTACTCAATTTCAGCTTAGTTCTGTTCAAATTTTGAAAAAATGCTTAACATAAAAGTTGTAGGTATATGTCTTAGCTTTCTAAGGTACCAAAATCACTAACAACGGACACCTGTATCTCAAATTATGACCAAAATACCTAAAGTTCCCCATGTATGTAATTGAAATAAATGAGTGCTAAACTATAAAATTATTTCGAGTTCCCAATAAGGGTTACGTGGACAATGAACTCGATAATGCATGATAATATGCTTAATAACACTGCATGTATATAAAAATTGACCGTTATGAACATGTCGTAGTAATCGGGGTGTTATAAAATATTTCCATAATATTGTTAATGACAAATTTAAGCAGAATTTTCTGGGCTCTTTAATGAATAATGGTTCCCGTATCTCGGATCCTCAGGGCATCAAACTATAAGTGGTTTCTTTTTTCTATTCCTTTTACTCGGAAAGCTTTTGGCTTCACCCTTCCGCTCATAATTTGGTTTATAAGAGAATTGATTGGGAAGTGGCTGTATCTTTTGAGGATCCTTTTTCCTCTGAAGAAATTAAAAATGCTATTTGGGAATTTTCTAAGGCTCCCAGTCCGGATGGCTTCAACTTTAATTTCTTTAGGAAAGCTTGGATTATTATTAGTGAAGATGTTATCTCTATGGTCCAGGGCTTCTTCTCATAAGGGAAACTCCCTTTAGGTATTAACAGCTCATTCATTACTCTTGTTCCGAAGGTTAACAATCATACTTCACTAAAAGAATACAGACATATTTCTCTCCTTAATATTTTATACAAAGTCATTGCCAAGTTTTTAGCCAACCAAATTAAGCATGTATTGGGTGTTGTGATCAACTCTGTTTAGTCCGCTTTTCTAAAAAGTAGACAAATTTTAGATGGCATCCTTATTGCCAATAAGGTTGTTGATTGGTTCAAGAGATTTAATAGTGATGGCATTCTTTTGAAATTAGACTTTGGGAAGGCTTTCAATTCGATTTCTTGGGATTTTATTGATTTTTCTCTCCAATGTATGGGTTTTGGTCTTCGATGGAGAGGGTATCTAAATTATTATCTTCAGCTTGCATGGCTGTATTGGTCAATGGTTTTCCCATTCACCAATTCCCGTTAGGTTGAGGACTTAGGTCAGGTCATCCATTTTCGCCTTATTTATTTTTCATTGTCGCAGAGGGTCTTAATATTTTTATTTCCAAAGCAAGGGAGTTGAATTCGATTCGGGTGTCGATGTGGGTTCTACGAACTTTGTAATCACTCATCTTCAATTTACATATGACACAATTATTTTTTCTAGTAAAAATCTTGATTCTCTTCTAAACTTTAAAATGATTATCCGATGTTTTAAACTGGTTTCGGGTCTCAAAGTTAACTTACATAATAGCTCAATTATTTGTATTGATGGTGATCTTCAATGGGCAAGTAACGTTGCTGTAATTCTCAACTGCAAATGTTCCTCTTCTCCCTTTAAATACTAAGGTCTTCTAATTAGCGGTAATCCAAGGAAAAATACTTTGTGGTGTCCATTTATTGAAAAAATTAAGCAAATGTTTTATGTCCTTTGGGGGCAGGCTCACTCCCTTAAAGTCTACTTTATCCCCCATCCCTTTGTATTTCCTATTCGTCTTTAAAACGTCGAACAATATTTTCCGCAAAATTGAAGGATTACTTGCCGTTTAAATTTGGGGGACTATGAGTTATGGATTTAAAGTTTATGAATTTTGCTATTTTATTCAAATGGTTGTGGAGGTTCTCCTACGATGAAAACACCCTTTGGAAAACCTTGATCTGTTATAAGTATGATAGAGATTCCTTGGATTGGTTTCCGTAATCTTCTATTCGGTCGTCTTCTGTTTGGGCAGATATCACTAGGCTTCAAGGTATGATTTTCAATTATGGTATTAATTGGCTCCATCTCCTATCATTCAAATTTTGTAATGGACAAAGAATTCAGTTCTGGTGCCAATGTTGGTGCAGTTCTTAACCCCTAAAATGTCTATTTCCTGCTTTATTTCGGCTTGCGATCAACAAGGAAATCTCGGTAGCTTAGTTCTTCATCTCCAGAAACTCTTCATCCCTCTGGAGACGTCGTCTGAGGAGGTCTGAAATGGAAGACTTATTTTCTCTCTCTCATCTGATCAGCAGCAGTAGTCCTCCAGCAACATTAGCTCCAGATTCTGCCTCTTGGATCAGCAGTCCATCTGGCTCTTTTTCTGTAACACCTCGGTAATTCTGATGACCACTATGTTATATGGTGACATAATACATATATAAATCATACTCAAGCATGTATACACTTGTGGAATTATATTTCGGACCTTCGATGAATCCTTTGCAGTTCCAATACGGAATTTTCTTTAAGTTCTATTTTGAACATCTCTTAGTATTTGGGCCATACCTTTTTCATACGATCTTCAAATTTTATGAATTTTATATCCTCGAAAAGATAAGACCGAGACCGACAATTTATGCGTTGGATATTTTTCCAAATTCAAATAGGAATCAAGTCAAAAATCATGATTACCATGGATGCTACAGTAAATTTCGAGAATGGCCTAGATTGAGTGATGTGGCACAACCTTAGCCACTCATTTCATTACAAAAATCAGCCATCTTCCTATAAATATATGACTATTCACTCATCCATTTTCTAAGCAAAAAACATCAAGAACAAATGGGGAGCTTCTCTTTCAATCCATTATCGCTTGCTATAAGGCTTCCACTTTTCATGCCAAAGTGGTAGATTCAAGCTTCATTCCAAGCAAGGTAAGCTTCCTTTTTCTTTTTATCTTCTCATTTTTCAGTTTTAGGCAAAGAAAGTAAAATCCCAAATTTGAACCTTGCATACCCTAGGATGGGATTTGTTTAATTGGCATTGATAGTGTTGCTAGCATGCGTTTTGGAGAGTATCATGATAGTATAGGCATGAAATGAAGCCTTTATGTGGGTGATAGTATTGGGGGACTATATTTTATGATTGATGATACTAGATAATAGGTTGTGTTTGATTAATGATATGAAATGAGTTTATGTTATGTAGAGTTGAAGTTGGGATGGTAGTGTTGGGGATTGCTTTGGGCATTGTCATTAAAGAACTAGTATTTAGCCCTGAAATCGGGTTAGCGTCGTGACGTATATGGGCTAGCGTCGTGACGCTGAACATGAAAATATCATTTACCTTGGGTCGGTGTGTCTGGGAGTCATGCTGGATATGAAAATACCATCTACCTCGGTTCGGTGTATGTGGGAGTCACGTTGAATATGAAAATACCCTCTACCTCAGTTCGATTGTGTGTTTGCCTAGGGTCGGATGTGTGGAAGCCTCATGTCAGTCGTGTGGAAGCCTTGGGTCTGTCGTGTGGAAGCCTCAAGTCTGATTTGTGAGTGTCGTGATGCCCAACACTCAGCGTCACGACGCGGAGCAATAAAAAGCTTTCTTCATCATGTCTGATAATGTGGGAGTCACGACGCGGAACACTTACATCGCGATGCGTAACAAGAGATGCTCTTGTTTCAGTCTGATCGTATGAACGTCGCGACGCGCAAGACCTAGATTCGCGAAGCGAGCAAGACCAGTTTCATTTCATTTCAGTTTCGTCCTATGATGTTAAAGTTCATTAGCACGTTAGCTATCCCAACACGTATGAAACATGCATGAGCATCCACTACATCTATGACCATTATTAGCTTCTAGTTTATATATGCTAATCATACTCAAACACAGGCGGGTTTAGCTTCTCCGCATGAGCCTCTTCAATCACATCCAGGATCATTGGCAATAGTTATCAATCTGTGAGTGGACCTTTCTTTTTCAAGTTGATATTTACTTTCTGTTTTGATTTAAGACTTACTTTTACGCACATCAGGCAATTAGCCAAGATTATTTCAGTTACTTTATGAAAGTAAATGTTTTAAGAAGTTTTAATTTTTACAAGTATGATTCTTATGATTTTTGGAGGCATAGGGGAAAAATCCACCTCAGATGTGACTTATGGAATTGATGGTTATTGGAATTGACGGATATAACATGTGCACATGTAGATCAGGATTAGATGGACGGAGATACGTAACGCCTCTAGATCCTAGATTTTAGGGCTGGGGGGACGGCGATATGTAACGCCCATAAATCCTAGATTCAGGGACATTATGGTGGCATGTTTTGGGGGACGACAATACGTAATGCTCCAAGACCACTAGATAGGCGTATGGGGGGACAGCGATACGTAACACCTCAATGTGTCGGGTTTTCTACATTTTTTCTAGACGTATGGGGGGATGGCGATACATAACGCCCCCATACGTCAGATTTTCCACAGATTCTCAGAGATATGGTTTTCAGAAAAGATAGTTTAATAAAAGAGTTTTCAAGAGAAATAATTTTATGAGAATCTCAAAAATTTTCAGACATAAAAGATTTCCAGAAAAGTTTCACAGAAAAAGAATTATTTTCAGATAAGAAAATAGTTTTCAGAAAAGATGGTTTTCTTGAGACGGTTTCGATTTTAGAACCAAGAATTTATCATAAAGCATTTCAATTTCCGGTTTAAACTGTCCACTCACCAGGTCGTTCAAACGATCTAACCCCCTACTCCCAGTGTTTCTGTTTTACAGGTTTACTCAGAGGACGAGATCGAGGGGATGGATACTGATTGCAGTCATTAGGATGTTTGGGTCCACCGGGTCATGTACAGAGATTCTGCATTGTCAGTGTCAAGTAAAGTTGCACATCAGTCATTAGTAATGTATAATTCTTTGTAATGTGTTAAAAGTGTTCATGAACGGAGTTGTAAAGAGAAGTAATTTTGAGTATACAATTATGAGTATTAAAATGTATTACATGTTGTTGAGTTGGTTTTTGGTCCATATGCATGATTTTATGTTTGAGGTGGTATTGGTAGTGATGTTCATAGTCAGAGGCTCAATGAGATAGGTCAGCCCATTCCATGCCGGTAGCATCTCCGATAGGGGATGTTACATTTTCTATCTACAGTTGTTATGCCTTAATATCAGTCAACCTCAGTCCAGTTCAGGTATATAAATTTCCATTTATTTGGAGAAACTTTGCCCCTAAAAAAATTCAGATTTCCAGCTAGCTTTTCATCCTTGATAGAATCCAAATGAAGTAATTTCTCTTCAGAATGGGTATTACTGATAATAACTCCCTATCTTGTATTTTTTGCAACAATGCTATGGAATCTGCAAATCACATTTTGTTTTTTTTTTTCCTTTTGCCTGGAGAATTTGGTCTTAGTTCTTTAATTGGTGGGGGTATCAGCTGGGTTTGTCTTGGTCATCCAGCCAATTTCATTCCCTCTCTTGAGTTCTTGCATCTCAACATTAAGTTGTGTGATTTCTTTGAATCTATGTTCTTGGCGGTATGTTGGTCCATTTGGATTGAAAAGAATAATCAACTCTTCAATGGCTCATCATGTGAAGCTAGTCCTCTTTGTTTTCAGATTCTCAATTAAATCTTCATATGGCTATCCTCTAAATACGATGACTTAAGCTTTTCAGAAGTGGAATTATCTCATTTTTCATAGGTTGTTAAGTTTTGGGCAAACTTTTAATGTTATTTTTTTTTTGCTTCTGTTGTTATTTTATATTGAATTGGTATGGTGGCTGATCTTTTCCTAGGTTCATTTTTTGTGAGTCTTTGTTTATTTTCCTTTCTTTTCTATTAATAATACCAAGCCCCCTTCTATCAAAAAAAAAAGTTAGCTTTGCTTTTAAACAAAACAAGCTAATGTTGTGATTTTTATTTGCTTTTTTGTTTCATATAGCAACAAACCCAAAGGAAGTTGACTAATGAGTCCAGCCTAATTAGCTACTTAAAACTGCTATGTAGCCTTTGCTTTTGAGCAGAAATATTGTTAATTTTAGGGCTATAAATGAAACGAGTTGTTGATTAACAGTTTAAGCTTACTCACATTTGGTTTGGTTTGAGATCGATTCATTTAATAAATGAGCTAATCAAACTCGAAAATAATAACTCGATTATTAGACGAGACTAACTCGCAAAAACTCGACTTAACTCGCGAGCACTATTCGAAATAAACTCAGCTTAGATCATATAGACACAAATCAACTCGATGTTATAATATATGTTTCTCTCTCTATCACAAGCTTTTGAACTTTGTAGGAAAATTATTTAAAATTTGAAGAAGTAAAAAAAAAATCAAAAATTGATATTTTTCTTAACAAGTCAAGTTCTAACAGCACGTATGATGCTCGATTCGAGCACGAACTCAATGCTTATCTAGTTGAGCTTGAACAACTACTACTCCACTCGACTCGACTTCATTAAACCTCTAATTGACCATAAATAATGATATAGCCTCAATTTCTTGTTCATGTATCTACTATTCAAAATGTTCTTATGTCGTATGTATATAATTAGAGGCATGGTCAGAAAATTGATTTAGTGGAGGTAAATTTTATTTTCACGAAAAGTGTTAGATACTCTTTATTTTAGCGGGACAAATAAAAATTATCTCATTAACTAAGGGTGTGAATAATTTCGATTCAAACCGCAACCCAAACCGAACCGCACCGACCCAAACCGAACCGCGCAGTTTAGAAAAATATTGAAAATAATTTCGGGTCAGCCTGAACCGAACTGTAAAATTTTGGGTCGGTGCGTGATTCTAACCTAAATCGCGACCCGAACCGCCTAAACCGCCGACCCGCATTCAAATTAGACATTATTTTATATTTTCTTCTTCTTTAATCATGAAATTTAAGATATTTAATGATCATATGACAATATACAATGTATAAATGAAAATTAGGTAATTTTTCTCTTCAATTATTATGTGAAAACACACAAAATTTTCTTTAAAAATTTTACAATCCAAATCGCCGACCTGAACCGCCGCTGTTTTCCTTATCAAATTTACGGCTTCGGTTTCTAATTTCTTAAACCGCCAACCCGCGCAGTTTGAAGTGTTAAATGAAAAAATTGACCTGAACCGCACCGTGAACACCTCTATCATTAACAAACTTGATTTTTTCCCCACTCCCATATAAATGGCTTTGCCATTGCGTATAGTTGCTCATACTACAATGCAATAGTGATATCATGTCACCCATGCAACAATCTAATAAATTTTGTCACGCATATTCAAATATTAAAAGACTATGAAATAAATAATGATTATATTTAATATAATTACACATCGCATATATTTATTAGTTGGTAAAAGCACGTCATCCATAACTCGAATTAAATTTTAATAATAAGTAAAAATAAATACTCCTAAATATGCTTTATAAATTAGTGAATACCTAATCTCAAACAAGTGTAACTTTCTGCCCCTAATACGACATTAAAATTCCACTCCTATTGATTGGGAATGCTTTCTTATTGGGCTATGAATCTAAGTTCTACTCTTATTTGGGCTTGGGCTTTTATCTCAATACCTGGCTATTCATTCATATTTCTACAGCCGAAATCGAGAGAGACACTTGCCTTATCGCTATCCCATGTGAACTACATAATGGCTAAAGCCTGAACACTGCTTGCAAAATAAACACACACAAGGCGTAAAAGCTTCATAATTATATCTCCATGGCATCTTTTCTTCCACTCTCTGCAAATTCATTAACATTTCACTCAAACCCATTCAAGGGCAACGTCCCAAAACCCCCATTATCAGGCCTTTGCCCCCCTCTCAAACTCCGACAAAGAAACAAAACGCAATTCACCGTCTTCAATCAAGCTGCTTCAGCTAGTGTTGCTGCTTCGGCTAGTGTTACAAATGTACGGTTTCGGTTAAATAACCTGGGCCCACAACCGGGTTCCAGAAAGAGAGGCAAGAGAAAGGGGAGAGGTATAGCAGCTGGGCAAGGGAACAGCTGTGGGTTTGGAATGAGAGGCCAGAAATCGAGGTCTGGTCCTGGCGTTAGAAAGGGTTTTGAAGGTGGTCAAATGCCTCTTTATCGACGAATTCCAAAGCTGCGTGGGATTGCTGGAGGTCAGCATTGCATCTATTTGTTCTGATTTCTTGACTGCATCTGAATTGTTACGCGTTTGATTTTTATTTTTATTTTTTTAAATATTAAATTGCAATGTGTTAGTACTTCAATTGCAGTGTATAATGAATGTTTTCATGTTACCTTCTGTTTGAAGTAGAAACGATATAATCTTTAGAAGGCCTGGTTGATAAAGTTGATTTTTTGTTCAGAATTTGTTTTTCTTATGGGATGCATTAGTTTCAATTTTCAAATAGTGACAATGATAAGACTTGTGTATAATCTATTAATGTGGCATTCCTATTTACATGGGACATCCAACTGTGTGTAAATCCAATTTCATTTGGAATCGTATCAGCGAAGTATTTTGCAATAATTTGGGGCCAGCTACTAATTTTAGGTCATATTTAAACCATATAGAGTTGCTTCTTTCTTTTTCCCGCTCTTTATCTGACGTATTGTTCTGTCTCTGTTTGCATTGTCAATTTATTTCCTAGCATTACTTGCAAATTTTTTATGCACATCTCTGCGTACCTTTGCATTCATGTGCTCCTCTTTGTGTGTCTGTGTGTGAATATTCTTAGAGTTATTACCAATATTTTTCTCTTTTTGTGTTTTTACAAGGTATGCATGCGGGGTTGCCCAAGTATGTTCCTGTTAACTTAAAAGATATAGAAGAAGCAGGTTTTCAAGAAGGTGAGGAGGTATCACTGGAGACTTTGAAGAAGAAGGGTTTGATCAATCCCTCAGGAAGAGAAAGGAGACTCCCTTTAAAGGTATGGAGAACGTTTGTCTGATATATGTCATTAAGAGCCAAAGATGAATTTGTTTATATTTATAGTCATGTAACATGTTACCAGACGACATAAAATCTTCCTTGTGAAGAGAAAGAGAAAGGATGTTCAAATCAAGATACGGTAGTGCATATTTTGACTTTTCATCAAGGAATCGAATCGACTCGACTATACTGGGAAAGGAACACGTAACTTCCATATTTTATTTGGTTTACATTGCTCTGCATCGAGAGGACTTGAGTTGTTTTTTATAGTGAAGCAACTTTATTTAGTCAGACATCATTGGTGAAAAAAGCATATAACTTCGGCTCATAATAACTTTATCTTTTGTTTCCTCTTCAATAATGTACGGGATAACATCATGTGCAGAATTTTTGATTGTGTATCTGTGTGTGTTTTCACTTTCCCTGCACTGGTGCACACGTGTAATCAACCACGTTAGCGAACATGTTGTAGTTAACTTATATGATGACCAAGACTTTATTCCGCTAACTCTGCTTCAATCAAGTATATGAAATACTATCTATGAAACCTAACTATTATTGAGTGGACAAAAGTCCTGTTTATCATGTTTGTGTCAGAATGGAAGCAGAAAGGCAATGTGGGCTCAGAATTCTCTGTTTAGTCTCGTGTCAAGAAAGCTCGTTTAAAATTTCAAATATATTAACCAAGATTCATGCCTTCTGAATGGTTTGATATAAATTAATACCCTCAACCCTCAAACATTTGTTATCTAAGTTTCAATTGAGCCTACTTTTATTTTTGAATAACAATTATAATTCTACTGATATTTTACAATGAGGAAGCTGTTGGGACCAACTGAATTCATTTCTATGATGGGACAACCCAAGTTACTACTCCCATTTTTTTAGGGAGGAAATTGAATCGCTGCAATCGCAGGGACTCGAATTTCTTCCCTCCCACATGGGAAGAGTGAGTTGTTGCCACTGGTCTACAAGCCCAGTAGCATTGAGCCCCTATTTAAATGGTTTAAAGTTTATCATTATTTCAATTATTTTGTCCTAAACCAAGAGCCAAGAAGAGTCCAGTCTTGGCGTGTTTCTATTGGGAAAAGGAATAATAGCTGAATGTAAAATTATAATTTATAAGGTGTAAATATGTTTCAGAACTAAGGTTTAATCATAGTTGTCAAAGGCACGCCTAGGCGTGTCTCAAACTCATGCTCAGACCACTGCGTCTCATGAAGGGTCAGGCCAGGCGACCTAGGTGCTCGCCTTTTAGATTCTCCTAGGTTCGCCTAGGCACGCCTCATAAAAATGTGTGAGAAAACCTCAATCAAAATTGACTCACCTAACCTGAAATCAAACTGTATAACATTTCTTTAATAAATTAAGATATGTTTTGGGGTTTGGCTTTAAATTTTGACAATCAAATTAATTTTTATTATCAGTACTTATATTATTGTAATTGTTTTTTTATATATTTTAATGATTTCTATTTGTTTTAGTTGACTAGATACTTTTTTTTTTTTTTTTATAGTTTGCACTTCACTTTCATCAAGCGGGCTTCTTGCGCCTTGAGGCGTGCGCCTAGGCCCTAGGACCCTTTCTGCCTTAGTGCGCCTTGCGCCTTTAACAACACTGGGTTTAATAGATACTGCCATATATGATGCTTTCAGTGGAAGGGTTCCTTTGATAGATATTGTTGCAACAAAATCAAGCCAGTTAGTAGCTTCAGTTATGTGGACCAGCTCTTTCATATGTTTACTGGGATCCTATTGGCATTTCTTTGTTCTTGTCGCTCGATGCATCTTTATCTTTGTACTGTCAAATTTAACTGAATTATGCAGCAGGTAGATTGGTCAAATGTTGTTTGAATCTGGTTGGTGTATAGTATTGGATTATTTGTTTCTTGTGTAAAATTGATGTGCTAAAGCAACAGAAGAAGGTAACCTAAGCTGCAATGACTATTGGTTCCCATTCCTCTACGTAGAAATCCCAATTGCAAAATCCATGCTTACGAGAAAAGAGTGTGGACAACATGGTTTAATACTTTAATTGCGTATGTTTATATTATTATATTCATTCTGATTGTGTTGTTTCTTTAATTGAGGGTTCAGATTCTTGGTGATGGAGAGTTAAGCAAGAAGCTGAACTTTAAGGCTCGTGCCTTCTCAACATCAGCAAAGGAAAAGCTCGAGGCTGCAGGCTGTACCCTCACTGTGTTACCTGGCCGAAAGAAGTGGGTAAAACCATCAGTTGCAAAGAACCTTGCACGAGCTGAAGAATACTTCGCCAAGAAGAGAGCTGCTGCAGCTGCATCCGAACCAACTTCTGCTTAAAGAACATGATTGACAGGATGGTGTCTATAGCTGTAATTTCTTGAATTCGCCTCTTCTTTGTATCCCACCCCCTTATAAAGATTCAGGTAACTGCTCAAGTTTCAGATATTCAAGTTACTTAACTGGAAAGCCAGACCTCAATTGTTATGTCACATACTTTACCCCTCTATTATGATCATAAAAAAAAAAAAGTCTTACCATATAGGACCTATAATATTGAAGGAAGATTATCATAAAACTGAACAAATACCAAATTCTGTGATAATTTTGCATTCCCACTGTGGGTATCCTTTAGTGGGAATATCAATTAGTGTTGAAAAAGTCAGTCCAAATTGTATTGACATATGTGACGCAACTGTTGTATAAATTTGAATTGGAATGTGATAAGATATCTGCAATTTTACTCAATGTTGACATTTTTTGGGTGGGGCACAAGGAATGAAATTTTCTGTAATTGGGACATAATCATTTGGTTAATTCTCCCTTTTCATAAAGAGCTCATTTCCTTTTGAATTATTTGTCATGTAATTCATTGTGGCTTACATCAGGCACAAGTTACCAATAAATTTTATATTCTTTTTTTTTAATTTTTTGGTAAAATGGGTTATTGTTGATCTTGTTACAAAATATCTACAAATGTTTTACACGTCTCTCTCTTAATTTTGAAGAGATAGGTGTCCATAAATTTCAGATGCAAGTGATTATAGAACATGATTTGGAATTAATTCTTCTTTTGGAAAAGAAAAATGTGGAAAATGATTAACAAAAGCATAGACAAAAAGTATGAACATTAAGGTCACACCAACCAAAATTGTTGCTTTCTTACAAATTGCAAAGGCTTAATCTTAACTTCTATTCAGAGAAATTTTGGTTAGGAAAGAGACAAAGTTTATTAATTTTGATTAAGACAATTAAGTGAAAATGGCTGACACGTGGCAGCAACCCAATTAGTGATCAAGTTAAATGATTCAATAACTGAATGACTGACAGCCGGCTCAAAAAGCATCAACCGTTGGATTAATTGGACTTTTCTCTTTGCTATCTTCTCCTAAGCCTTGGAAAATATCTATCATCTCATCATATGGTGGACATTTGGATGAAGCCAGTTGATGCTTCTTGGCTTCACCGTAAGACAATTGAAAATCCAATTACTTGGGTTTAAATCTTGTTTCATACAAGAAATTTGTCCCCAATGGAAACCCTTTTTT